>JAWQEG010000279.1:485000-487500 GCA_033782935.1 Petrolisthes cinctipes | reverse complement strand
TATGTATATGTGTGTGTGTATGTATGCATGTATGTATGTATGTATGTGTGTGTGTATGTATGTGTGTGTATGTTTATATGTCTGTATGTATGCTTGTGTGTGTGTATGTATGTATGTATGTGTGTATGTATGTATGCATGCATGCATGTGTGTGTGTGTGTGTGTGTGTGTGTGTGTGTGTCTGTGTGTGTGTGTGTAGACCTCATATCTAGAGTTTTTGTGCTCTACCAAACTAAACCTAACCTAACCTAACCTAACCTATACTAGATAGAGAGAGTGTGTGTGTGTGTGTGTGTGTGAAATGATTCATAGATTGATTGATTGAGAGAGAGAGAGAGAAAGAGAGAGAGAGAAAGAGAGAGAGATTGAGTGAGATAGACAAAGAGAAACAGATATTTTGTGATAGATAGATTGAGACAGTGTGTGTGTGTGTGTGTGTATGTGTGTGTGTGTGTATGTATGTATGTGTGTGTGTGTGTATGTATGTACGTAGGTAGGTATGTTTGTATATATGTATGCATGCATGTGTGTGTGTGTGTTTGTATGTATGTATGTATTCATGTGTGTGTGTGTGTGTTTGTGTCTGTGTGTCTGTGTGTGTTTATGTATGTATGTATGTATGTATGTATGTATGTATGTATGTGTGTATGTATGTATGTGTAAGTAAGTAAGTAAGTAAGTAAGTAAATATTTATTGCTATTTTTACATACATATGTACAAAATTTAAGGATTGGTATAATAGCATGAGTCTGTCGAGCCGAAGCTCCCTGACAGGCAGATATTAATTAACATAAGTGCTTTCAGACATGCCTAAACCTAACTATAGCAAAAAATCATCTTGATAATATCATGTTATCAATGGTATTACAAAATATTGATTACATTGGGTTATTACATAACTTATGCAACAAAATTACAATGGTTATAATTGTAAACATGTTAAAGTAGACCCACTAAGAATTCTGAAGTATAAAATCTTTTATTTCCCTTTTGAATGACAAATAGTTGTTTGTTTTTACTAAAACTTTGATATTTAGTGGTAGATTGTTAAATAATTTTGGACCCAAACATAAAATACTGTTTTTATATAAAGCTGTTCTGAACTCTGGACAAATCAAATCTACATTATTGCTTCTAGTCTGGTGTACATTATCAATAAGTTTGAAAATTCTATTTCCTGTGTAATTTGTAAGCATTTTATAAATCAACAGTAACGAAAAATATTTATGTATAGATTCAAATTTTAACATTTTCATTGAAGAAATTCTTTCAGTTACAGAGTCAAATTTGCCTAAGAAAAGAATACATCTGACAACTTTCTTCTGTGCTATTGTTATCTTATTTAAGAATGATGGCCATGTACTGGCCCAGATGGATACACAGTAAGTTAAGTGAGGGTAAAATAAGGTGTAATAAATACTAAGCAATGCATCTAGTGTAAGATTATACCGTATCTTGTACATTATGCCACAAATCTTTGAGACTTTCATACAAACCTCTTCTATGTGCAATTTCCAATTCAGATTTTCATCTATTCAAACACCTAGGAATTTTGTATGGTTTACTCGATTTAATGGTTCGCCTTCCAACTGTAGTGGAGGCAGACTATTTTTTATGGATCTATTCTGAAAAAATATATAATTAGTTTTAGAAACATTGAGCTTTAGTTTATTTGATTTTATCCATTGAGATATTAAATTAATTTCCGTGTTTATGCTTAAATGTAGGGAATTGATGTCTTTATCAGCTAGTAGGAGAGTAGTGTCATCAGCATATATAATAAATTGGAATTTTGTGCTAGCATTGATTATATCATTTATATATATGAGAAAAAGAATTGGTCCTATAATTGATCCTTGTGGTACACCTCTGGATATAGGTACAAACTGCGAAGAACTATTGTTACAGAATACAGATTGTGATCTATTGCAGAGATAACTACGAAAAAGCTGTAGAGGTACACCCCTTATCCCGACATGTTTTAATTTATCTAACAGAATACAATGATTTAATGAGTCAAATGCTTTGGACAGATCAATGAAAATCCCAACCACATACAGCTTCTCCTCCAAAAATTTATAGACATTATTGACAAAGTGTAATACAGCAGTTTCCGTCGAGTGGTTTGCTCTAAAGCCGTGTTGGTATTTAGTTAATAGGTTATTTTTTTCAAGGTAGTTAGTTAGGCGTGACGTGATAATTTTTTCATAAATTTTACTGAAAGCAGGTAAGATTGAGATTGGCCTGTAGTTATTGATGTCGCATCTATTACCGGACTTAAATATAGGAATGACTCTGGCTTTTTTTAAATGATCAGGAAATATGCCTTTTTTCAGTGATAGATTAATAATATAGGTTAAAGGGATGGCCAATAATTCACATGAATGTTTTAGTATTTTTGGAGAGACTTCATCATATCCTGGACAATTAGATTTAAGGGCCTTTAAATTATTCATTACTTCGGTGGTATTTGTTGGCATCATATACATTGAGAAGGCG
>JAWQEG010000279.1:22500-477500 GCA_033782935.1 Petrolisthes cinctipes | reverse complement strand
GAGTGAGGGAGCGAATGACATGCATACACAGCAAGTACTGCTTCTTTACCGTGAGTGTGTCCTAGTCTCGAGACACACCTGATGCGGTCTAACCTCATTCACGTCTCCTCTGACACACCTGATGCGGTCTAACCTAATTCACGTCCCCTCTTGTGAGTGAGGGAGCGAATGACATGCATACACAACAAGTACTGCTTCTTTACCGTGAGTGTGTCCTAGTCTCGATGTTTTAGGTGCCAAAAAGTCGATATCTCAAATTCAGTCCCAAAACACCCGAAAATTCAATATTTAGGGGTCACAGAAGGGATCTGTACATGCCTACTCCGTGTTAGAGTATTTTCAAAATACATGCCCAAAACATGCTGAAAATCGATATTTTAGATGTCCAAAGTCAATATGTGCATGTATCTTCTGTACCCGTTTATATCTCAAATTTAGGCTCAAAACACCCGAAAATTCAATATTGTGGGGTCCCAGAAGATATCTGTACATGCCTACTCAGTGCTAGAATTTTTTCAAAATATAGGCTCAAAACATGCTCAAAATCGATATTTTAGGTGCCCAAAAGTCGATATGTGCATGCATCTTCTCTACTCGTTTATATTTAAAATTCAGGCTCAAAACACCCGAAAATTCGATATTTTTGGGTCCCAGAAGCGATCTGTACATGCCTACTCCGTGTTAGAGTATTTTCAAAATACAGGCCTAAAACATACTGAAAATCGATATTTTAGATGCCCAAAGTCAATATGTGCATGTATCTTCTGTACCCGTTTATATCTCAAATTCAGGCTCAAAACACCCGAAAATTCAATATTTTGGGGTCCCAGAAGCAATCTGTACATGCCTACTCAGTGCTAGAATATTATCAAAATATAGGCTAAAAACATGCTAAAAATCGATATTTTAGGTGCCAAAAAGTCGATATCTCAAATTCAGTCCCAAAACACCCGAAAATTCAATATTTAGGGGTCACAGAAGGGATCTGTACATGCCTACTCCGTGTTTGAGTATTTTCAAAATACAGGCCAAAAACATACTGAAAATCGATCTTTTAGGTGCCCAAAAGTCGATATGTGCATGCATCTTCTGTAGCCGTTTATATCTCAAATTCTGGCCCTAAACACCCGAAAATTCGATATTTTGGGGTCCCAGAAGCGATCTGTACATGCCTACTCCGTGTTAGAGTATTTTCAAAATACATGCCCAAAACATGCTGAAAATCGATATTTTAGATGCCCAAAGTCAATATTATATGTGCATGTATCTTCTGTACCCGTTTATATTTCAAATTCAGGCTCAAAACACGCGAAAATTCAATATTTTGGGGTCCCAGAAGCAATCTGTACATGCCTACTCAGTGCTAGAATATTTTCAAAATATAGGCTAAAAACATGCTAAAAATCGATCTTTTAGGTGCCAAAAAGTCGATATCTCAAATTCAGTCCCAAAACACCCGAAAATTCGATATTTAGGGGTCCCAGAAGCGATCTGTACATGCCTACTTCGTGTTAGAGTATTTTCAAAATACAGGCCAAAAACATACTGAAAATCGATCTTTTAGGTGCCCAAAAGTCGATATGTGCATGCATCTTCAGTACCCGTTTATATCTCAAATTCTGGCCCTAAACACCCGAAAATTCAATTTTTTCTGGTCCCAGAAGCAGTCTGTACATGCCTACTCAGTGCTAGAATATTTTCAAAATATAGGCTCAAAACATGCTCAAAATCGATATTTTAGGTGCCCAAAAGTCGATATGTGCATGCATCTTCTCTACTCGTTTATATCTCAAATTCAGGCTCAAAACACCCGAAAATTCGATATTTTGGGGTCCCAGAAGCGATCTGTACATGCCTACTCAGTGCTAGAATATTTTCAAAATAAAGGCTCAAAACATGCTAAAAATCGATATTTTAGGTGCGTAAAGGCGATATCTCAAATTCAGGCCCAAAACACCCGAAAATTCTATATTATGGGGTCCCAGAAGCGATCTGTATATGCCTACTCCGTGTTAGAGTATTTACAAAATACAGGCCCAAAACATGCTCAAAATCGATGTTTTAGGTGCCCAAAAGTCGATATGTGCATGCATCTTCAGTACCCGTTTATATCTCAAATTCAGGCTCAAAACACCCGGAAATTCGATATTTTGGAGTCCCAGAAGCGATCTGTACATGCCTACTCCGTGTTAGAGTATTTTCAGAATACAGGCCAAAAACATACTAAAAATCGATCTTTTAGGTGCCCAAATGTCATTATGTGCATGTATGTATCTTCTGTACCCGTTTATATCTCAATTCAGGCTCATAACACCCGAAAATTCAATATTTTGGGGTCCCAGAAGCAATCTGTACATGCCTACTCAGTGCTAGAATATTTTCAAAATATAGTCTGAAAACATGCTAAAAATCGATAATTTAGGTGCCAAAAAGTCGATATCTCAAATTCAGTCCCTATACACCCGAAAATTCGATATATAGGGGTCCCAGAAGCGATCTGTACATGCCTACTCAGTGCTAGAATGTTTTCAAAATATAGGCTCAAAACATGCTCAAAATCGATATTTTAGGTGCCCAAAAGTCGATATGTGCATGCATCTTCTGTACTCGTTTATATCTCAAATTCAGGCTCAAAACACCCGAAAATTCGATATTTTGGGGTCCAAGAAGCGATCTGTACATGCCTACTCAGTGCTAGAATATTTTCAAAATATAGGCTCAAAACATGCTAAACATCGATATTTTAGGTGCGTAAAGGCGATATCTCAAATTAAGGCCCAAAACACCCGAAAATTCGATATTTAGGGGTCCCAGAAGCAATCTGTACATGCCTACTCAGTGCTCGAATATTTTCAAAATATAGGCTAAAAACATGCTAAAAATAAATATTTTAGGTGCCAAAAAGTCGATATCTCAAATTAAGGCCCAAAACACCCGAAAATTCGATATTTAGGGGTCCCAGAAGCGATCTGTACATGCCTACTCAGTGCTAGAATATTTTCAAAATACAGGCCCAAAACATGCTCAAAATCGATCTTTTAGGTGCCCAAAAGTCGATATGTGCATTCATCTTCAGTACCCGTTTATATCTCAAATTCAGGCTCAAAACACCCGAAAATTCGATATTTTGGGTCCCAGAAGCGATCTGTACATGCCTACTCAGTGCTAGAATGTTTTCAAAATATAGGCTCAAAACATGCTAAAAATCGATATTTTAGGTGCCTAAAAGTCGATATGTGCATGCATCTTCTGTACTCGTTTATATCTCAAATTCAAGCTCAAAACACCCGAAAATTCAATATTTTGGGGTCCCAGAAGCAATCTGTACATTCCTACTCAGTGCTAGAATATTTTCAAAATATAGGCTAAAAACATGCTAAAAATCAATATTTTATGTGCCAAAAAGTCGATATCTTAAATTCAGTCCCAAAACACCCGAAACTTCGATATTTAGGGGTCGCAGAAGAGATCTGTACATGCCTACTCCGTGTTAGAGTATTTTCAAAATACAGGCCAAAAACATACTGAAAAACGATCTTTTAGGTGCCCAAAAGTCGATATGCGCATGCATCTTCTGTACCCGTTTATATCTCAAATTCTGGCCCTAAAGACCCGAAAATTCGATATTTTGGGGTCTCAGAAGCGATCTGTACATGCCTACTCAGTGCTAGAATGTTTTCAAAATATACGCTTAAAACATGCTCAAAATCGATATTTTAGGTGCCCAAAAGTCGATATCTCAAATTCAGGCCCAAAACATCCGAAAATTCGATATTATGGGGTCCCAGAAGCGATCTGTACATGCCTACTCCGTGTTAGAGTATTTACAAAATACAGGCCCAAAACATGCTCAAAATCGATGTTTTAGGTGCCCAAAAGTCGATATGTGCATGCATCTTCAGTACCCGTTTATATCTCAAATTCAGGCTCAAAACACCCGAAAATTCGATATTTTGGGGTCCCAGAAGCAATCTGTACATGCCTTCTCCGTGTTAGAGTATTTTCAAAATACATGCCCAAAAGATGCTGAAAATCGATATTTTAGATGCCCAAAGTCAATATGTGCATGTGTCTTCTGTACCCGTTTATATATCAAATTCAGGCACAAAACACCCGAAAATTCAATATTTTGGGGTCCCAGAAGCAATCTGTACTTGCCTAGTCAGTGCTAAAATATTTTCAAAATATAGGCTAAAAACATGCTAAAAATGGATCTTTTAGGTGCCAAAAGTCGTTATCTCAAATTCAGTCCCAAAACACCCGAAAATTCGATATTTAGGGGTCCCAGAAGCAATCTGTACATGCCTACTCCGCGTTAGAGTATTTTCAAAATACAGCCCAAAAACATATTGAAAATCGATCTTTTAGGTGCCTAAAAGTCGATATGTGCATGCATCTTCTGTACACGTTTATATCTCAAATTCTGGCCCTAAGCACCCGAAAATTCAATATTTTGGGGTCCCAGAAGCAATCTGTACATGCGTACTCAGTGCTAGAATATTTTCAAAATATAGGCTAAAAACATGCTAAAAATCGATATTTTAGGTGCCAAAAAGTCGATATCTCAAATTAAGGCCCAAAACACCCGAAAATTCGATATTTAGGTGTCCCAGAAGCGATCTGTACATGCCTACTCCGTGTTAGAGTATTTACAAAATACAGGCCCAAACATGCTCAAAATCGATGTTTTAGGTGCCAAAAAGTCGATATGTGCATGCATCTTCAGTACCCGTTTATATCTCAAATTCAGGCTCAAAACCCCCGAAAATTCGATATTTTGGGGTCCCAGAAGCGATCTGTACATGCCTACTCCGTGTTAGAGTATTTTCAAAATACAGGCCCAAAACATGCTGAAAATCGATATTTTAGATGCCCAAAGTCAATATGTGCATGTATCTTCTGTACCCGTTTATATCTCAAATTCAGGCTCAAAACACCCGAAATTTGATATTTTGGGGTCCCAGAAGCAATCTGTATATGCCTACTCAGTGCTAGAATATTTTTAAAATATAAGCTAAAAACATGCTAAAAATCGATCTTTTAGGTGCCAAAAAGTCGATATCTCAAATTCAGTCCCAAAACACCCGAAAATTCGATATTTAGGGGTCCCAGAAGCGATCTGTACATGCCTACTCCGTGTTAAAGTATTTTCAAAATACAGGCCAAAAACATACTGAAAATCGATCTTTTAAGTGCCCAAAAGTCGATATGTGCATGCATCGTCTGTACCCGTTTATATCTCAAATTCTGGCCCTAAACACCCGAAAATTTAATATTTTGGGGTCCCAGAAGCAATCTGTACATGCCTACTCAGTGCTAGAATATTTTCAAAATATTGGCTAAAAACATGCTAAAAATCGATATTTTAGGTGCCCAAAAGTCGATATCTCAAATTAAGGCCCAAAACACCCGAAAATTCGATATTTAGGGGTCCCAGAAGCGATCTGTACATGCATATTCCGTGTTAGAGTATTTTCAAAATACAGGCCCAAAACATGCTCAAAATCGATGTTTTAGGTGACAAAAAGTCGATATATGCATGCATCTTCAGTACCCGTTTATATCTCAAATTCAGGCTCAAAACACCCGAAAATTCGATATTTTGGGGTCCCAGAAGCGATCTGTACATGCTTACTCCGTGTTAGAGTATTTTTAAAATACATGCCCAAAACATGCTGAAAATCGATATTTTAGATGCCCAAAGTCAATATGTGCATGTATTTTCTGTACCCGTTTATATCTCAAATTCAGGCTCAAAACACTTGAAAATTCAATATTTTGGGGTCCCAGAAGCAATCTGTACATGCCTACTCAGGGCTAGAATATTTTCAAAATATAGGCTAAAAACATGCTAAAAATCGATATTTCAGGTGCCAAAAAGTCGATATCTCAAATTAAGGCCCAAAACACCCGAAAATTCGATATTTAGGGGTCCCAGACGCGATCTGTACATGCCTACTCCGTGTTAAAGGATTTTCAAAATACAGGCTAAAAACATACTGAAAATCGATCTTTTAGGTGCCCAAAAGTCGATATGTGCATTCATCTTCTGTACCCGTTTATATCTCAAATTCTAGCCCTAAACACCCGAAAATTCGATATTTTGGGGTCCCAGAAGCGATCTGTACATGCCTACTCAGTGCTAGAATGTTTTCAAAATATAGGCTCAAAACATGCTCAAAATCGATATTTTAGGTGCCCAAAAGTCGATATGTGCATGCACCTTCTGTACTCGTTTATATCTCAAATTCAGGCTCAAAACACCCGAAAATTCGATATTTTGGGGTCCTTGAAGCGATCTGTACATGCCTACTCAGTGCTAGAATATTTTCAAAATATAGGCTAAAAACATGCTAAAAATCGATCTTTTAAGTGCCAAAAAGTCGATATCTCAAATTCAGTCCCAAAACACCCGAAAATTCGATATTTAGGGGTCCCAGAAGCGATCTGTACATGCCTACTCCGTGTTAAAGTATTTTCAAAATATAGGCCAAAAACATACTGAAAATCGATCTTTTAGGTGCCCAAAAGTCGATATGTGCATGCATCTTCTGTACCCGTTTATATTTCAAATTCTGGCCCTAAACACCCGAAAATTTAATATTTTGGGGTCCCAGAAGCAATCTGTACATGCCTACTCAGTGCTAGAATATTTTCAAAATATTGGCTAAAAACATGCTAAAAATCGATATTTTAGGTGCCAAAAAGTCGATATCTCAAATTAAGGCCCAAAACACCCGAAAATTCGATATTTAGGGGTCCCAGAAGCGATCTGTACATGCATATTCCGTGTTAGAGTATTTTCAAAATACAGGCCCAAAACATGCTCAAAATCGATGTTTTAGGTGCCAAAAAGTCGATATGTGCATTCATCTTCAATACCCGTTTATATCTCAATTTCAGGCTCAAAACACCCGAAAATTCGATATTTTGGGGTCCCAGAAGCGATCTGTACATGCTTACTCCGTGTTAGAGTATTTTCAAAATACAGGCCAAAAACATACTGAAAATCGATCTTTTAGGTGCCCAAAAGTCGATATGTGCATGCATCTTCTGTACCCGTTTATATCTCAAATTCTGGCCCTAAACACCCGAAAATTCGATATTTTGGGGTCCCAGAAGCGATCTGTACATACCTACTCAGTGCTAGAATGTTTTCAAAATATAGGCTCAAAACATGCTCAAAATCGATATTTTAGGTGCCAAAAAGTCGATATGTGCATTCACCTTCTGTACTCGTTTATATCTCAAATTCAGGCTCAAAACACCCGAAAATTCGATATTTTGGGGTCCCTGAAGCGATCTGTACATGCCTACTCAGTGCTAGAATGTTTTCAAAATATAGGCTCAAAACATGCTTAAAATCGATATTTTAGGTGCCCAAAAGTCAATATGTGGATGCATCTTCTGTACTCGTTTATATCTCAAATTCAGGCTCAAAACACCCGATAATTCGATATTTTTGGGTCCCAGAAGCGATCTGTACATGCCTACTCAGTGCTAGAATATTTTCAAAATATAGGCTCAAAACAATCTAAAAATCTATATTTTAGGTGCGTAAAGGCGATATCTCAAGTTCTGGCCCAAAACACCCGAAAATTCGATATTTTGGGGTCCCAGAAGCGATCTATACATGCCTACTCCGTGTTAGAGTATTTTCAAAATACAGGCCCAAAACATGCTCAAAATCGATGTTTTAGGTGCCCAAAAGTCGATATGTGCATGCATCTTCAGTACCCGTTTATATCTCAAATTCAGGCTCAAAACACCCGGAAATTCGATATTTTGGGGTCCCAGAAGCGATCTGTACATGCCTACTCCGTTTTAGAGTATTTTCAAAATACAGGCCCAAAACATGCTGAAAATCGATATTTTAGATGTTCAAAGTCAATATGTGCATATATCTTCTGTACCCGTTTATATCTCGAATTCAGGCTCAAAACACCCGAAAATTCAATATTTAGGGGTCCCAGAAGCAATCTGTACATGCCTAATCAGTGCTAGAATATTTTTAAAATATAGGCTCAAAACATGCTAAAAATCGATATTTTAGGTGAGTAAATTCGATATCTGAAATTCAGGCCCAAAACACCCAAAAATTCGATATTTTGGAGTCCCAGAAGCGATCTGTACATGCCTACTCCGTGTTAGAGTATTTTCAAAATACAGGCCCAAAACATGCTGAAAATCGATATTTTAGATGCCCAAAGTCAATATGTGCATGTATCTTCTGTACCCGTTTATATCTCAAATTCAGGCTCAAAACACCCGAAAATTCAATATTTTGGGGTCCCAGAAACAATCTGTAGATGCCTACTCAGTGCTAGAATATTATCAAAATATAGGCTAAAAACATGCTAAAAATCGATATTTTAGGTGCGAAAAAGTCGATATCTCAAATTTAGTCCCAAAACACCCGAAAATTCAATATTTAGGGGTAACAGAAGGGATCTGTACATGCCTACTCCGTGATAGAGTATTTTCAAAATACAGGCCAAAAATATACTGAAAATCGATCTTTTAGGTGCCCAAAAGTTGATATGTGCTTGTATCTTCTGTACCCGTTTATATCTCAAATTCTGGCCCTAAACACCCGAAAATTCGAGATTTTGGGGTCCCTTAAGCGATCTGTACATGCCTACTCAGTGCTAGAATGTTTTCAAAATATAGGCTCAAAACATGCTCAAAATCGATATTTTAGGTGCCCAAACGTCGATATGTGCATGCATCTTCTGTACTCGTTTATATCTCAAATTCTGGCCCTAAACACCCGAAAATTCAATATTTTGGGGTCCCAGAAGCAATCTGTACATGCCTACTCAGTGCTAGAATATTTTCAAAATATAGGCTAAAAACATGCTAAAAATCGATATTTTAGGTGCCAAAAAGTCGATATCTCAAATTAAGGCCCAAAACACCCGAAAATTCGATATTTAGGGGTCCAAGAAGCGATCTGTACATGCCTACTCCGTGTTAGAGTATTTCCAAAATACAGGCCAAAAACATACTAAAAATCGATATTTTAGGTGCCCAAAGGTCGATATGTGCATGCATCGTCTGTACCCGTTTACATCTTAAATTCTGGCCCTAAACACCCGAAAATTCGATATTTTGGGGTCCCAGAAGCGATCTGTACATGCCTACTCAGTGCTAGAATGTTTTCAAAATATAGGCTCAAAACATGCTCAAAATCGATATTTTAGGTGCCCAAAAGTCGATAAGTGCATGCATCTTCTGTAATCGTTTATATCTCAAATTCAAGCTCAAAACACCCGAAAATTCGATATTTTGGGGTCCCAGAAGCGATCTGTACATGCCTACTCAGTGCTAGAATATTTTCAAAATATAGGCTAAAAACATGCTAAATATCAATATTTTAGGTGCCAAAAAGTCAATATCTCAAATTCTGTCCCAAAACACCCGAAACTTCGATATTTAGGGGTCCCAGAAGCGATCTGTATATGCCTACTCCGTGTTAGAGTATTTTTAAAATACAGGCCAAAAACATACTGAAAATCGATCTTTTTGGTGCCCAAAAGTCGATATGTGCATGCATCTTCTGTACCCGTTTATATCTCAAATTCTGGCCCTAAACACCCGAAAATTCGATATTTTGGAGTCACAGAAGCGATCTGTACATGCCTACTTCGTGTTAGAGTATTTTCAAAATTCAGGCCCAAAACATGCTAAAAATCGATATTTTGTTGTGCCCAAAGTCAATATGTGTATGCATCTTCTATACTCGTTTTTATCTCAAAATCAGTCTCAAAACACCCGAAAATTCGATATTTTGGGGTCCCAGAAGCGATCTGTACATGCCTACTCAGTGCTAGAATGTTTTCAAAATATAGGCTCAAAACATGCTCAAAATCGATATTTTAGGTGCCCAAAAGTCGATATGTGCATGCATCTTCTGTACCCGTTTATATCTCAAATTCAGGCTCAAAACACCCGAAAATTCAATATTTTGGGGTCCCAGAAGCAATCTGTACATGCCTACTCAGTGCTAGAATATTTTTAAAATATAGGCTAAAAACATGCTAAATATCAATATTTTAGGTGCCAAAAAGTCAATATCTCAAATTCTGTCCCAAAACACCCGAAACTTCGATATTTAGGGGTCCCAGAAGCGATCTGTATATGCCTACTCCGTGTTAGAGTATTTTTAAAATACAGGCCAAAAACATACTGAAAATCGATCTTTTTGGTGCCCAAAAGTCGATATGTGCATGCATCTTCTGTACCCGTTTATATCTCAAATTCTGGCCCTAAACACCCGAAAATTCGATATTTTGGAGTCACAGAAGCGATCTGTACATGCCTACTTCGTGTTAGAGTATTTTCAAAATTCAGGCCCAAAACATGCTAAAAATCGATATTTTGTTGTGCCCAAAGTCAATATGTGTATGCATCTTCTATACTCGTTTTTATCTCAAAATCAGTCTCAAAACACCCGAAAATTCGATATTTTGGGGTCCCAGAAGCGATCTGTACATGCCTACTCAGTGCTAGAATGTTTTCAAAATATAGGCTCAAAACATGCTCAAAATCGATATTTTAGGTGCCCAAAAGTCGATATGTGCATGCATCTTCTGTACCCGTTTATATCTCAAATTCAGGCTCAAAACACCCGAAAATTCAATATTTTGGGGTCCCAGAAGCAATCTGTACATGCCTACTCAGTGCTAGAATATTTTTAAAATATAGGCTAAAAACATGCTAAAAATCGATATTTTAGGTGCCAAAAAGTCGATATCTCAAATTCAATCCCAAAACACCCGAAAATTCGATATTTAGGGGTCCCAGAAGCGATCTGTACATGCCTACTCCGTGTTAGAGTATTTTTAAAATACAGGCCAAAAACATACTGAAAATCGATCTTTTAGGTGCCCAAAAGTCGATATGTGCATGCATCTTCTGTACCCGTTTATATCTCAAATTCTGGTCCTAAACACCTGAAAATTCGATATTTTGGGGTCCCATAAGCGATCTGTACATGCCTACTCCGTGTTAGAGTATTTTCAAAATTCAGGCCCAAAACATGCTGAAAATCGATATTTTTGGTGCTCAAAGTCAATATGTGTATGAATCTTCTATACTCGTTTATATCTCAAATTCAGGCTCAAAACACCCGAAAATTCGATATTTTTGGGTCCCAGAAACGATCTGTACATGCATACTCAGTGCTAGAATGTTTTCAAAATATAGGCTCAAAACATGCTCAAAATCGATATTTTAGGTGCCCAAAAGTCGATATGTGCATGCATTTTCTGTACTCGTTTATATCTCAAATTCAGGCTCAAAACACCCGGAAATTCGATATTTTGGGGTCCCAGAAGCGATCTGTACATGCCTACTCAGTGCTAGAATATTTTCAAAATATAGGCTCAAAACATGCTAAAAATCGATATTTTAGGTGCGTAAATGCGATATCTCAAATTCAGGCCCAAAACACCCGGAAATTCGATATTATGGGGTCCCAGAAGCGATCTGTACATGCCTACTCCGTGTTAGAGTATTTACAAAATACAGGCCAAAAACATCTCAAAATCGATGTTTTAGGTGCCCAAAGGTCGATATGTTCATGCATCTTCAGTACCCGTTTATATCTCAAATTCAGGCTCAAAACACCCGAAAATTCGATATTTTGGGGTCCCAGAAGCGATCTGTACATGCCTACTCCGTGTTAGAGTATTTTCAAAATACATGCCCAAAACATGCTGAAAATCGATATTTTAGATGCCCAAAGTCAATATGTGCATGTATCTTCTGTACCCGTTTATATATCAAATTCAGGCTCAAAACACCCGAAAATTCAATATTCTGCGGTCCCAGAAGCAATCTGTACTTGCTTACTCAGTACTATAATATTTTCAAAATATAGGCTAAAAACATGCTAAAAATCGATCTTTTAGGTGCCAAGCAGTCGATATCTCAAATTCAGTCCCAAAACACCCGAAAATTCGATATTTAGGGGTCCCAGAAGCGATCTGTACATGCCTACTCCGTGTTAGAGTATTTTCAAAATACAGGCCAAAAACATACTGAAATCGATCTTTTAGATGCCCAAAAGTCGATAAGTGCATGCATCTTCTGTACCCGTTTATATCTCAAATTCTAGCCGTAAACACCCGAAAAATCGATATTTTGGGGTCCCAGAAGCAATCTGTAGATGCCTACTCAGTGCTAGAATATTTTCAAAATATAGGCTAAAAACATGCTAAAAATCGATATTTTAGGTGCCAAAAAGTCGATATCTCAAATTAAGGCCCAAGACACCCGAAAATTCGATATTTAGGGGTCCCAGTAGCGATCTGTACATGCCTACTCCGTGTTAGAGTATTTTCAAAATACAGACCCAATTCATGCTCAAAATCAATGTTTTAGGTGCCTAAAAGTCGATATGTGCATGCATCTTCAGTACCAGTTTATATCTGAAATTCAGGATCAAAACACCCGAAAATTCGATGTTTTGGGGTCCCAGAAGTGATCTGTACATGCCTACTCCGTGTTAGAGTATTTTCAAAATACAGGCCAAAAACATACTGAAAATCGATATTTTAGGTGCTCAAAAGTCGATATGTGCATGCATCTTCTGTACCCGTTTATATCTCAAATTCTGGCCCTAAACACCCGAAAATTCGATATTTTGGGGTCCCAGAAACGATCTGTACATGCCTACTCCGTGTTAGAGTATTTTCAAAATTCAGGCCCAAAACATGCTGAAAATCGATATTTTTGGTGCCCAAAGTCAATATGTGTATGCATCTTCTATACTCGTTTATATCTCAAATTCAAGCTCAAAACACCCGAAAATTCGATATTTTGGGGTCCCAGAAGCGATCTGTACATGCCTACTCAGTGCTAGAATATTTTCAAAATATAGGCTCAAAACATGCTAAAAATCGATATTTTAGGTGCGTAAAGGCGATATCTCAAATTAAGGCACAAAACACCCGAAAATTCGATATTATGGGGTCCCAGAAGCGATCTGTACATGCCTACTCTGTGTTAGAGTATTTACAAAATATAGGCCCAAAACATGCTCAAAATCGATGTTTTAGGAGCCCAAAAGTCGATATGTGCATGCATCTTCTGTACCCGTTTATATCTCAAATTCTGGCCCTAAACACCCGAAAATTCGATATTTTGGGGTCCCTTAAGCGATCTGTACATGCCTACTCAGTGCTAGAATGTTTTCAAAATATAGGCTCAAAACATGCTCAAAATCGATATTTTAGGTGCCCAAAAGTCGATATGTGCATGCATCTTCTGTACCCGTTTATATCTCAAATTCTAGCCCTAAACACCCGAAAATTCAATATTTTGGGGTCCCAGAAGCAATCTGTACATGCCTACTCAGTGCTAGAATATTTTCAAAATATAGGCTAAAAACATGCTAAAAATCGATATTTTAGGTGCCAAAAAGTCGATATCTCAAATTAAGGCCCAAAACACCCGAAAATTCGATATTTAGGGGTCCCAGAAGCGATCTGTACATGCCTACTCCGTGTTAGAGTCTTTTCAAAATACAGGCCAAAAACATACTAAAAATCGATATTTTAGGTGCCCAAAGGTCGATATGTGCATGAATCGTCTGTACCCGTTTACATCTTAAATTCTGGCCCTAAACACCCGAAAATTCGATATTTTGGGGTCCCAGAAGCGATCTGTACATGAATACTCAGTGCTAGAATGTTTTCAAAATATAGGCTCAAAACATGCTCAAAATCGATATTTTAGGTGCCCAAAAGTCGATATGTGCATGCATCTTCTGTACTCGTTTAGATCTCAAATTCAGGCTCAAAACACCCGAAAAATCGATATTTTGGGGTCCCAGAAGCGATCTGTACATGCCTAGTCAGTGCTAGAATATTTTTAAAATATAGGCTCAAAACATGCTAAAAATCGATATTTTAGGTGCGTAAAGGCGATATGTCAAATTCAGGCCCAAAGCACACGAAAATTCGATATTATGGGGTCCCAGAAGCGATCTGTACATGCCTACTCCGTGTTAGAGTATTTACAAAGTACAGGCCCAAAACATGCTCAAAATCGATGTTTTAGGAGCCCAAAAGTCGATATGTGCATGCATCTTCAGTACCCGTTTATTCCTCAAATTCAGGCTCAAAACACCCGAAAATTCGATATTTTGGGGTCCCAGAAGCGATCTGTACATGCCTACTCCGTGTTAGAGTATTTTCAAAATACATGCCCAAAACATGCTGAAAATCGATATTTTAGATGCAAAAGTCAATATGTGCATGTATTTTCTGTGCCCGTTTATATCTCAAATTCAGGCTCAAAACACCCGAAAATTCGATATTTTGGGGTCCCAGAAGCAATCTGTACATGCGTACTCAGTGCTAGAATATTTTCAAAATATAGGCTAAAAACATGCTAAAAATCGATCTTTTAGTTGCCAAAAAGTCGATATCTCAAATTCAGTCCCAAAACACCCGAAAATTCGATATTTTGGGGTCCCAGAAGCGATCTATACATGCCTACTGCGTGTTAGAGTATTTTCAAAATACAGGCCAAAAACATACTGAAAATCGATCTTTTAGGTGCCCAAAAGTCGATATGTGCATGCATCTTCTGTACTCGTTTATATCTCAAATTCTGGCCCTAAACACCCGAAAATTCGATATTTTGGGGTCCCAGAAGCGATCTGTACATGCCTACTCCGTGTTAGAGTATTTTCAAAATTCAGGCCCAAAACATGCTAAAAATCGATATTTTTTTGGTGCCCAACGTCAATATGTGTATGCATCTTCTATACTCGTTTATATCTCAAAATCAGTCTCAAAACACCCGAAAAATCGATATTTTGGGGTCCCAGAAGCAATCTGTACATGCCTACTCAGTGCTAGAATATTTTCAAAATATAAGCTAAAAACATGCTAAAAATCGATATTTTAGGTGCCCAAAAGTCGATATCTCAAATTCAATCCCAAAACACCCGAAAATTCGATATTTAGGGGTCCCAGAAGCAATCTGTACATGCCTACTCCGTGTTAGAGTATTTTCAAAATACAGGCCAAAAACATACTGAAAATCGATCTTTTAGGTGCCCAAAAGTCGATATGTGCATGCATCTTCTGTACCCGTTTATATCTCAAATTCTGGTCCTAAACACCCGAAAACTCGATATTTTGGGGTCCCATAAGCGATCTGTACATGCCTACTCCGTGTTAGAGTATTTTCAAAATTCAGGCCCAAAACATGCTGAAAATCGATATTTTTGGTGCCCAAAGTCATTATGTGTATGCATCTTCAGTACCAGTTTATATCTCAAATTCAGGCTCAAAACACCCGAAAATTCGATATTTTGGGGTCCCAGAAGCGATCTGTACATGTCTACTCCGTGTACGAGTATTTTCAAAATACATGCCCAAAACATGCTGAAAATCGATATTTTAGATGCCCAAAGTCAATATGTGTATGTATTTTCTGTACCCTTTTATATCTCAAATTCAGGCTCAAAACACCCAAAATTCAATATTTTGGGGTCCCAGAAGCAATCTGTACATGCCTACTCCGTGTTAGAGTATTTTCAAAATACAAGCCAAAAACATACTGAAAATCGATCTTTTAGGTGCCCAAAAGTCGATATGTGCATGCATCTTCTGTACCCGTTTATATCTCAAATTCTGGTTCTAAACACCCGAAAATTCGATATTTTGGGGTCCCATAAGCGATCTGTACATGCCTACTCCGTGTTAGAGTATTTTCAAAATTCAGGCCCAAAACATGCTGAAAATCGATATTTTTGGTGCCCAAAGTCATTATGTGTATGCATCTTCAGTACCAGTTTATATCTCAAATTCAGGCTCAAAACACCCCAAAATTCGATATTTTGGGGTCCCAGAAGCGATCTGTACATGCCTACTCAGTGCTAGAATGTTTTCAAAATACAGGCCCAAAACATGCTCAAAATCGATGTTTTAGGAGCCCAAAAGTCGATATGTGCATGCATCTTCCGTACCCGTTTATATCTCAAATTCAGGCTCAAAACACCCGAAAATTCGATATTTTGGGGTCCCAGAAGCGATCTGTTCATGCCTACTCCGTGTACGAGTATTTTCAAAATACATGCCCAAAACATGCTGAAAATCGATATTTTAGATGCCTAAAGTCAATATGTGGATGTATTTTCTGTTCCCGTTTATATCTCAAATTCAGGCTCAAAACACCCGAAAATTCAATATTTTGGGGTACCAGAAGCAATCTGTACATGTGTACTCAGTGCTAGAATATTTTCAAAATATAGGCTAAAAACATGCTAAAAATCGATATTTTAGGTGCCAAAAAGTCGATATCTCAAATTAAGGCCCAAAACACCTGAAAATTCGATATTTATGGGTCCCAGAAGCGATCTGTACATGCCTACTCCGTGTTAGAGTATTTCCAAAATACAGGCCAAAAACATACTAAAAATTGATCTTTTAGGTGCCCAAAGGTCGATATGTGCATGCATCGTCTGTACCCGTTTGCATCTTAAATTCTGGCCCTAAACACCCGAAAATTCGAGATTTTCGGGTCCCAGATGCGATCTGTACATGCCTACTCAGTGCTAGAATGTTTTCAAAATATAGGCTCATAACATGCTAAAAATCGATATTTTAGGTGCCCAAAAGTCGATAAGTGCATGCATCTTCTGTAATCGTTTATATCTCAAATTCAAGCTCAAAACACCCGAAAATTCGATATTTTGGGGTCCCAGAAGCGATCTGTACATGCCAACTCAGTGCTAGAATATTTTCAAAATATAGGCTAAAAACATGCTAAAAATCAATATTTTAGGTGCCAAAAAGTCGATATCTCAAATTCTGTCCCAAAACACCCGAAACTTCGATATTTAGGGGTCCCAGAAGCGATTTGTACATGCCTACTCCGTGTTAGAGTGATTTCAAAATACAGGCCAAAAACATACTGAAAATCGATCTTTTAAGTGCCCAAAAGTCGATATGTGCATGCATCTTCTGTACCCGTTTATATCTCAAATTCTGGCCCTAAACACCCGAAAATTCGAGATTTTGGGGTCCCAGAAGCGATCTGTACATGCCTACTCCGTGTTAGAGTATTTTCAAAATTCAGGCCGAAAATATGCTAAAAATCGATATTTTTTTGGTGCCCAAAGTCAATATGTGTATGCATCTTCTATACTCGTTTATATCTCAAAATCAGTCTCAAAACACCCGAAAAATCGATATTTTGGGGTCCCAGAAGCAATCTGTACATGCCTACTCAGTGCTAGAATATTTTCAAAATATAAGCTAAAAACATGCTAAAAAACGATATTTTAGGTGCCAAAAAGTCGATATCTCAAATTCAATCCCAAAACACCCGAAAATTCGATATTTAGGGGTCCCAGAAGCAATCTGTACATGCCTACTCCGTGTTAGAGTATTTTCAAAATACAGGCCAAAAACATACTGAAAATCGATCTTTTAGGTGCCCAAAAGTCGATAAGTGCATGCATCTTCTGTACCCGTTTATATCTCAAATTCTGGTCCTAAACACCCGAAAACTCGATATTTTGGGGTCCCATAAGCGATCTGTACATGCCTACTCCGTGTTAGAGTATTTTCAAAATTCAGGCCCAAAACATGCTGAAAATCGATATTTTTGGTGCCCAAAGTCATTATGTGTATGCATCTTCAGTACCAGTTTATATCTCAAATTCAGGCTCAAAACACCCGAAAATTCGATATTTTGGGGTCCCAGAAGCGATCTGTACATGCCTACTCAGTGCTAGAATGTTTTCAAAATACAGGCCCAAAACATGCTCAAAATCGATGTTTTAGGAGCCCAAAAGTCGATATGTGCATGCATCTTCCGTACCCGTTTATATCTCAAATTCAGGCTCAAAACACCCGAAAATTCCATATTTTGGGGTCCCAGAAGCGATCTGTACATGTCTACTCCGTGTACGAGTATTTTCAAAATACATGCCCAAAACATGCTGAAAATCGATATTTTATATGCCCAAAGTCAATATGTGTATGTATTTTCTGTACCCTTTTATATCTCAAATTCAGGCTCAAAACACCCGAAAATTCAATATTTTGGGGTCCCAGAAGCAATCTGTACATGCGTACTCAGTGCTAGAATATTTTCAAAATATAGGCGAAAAACATGCTAAAAATCGATATTTTAGGTGCCAAAAAGTCGATTTCTCAAATTAAGGCCCAAAACACCCGAAAATTCGATATTTAGGGGTCCCAGAAGCGATCTGTACATGCCTACTCCGTGTTAGAGTATTTCCAAAATACAGGACAAAAACATACTGAAAATCGATCTTTTAGGTGCCCAAAGGTCGATATGCGCATGCATCGTCTGTACCCGTTTACATCTTAAATTCTGGCCCTAAACACCCAAAAATTCGAGATTTTGGGGTCCCAGAAGCGATCTGTACATGCCTACTCAGTGCTAGAATATTTTCAAAATATAAGCTAAAAACATGCTAAAAATCGATATTTTAGGTGCCAAAAAGTCGATATCTCAAATTCAATCCCAAAACACCCGAAAATTCGATATTTAGGGGTCCCAGAAGCAATCTGTACATGCCTAATCCGTGTTAGAGTATTTTTTAAATACAGGCCAAAAACATACTGAAAATCGATCTTTTAGGTGCCCAAAAGTCGATATGTGCATGCATCTTCTGTACCCGTTTATATCTCAAATTCTGGTCCTAAACACCCGAAAATTCGATATTTTGGGGTCCCATAAGCGATCTGTACATGCCTACTCCGTGTTAGAGTAATTTCAAAATTCAGGCCCAAAACATGCTGAAAATCGATATTTTTGGTGCCCAAAGTCATTATGTGTATGCATCTTCTATACTCGTTTATATCTTAAATTCAGGATCAAAACACCCGAAAATTCGATATTTTTGGGTCCCAGAAACGATCTGTACATGCCTACTCAGTGCTAGAATGTTTCAAAATATAGGCTCAAAACATGCTCAAAATCGATATTTCAGGTGCCCAAAAGTCGATATGTGCATGCATCTTCTGTACTCGTTTATATCTCAAATTCAGGCTTAAAACACCCGAAAATTCGATATTTTGGGTCCCAGAAGCGATCTGTACATGCCTACTCAGTGCTAGAATATTTTCAAAATATAGGCTCAAAACATGCTAAAAAACGATATTTTAGTTGCGTAAAGGCGATATCTCAAATTCAGGCCCAAAACACCCTAAAATTCGATATTATGGGGTCCCAGAAGCGATCTGTACATGCCTACTCCGTGTTAGAGTATTTACAAAATACAGTCCAAAAACATGCTCAAAATCGATGTTTTAGGTGCCCAAAGGTCGATATGTGCATGCATCTTCAGTACCCGTTTATATCTCAAATTCAGGCTCAAAACACCCGAAAATTCGATATTTTGGGGTCCCAGAAGCGATCTGTACATGCCTACTCCGTGTTAGAGTATTTTCAAAATACATGCCCAAAACATGCTGAAAATCGATATTTTAGATGCCCAAAGTCAATATGTGCATGTATCTTCTGTACACGTTTATATCTCAAATTCAGGCTCAAAACACCCGAAAATTCAATATTTTGGGGTCCCAGAAGCAATCTGTACTTGCCTACTCAGTGCTAGAATATTTTTAAAATATAGGCTAAAAACATGCTAAAAATCGATCTTTTAGGTGCCAAAAAGTCGATATCTCAAATTCAGTCCCAAAACACCCGAAAATTCGATATTTAGGGGTCCCAGAAGCGATCTGTACATGCCTAATCCGTGTTAGAGTATTTTCAAAATACAGGCCAAAAACATACCGAAAATAGATCTTTTAGATGCCCAAAAGTCGATAAGTGCATGCATCTTCTGTACCCGTTTATATCTCAAATTCTGGTCCTAAACACCCGAAAATTCGATATTTTGGGGTCCCATAAGCGATCTGTACATGCCTACTCCGTGTTAGAGTAATTTCAAAATTCAGGCCCAAAACATGCTGAAAATCGATATTTTTGGTGCCCAAAGTCATTATGTGTATGCATCTTCTATACTCGTTTATATCTTAAATTCAGGCTCAAAACACCCGAAAATTCGATATTTTTGGGTCCCAGAAACGATCTGTACATGCCTACTCAGTGCTAGAATGTTTTCAAAATATAGGCTCAAAACATGCTCAAAATCGATATTTCAGGTGCCCAAAAGTCGATATGTGCATGCATCTTCTGTACTCGTTTATATCTCAAATTCAGGCTTAAAACACCCGAAAATTCGATATTTTGGGTCCCAGAAGCGATCTGTACATGCCTACTCAGTGCTAGAATATTTTCAAAATATAGGCTCAAAACATGCTAAAAAACGATATTTTAGTTGCGTAAAGGCGATATCTCAAATTCAGGCCCAAAACACCCTAAAATTCGATATTATGGGGTCCCAGAAGCGATCTGTACATGCCTACTCCGTGTTAGAGTATTTACAAAATACAGGCCAAAAACATGCTCAAAATCGATGTTTTAGGTGCCCAAAGGTCGATATGTGCATGCATCTTCAGTACCCGTTTATATCTCAAATTCAGGCTCAAAACACCCGAAAATTCGATATTTTGGGGTCCCAGAAGCGATCTGTACATGCTTACTCCGTGTTAGAGTATTTTCAAAATACATGCCAAAAACATGCTGAAAATCGATATTTTTGGTGCCCAAAGTCAATATGTGTATGCATTTTCTATACTCGTTTATATCTCAAATTCAAGCTCAAAACACCCGAAAATTCGATATTTTGGGGTCCCAGAAGCGATCTGTACATGCCTACTCAGTGCTAGAATGTTTTCAAAATATAGGCTCAAAACATGCTCAAAATCGATATTTTAGGTGCCCAAAAGTCGATATGTGCATGCACCTTTTGTACTCGTTTATATCTCAAATTCAGGCTCAAAACACCCGAAAATTCAATATTTTGGGGTCCCTGAAGCGATCTGTACATGCCTACTCAGTGCTAGAATATTTTCAAAATATAGGCTCAAAACATGCTAAAAATCGATATTTTAGGTGCGTAAAGGCGATATCTCAAATTAAGGCCCAAAACACCCGAAAATTCGATATTATGGGGTCCCAGAAGCGATCTGTACATGCCTACTCTGTGTTAGAGTATTTACAAAATATAGGCCCAAAACATGCTCAAAATCGATGTTTTAGGAGCCCAAAAGTCGATATGTGCATGCATCTTCTGTACCCGTTTATATCTCAAATTCTGGCCCTAAACACCCGAAAATTCGATATTTTGGGGTCCCTTAAGCGATCTGTACATGCCTACTCAGCGCTAGAATGTTTTCAAAATATAGGCTCAAAACATGCTCAAAATCGATATTTTAGGTGCCCAAAAGTCGATATGTGCATGCATCTTCTGTACTCGTTTAGATCTCAAATTCAGGCTCAAAACACCCGAAAAATCGATATTTTGGGGTCCCAGAAACGATCTGTACATGCCTACTCAGTGCTAGAATATTTTTAAAATATAGGCTCAAAACATGCTAAAAATCGATATTTTAGGTGCGTAAAGGCGATATGTCAAATTCAGGCCCAAAGCACACGAAAATTCGATATTATGGGGTCCCAGAAGCGATCTGTACATGCCTACTCCGTGTTAGAGTATTTACAAAGTACAGGCCCAAAACATGCTCAAAATCGATGTTTTAGGAGCCCAAAAGTCGATATGTGCATGCATCTTCAGTACCCGTTTATTCCTCAAATTAAGGCTCAAAACACCCGAAAATTCGATATTTTGGGGTCCCAGAAGCGATCTGTACATGCCTACTCCGTGTTAGAGTATTTTCAAAATACATGCCTAAAACATGCTGAAAATCGATATTTTAGATGCAAAAGTCAATATGTGCATGTATTTTCTGTGCCCGTTTATATCTCAAATTCAGGCTCAAAACACCCGAAAATTCGATATTTTGGGGTCCCAGAAGCAATCTGTACATGCGTACTCAGTGCTAGAATATTTTCAAAATATAGGCTAAAAACATGCTAAAAATCGATCTTTTAGTTGCCAAAAAGTCGATATCTCAAATTCAGTCCCAAAACACCCGAAAATTCGATATTTTGGGGTCCCAGAAGCGATCTATACATGCCTACTGCGTGTTAGAGTATTTTCAAAATACAGGCCAAAAACATACTGAAAATCGATCTTTTAGGTGCCCAAAAGTCGATATGTGCATGCATCTTCTGTACTCGTTTATATCTCAAATTCTGGCCCTAAACACCCGAAAATTCGATATTTTGGGGTCCCAGAAGCGATCTGTACATGCCTACTCCGTGTTAGAGTATTTTCAAAATTCAGGCCCAAAACATGCTAAAAATCGATATTTTTTTGGTGCCCAACGTCAATATGTGTATGCATCTTCTATACTCGTTTATATCTCAAAATCAGTCTCAAAACACCCGAAAAATCGATATTTTGGGGTCCCAGAAGCAATCTGTACATGCCTACTCAGTGCTAGAATATTTTCA
Organism: Petrolisthes cinctipes; assembly: GCA_033782935.1. Classification (NCBI taxonomy): domain Eukaryota; kingdom Metazoa; phylum Arthropoda; class Malacostraca; order Decapoda; family Porcellanidae; genus Petrolisthes; species Petrolisthes cinctipes. The sequence goes on along the minus strand of JAWQEG010000279.1, from coordinate 455,018 downwards.
AAATATAAGCTAAAAACATGCTAAAAATCGATATTTTAGGTGCCCAAAAGTCGATATCTCAAATTCAATCCCAAAACACCCGAAAATTCGATATTTAGGGGTCCCAGAAGCAATCTGTACATGCCTACTCCGTGTTAGAGTATTTTCAAAATACAGGCCAAAAACATACTGAAAATCGATCTTTTAGGTGCCCAAAAGTCGATATGTGCATGCATCTTCTGTACCCGTTTATATCTCAAATTCTGGTCCTTAACACCCGAAAACTCGATATTTTGGGGTCCCATAAGCGATCTGTACATGCCTACTCCGTGTTAGAGTATTTTCAAAATTCAGGCCCAAAACATGCTGAAAATCGATATTTTTGGTGCCCAAAGTCATTATGTGTATGCATCTTCAGTACCAGTTTATATCTCAAATTCAGGCTCAAAACACCCGAAAATTCGATATTTTTGGGTCCCGGAAGCGATCTGTACATGCCTATTCAGTGCTAGAATGTTTTCAAAATACAGGCCCAAAACATGCTCAAAATCGATGTTTTAGGAGCCCAAAAGTCGATATGTGCATGCATCTTCCGTACTCGTTTATATCTCAAATTCAGGCTCAAAACACCCGAAAATTCGATATTTTGGGGTCCCAGAAGCGATCTGTACATGTCTACTCTGTGTACGAGTATTTTCAAAATACATGCCCAAAACATGCTGAAAATCGATATTTTAGATGCCCAAAGTCAATATGTGTATGTATTTTCTGTACCCTTTTATATCTCAAATTCAGGCTCAAAACACCCAAAATTCAATATTTTGGGGTCCCAGAAGCAATCTGTACATGCCTACTCCGTGTTAGAGTATTTTCAAAATACAAGCCAAAAACATACTGAAAATCGATCTTTTAGGTGCCCAAAAGTCGATATGTGCATGCATCTTCTGTACCCGTTTATATCTCAAATTCTGGTCCTAAACACCCGAAAATTCGATATTTTGGGGTCCCATAAGCGATCTGTACATGCCTACTCCGTGTTAGAGTATTTTCAAAATTCAGGCCCAAAACATGCTGAAAATCGATATTTTTGGTGCCCAAAGTCATTATGTGTATGCATCTTCAGTACCAGTTTATATCTCAAATTCAGGCTCAAAACACCCCAAAATTCGATATTTTGGGGTCCCAGAAGCGATCTGTACATGCCTACTCAGTGCTAGAATGTTTTCAAAATACAGGCCCAAAACATGCTCTAAATCGATGTTTTAGGAGCCCAAAAGTCGATATGTGCATGCATCTTCCGTACCCGTTTATATCTCAAATTCAGGCTCAAAACACCCGAAAATTCGATATTTTGGGGTCCCAGAAGCGATCTGTTCATGCCTACTCCGTGTACGAGTATTTTCAAAATACATGCCCAAAACATGCTGAAAATCGATATTTTTGATGCCTAAAGTCAATATGTGGATGTATTTTCTGTTCCCGTTTATATCTCAAATTCAGGCTCAAAACACCCGAAAATTCAATATTTTGGGGTCCCAGATGCAATCTGTACATGTGTACTCAGTGCTAGAATATTTTCAAAATATAGGCTAAAAACATGCTAAAAATCGATATTTTAGGTGCCAAAAAGTCGATATCTCAAATTAAGGCCCAAAACACCTGAAAATTCGATATTTATGGGTCCCAGAAGCGATCTGTACATGCCTACTCCGTGTTAGAGTATTTCCAAAATACAGGCCAAAAACATACTAAAAATTGATCTTTTAGGTGCCCAAAGGTCGATATGTGCATGCATCGTCTGTACCCGTTTGCATCTTAAATTCTGGCCCTAAACACCCGAAAATTCGAGATTTTCGGGTCCCAGATGCGATCTGTACATGCCTACTCAGTTCTAGAATGTTTTCAAAATATAGGCTCATAACATGCTAAAAATCGATATTTTAGGTGCCCAAAAGTCGATAAGTGCATGCATCTTCTGTAATCGTTTATATCTCAAATTCAAGCTCAAAACACCCGAAAATTCGATATTTTGGGGTCCCAGAAGCGATCTGTACATGCCAACTCAGTGCTAGAATATTTTCAAAATATAGGCTAAAAACATGCTAAAAATCAATATTTTAGGTGCCAAAAAGTCGATATCTCAAATTCTGTCCCAAAACACCCGAAACTTCGATATTTAGGGGTCCCAGAAGCAATTTGTACATGCCTACTCCGTGTTAGAGTGATTTCAAAATACAGGCCAAAAACATACTGAAAATCGATCTTTTAAGTGCCCAAAAGTCGATATGTGCATGCATCTTCTGTACCCGTTTATATCTCAAATTCTGACCCTAAACACCCGAAAATTCGAGATTTTGGGGTCCCAGAAGCGATCTGTACATGCCTACTCCGTGTTAGAGTATTTTCAAAATTCAGGCCCAAAACATGCTGAAAATCGATATTTTTGGTGCCCAAAGTCATTATGTGTATGCATCTTCAGTACCAGTTTATATCTCAAATTCAGGCTCAAAACACCCGAAAATTCGATATTTTGGGGTCCCAGAAGCGATCTGTACATGCCTACTCAGTGCTAGAATGTTTTCAAAATACAGGCCCAAAACATGCTCTAAATCGATGTTTTAGGAGCCCAAAAGTCGATATGTGCATGCATCTTCTGTACTCGTTTATATCTCAAATTCAGGCTTAAAACACCCGAAAATTCGATATTTTGGGTCCCAGAAGCGATCTGTACATGCCTACTCAGTGCTAGAATATTTTCAAAATATAGGCTCAAAACATGCTAAAAAACGATATTTTAGTTGCGTAAAGGCGATATCTCAAATTCAGGCCCAAAACACCCTAAAATTCGATATTATGGGGTCCCAGAAGCGATCTGTACATGCCTACTCCGTGTTAGAGTATTTACAAAATACAGTCCAAAAACATGCTCAAAATCGATGTTTTAGGTGCCCAAAGGTCGATATGTGCATGCATCTTCAGTACCCGTTTATATCTCAAATTCAGGCTCAAAACACCCGAAAATTCGATATTTTGGGGTCCCAGAAGCGATCTGTACATGCCTACTCCGTGTTAGAGTATTTTCAAAATACATGCCCAAAACATGCTGAAAATCGATATTTTAGATGCCCAAAGTCAATATGTGCATGTATCTTCTGTACACGTTTATATCTCAAATTCAGGCTCAAAACACCCGAAAATTCAATATTTTGGGGTCCCAGAAGCAATCTGTACTTGCCTACTCAGTGCTAGAATATTTTTAAAATATAGGCTAAAAACATGCTAAAAATCGATCTTTTAGGTGCCAAAAAGTCGATATCTCAAATTCAGTCCCAAAACACCCGAAAATTCGATATTTAGGGGTCCCAGAAGCGATCTGTACATGCCTAATCCGTGTTAGAGTATTTTCAAAATACAGGCCAAAAACATACCGAAAATAGATCTTTTAGATGCCCAAAAGTCGATAAGTGCATGCATCTTCTGTACCCGTTTATATCTCAAATTCTGGTCCTAAACACCCGAAAATTCGATATTTTGGGGTCCCATAAGCGATCTGTACATGCCTACTCCGTGTTAGAGTAATTTCAAAATTCAGGCCCAAAACATGCTGAAAATCGATATTTTTGGTGCCCAAAGTCATTATGTGTATGCATCTTCTATACTCGTTTATATCTTAAATTCAGGCTCAAAACACCCGAAAATTCGATATTTTTGGGTCCCAGAAACGATCTGTACATGCCTACTCAGTGCTAGAATGTTTTCAAAATATAGGCTCAAAACATGCTCAAAATCGATATTTCAGGTGCCCAAAAGTCGATATGTGCATGCATCTTCTGTACTCGTTTATATCTCAAATTCAGGCTTAAAACACCCGAAAATTCGATATTTTGGGTCCCAGAAGCGATCTGTACATGCCTACTCAGTGCTAGAATATTTTCAAAATATAGGCTCAAAACATGCTAAAAAACGATATTTTAGTTGCGTAAAGGCGATATCTCAAATTCAGGCCCAAAACACCCGAAAATTCGATATTTTGGGGTCTCAGAAGCGACCTGTTCATGCCTACTCCGTGTTAGAGTATTTTCAAAATACAGGCCCAAAACATGCTCCAAATCGATGTTTTAGTTGCCCAAAAGTCGATATGTGCATGAATCTTCAGTACCCGTTTATATCTCAAATTCAGGCTCAAAACACCCGGAAATTCGATATTTTGGGGTCCCAGAAGCGATCTGTACATGCCTACTCCGTGTTAGAGTATTTTCAATATACAGGCCAAAAACATACTGAAAATCGATCTTTTAGGTGCCCAAAAGTCGATATGTGCATGCATCTTCTATACCCGTTTATATCTCAAATTCTGGCCCTAAACACCCGAAAATTCGATATTTTGGGGTCCCAGAAGCGATCTGTACATGCCTACTCCGTGTTAGAGTATTTTCAAAATTCAGGCCCAAAACATGCTGAAAATCGATATTTTTGGTGCCCAAATTCAATATGTGTATGCATCTTCTATACTCGTTTATATCTCAAATTCAGGCTCAAAACACTCGAAAATTCGATATTTTGGGGTCCCAGAAGCGATCTGTACATGCCTACTCAGTGCTAGAATGTTTTCAAAATATAGGCTCAAAACATGCTCAAAATAGATATTTTAGGTGCCCAAAAGTCGATATGTGCATGCATCTTCTGTACTCGTTTATATCTCACATTCAGGCTCAAAACACCCGAAAATTCGATATTTTAGGGTCCCAGAAGCGATCTGTACATGCCTACTCAGTGCTAGAATATTTTCAAAATATAGGCTCAAAACATGCTAAAAATCGATATTTTAGGTGCGTAAAGGCGATATCTCAAATTAAGGCCCAAAACACCCGAAAATTCGATACTTTGGGGTCCCAGAAGCGATCTGTACATGCCTACTCCGTGATAGAATATTTTCAAAATACAGGCGAAAAACATGCTGAAAATCGATCCTTTAGGTGCCCAAAAGTCGATATGTGCATGCATCTTCTATACCCGTTTATATCTCAAATTCTGGCCCTAAACACCCGAAAATTCGATATTTTTGGGTCCCAGAAGCGATCTGTACATGTCTACTCAGTGCTAGAATGTTTTCAAAATATTGGCTCAAAACATGCTCAAAATCGATATTTTAGGTGAACAAAAGTCGATATGTGCATGCATCTTCTGTACTCGTTTATATCTCAAATTCAAGCTCAAAACACCCGAAAATTCGATATTTTGGGGTCCCAGAAGCGATCTGTACATACCTACTCCGTGTTAGAGTATTTTCAAAATACAGGCCCAAAACATGCTCAAAATCGATGTTTTAGGTGCCCAAAAGTCGATATTTGCATGCATCTTCAGTACTCGTTTATATCTCAAATTCAGGCTCAAAAATCCCGAAAATTCGATATTTTGGGGTCCCAGAATCGATCTATACATGCCTACTCCGTGTTAGAGTATTTTCAAAATAAAGGCCCAAAACATGCTCAAAATCGATATTTTAGATGCCCAAAGTCAATATTCTTCTGTACCCGTTTATATCTCAAATTCAGGCTCAAAACACCCGAAAATTCAATATTTTGGGGTCCCAGAAGAAATCTGTACATGCCTCCTCCGTGTTAGAGTATTTTCAAAATTCAGGCCCAAAACATGCTGAAAATCGATATTTTTGGTGCCCAAAGTCAATATGTGTATGCATCTTCTATAGTCGTTTATATCTCAAATTCAGGCTCAAAACACCCGAAAATTCGACATTTTACGGTCCCAGAAGCGATCTGTACATGCCTACTCCGTGTTAGAGTATTTTCAAAATACATGCCCAAAACATGCTGAAAATCGATATTTTAGATGCCCAAAGTCAATATGTGCATGTATCTTCTGTACCCGTTTTTATCTCAAATTCAGGCTCATAACACCCGAAAATTCAAGATTTTGGGGTCCCAGAAGTAATCTGTACATGCCTACTCAGTGCTAGAATATTTTCAAAATATAGGCTAAAAACATGCTAGAAATCGATCTTTTAGGTGCGTAAATGCGATATCTCAAATTCAGGCCCAAAACACCCGAAAATTCGATATTTAGGGGTCCCAGAAGCGATCTGTACATGCCTACTCCGTGTTAGAATATTTTCAAATTACAGGCCAAAAACATACTGAAAATCGATCTTTTAGGTGCCCAAAAGTCGATATGTGCATGCATCTTCTGTACCCGTTTATATCTCAAATTCAGGCTCAAAACACCCAAAAATTAAGTATTTTGGGGTCCCAGAAGCGATCTGTACATGCCTACTCAGTGCTAGAATATTTTCAAAATATAGGCTCAAAACAAGCTAGAAATCGATATTTTAGGTGCGTAAATGCGATATCTCAAATTCAGGCCCAAAACACCCGAAAATTCGATATTTAGGGGTCCTAAAAGCGATCTGTACATGCCTACTCCGTGTTAGAGTATTTTCAAAATACAGGCCCAAAACATGCTCAAAATCGATGTTTTAGGTGCCAAAAAGTCGATATGTGCTTGCACCTTCAGTACCCGTTTATATCTCAAATTCAGGCTCAAAACACCCGAAAATTGAATATTTTGGGGTCCCAGAAGCAATCTGTACATGCCTACTCAGTGCTAGAATATTTTCAAAATATAGGCTAAAAACATGCTAAAAATCGATATTTTAGGTGCCAAAAAGTCGATATCTCAAATTAAGGCCCAAAACACCCGAGAATTCGATATTTAGGGGTCCCAGAAGCGATCTGTACATGCCTACTCAGTGCTAGAATGTTTTCAAAATATAGGCTCAAAACATGCTCAAAATCGATATTTTAGGTTCCCAAAAGTCGATATGTGCATGCATCTTCTGTACTCGTTTATATCTCAAATTCAAGCTCAAAACACCCGAAAATTCGATATTTTGGGGTCCCAGAAGCGATCTGTACATGCCTACTCATTGCAAGAATATTTTCAAAATATAGGCTCAAAACATGCTAAAACTTGATATTTTAGGTGCGTAAAGGCCATATCTCAAATTCAGGCCCAAAACACCCGAAAATTCGATATTTTGGGGTCTCAGAAGCGACCTGTTCATGCCTACTCCGTGTTAGAGTATTTTCAAAATACAGGCCCAAAACATGCTCCAAATCGATGTTTTAGTTGCCCAAAAGTCGATATGTGCATGAATCTTCAGTACCCGTTTATATCTCAAATTCAGGCTCAAAACACCCGGAAATTCGATATTTTGGGGTCCCAGAAGCGATCTGTACATGCCTACTCCGTGTTAGAGTATTTTCAAAATACAGGCCAAAAACATACTGAAAATCGATCTTTTAGGTGCCCAAAAGTCGATATGTGCATGCATCTTCTATACCCGTTTATATCTCAAATTCTGGCCCTAAACACCCGAAAATTCGATATTTTGGGGTCCCAGAAGCGATCTGTACATGCCTACTCCGTGTTAGAGTATTTTCAAAATTCAGGCCCAAAACATGCTGAAAATCGATATTTTTGGTGCCCAAATTCAATATGTGTATGCATCTTCTATACTCGTTTATATCTCAAATTCAGGCTCAAAACACTCGAAAATTCGATATTTTGGGGTCCCAGAAGCGATCTGTACATGCCTACTCAGTGCTAGAATGTTTTCAAAATATAGGCTCAAAACATGCTCAAAATAGATATTTTAGGTGCCCAAAAGTCGATATGTGCATGCATCTTCTGTTCTCGTTTATATCTCACATTCAGGCTCAAAACACCCGAAAATTCGATATTTTAGGGTCCCAGAAGCGATCTGTACATGCCTACTCAGTGCTAGAATATTTTCAAAATATAGGCTCAAAACATGCTAAAAATCGATATTTTAGGTGCGTAAAGGCGATATCTCAAATTAAGGCCCAAAACAGCCGAAAATTCGATACTTTGGGGTCTCAGAAGCGATCTGTACATGCCTACTCCGTGATAGAATATTTTCAAAATACAGGCGAAAAACATGCTGAAAATCGATCCTTTAGGTGCCCAAAAGTCGATATGTGCATGCATCTTCTATACCCGTTTATATCTCAAATTCTGGCCCTAAACACCCGAAAATTCGATATTTTTGGGTCCCAGAAGCGATCTGTACATGTCTACTCAGTGCTAGAATGTTTTCAAAATATTGGCTCAAAACATGCTCAAAATCGATATTTTAGGTGAACAAAAGTCGATATGTGCATGCATCTTCTGTACTCGTTTATATCTCAAATTCAAGCTCAAAACACCCGAAAATTCGATATTTTGGGGTCCCAGAAGCAATCTGTACATGCCTACTCAGTGCTAGAATATTTTCAAAATATAGGCTAAAAACATGCTAAAAATCGATATTTTTGGTGCCAAAAAGTCGATATCTCAAATTCAGTCCCAAAACACCCGAAACTTCGATATTTAGGGGTCCCAGAAGCAATCTGTATATACCTACTCCGTGTTAGAGTATTTTCAAAATACAGGCCAAAAACATATTGAAAATCCATCTTTTAGGTGCTCAAAAGTCGATATGTGCATGCATCTTCTGTACCCGTTTATATCTCAAATTCTGGCCGTAAACACCCGAAAATTCAATATTTTTGGGTCCCAGAAGCAATCTGTACATGCCTACTCAGTGCTAGAATATTTTCAAAATATAGGCTAAAAACATGCTAAAAATCGATATTTTAGGTGCCAAAGAGTCGATATCTCAATTTAAGGCCCAAAACACCCGAAAAATCGATTTTTAGGGGTCCCAGAAGCGATCTGTACATGCCTACTCCGTGTTAGAGTATTTACAAAATACAGGCCCAAAACATGCTCAAAATCGATGTTTTAGGTGCCAAAAAGTCGATATGTGCATGCACCTTCAGTACCCGTTTATATCTCAAATTCAGGCTCAAAACACCCGAAAATTCGATATTTTGGGGTCCCAGAAGCGATCTGTACATGTCTACTCCGTGTTAGAGTATTTTCAAATTACATGCTCAAAACATGCTGAAAATCGATATTTTAGATGCCCAAAGTCAATATGTGCATGTATCTTCTGTACCCGTTTATATCTCAAATTCCGGCTCAAAACACCCGAAAATTCAATATTTTGGGGTCCCAGAAGCAATCTGTACATGCCTACTCAGTGCTAGAATATTTTCAAAATATAGGCTAAAAACATGCTAAAAATCGATATTTTAGGTGCCAAAAAGTCGATATCTCAAATTAAGGCCCAAAACACCCAAAAATTCGATATTTAGGGGTCACAGAAGCCATCTGTACATGCCTACTCAGGGCTAGAATGTTTTCAAAATATAGGCTCAAAGCATGCTCAAAATCGATATTTTAGGTGCCCAAAAGACGATATGAGCATGCATCTTCTGTACTCGTTTATATCTCAAATTCAAGCTCAAAACTCCCGAAAATACGATATTTTGGGGTCCCAGAAGCGATCTGTACATGCCTACTCAGTGCTAGAATATTTTCAAAATATAGGCTCAAAACATGCTAAAAATCGATATTTTAGGTGCGTAAAGGCGATATCTCAAATTCAGTCCCAAAACACCCGAAAATTCGATGTTTTGGGGTCCCAGAAGCGATCTGTACATGCCTACTCCGTGTTAGAGTATTTTCAAAATACAGGCCCAAAACATGCTGAAAATCGATATTTTAGATGCCCAAAGTCAATATGTGCATGTATCGTCTGTACCCGTTTATATCTCAAAGTCAGGCTCAAAACACCCGAAAATACAATATTTTGGGGTCCCAGAAGCAATCTGCACATGCCTACTCAGTGCTAGAATATTTTCAAAATATAGGCTAAAAACATGCTAAAAACCGACATTTTAGGTGCCAAAAAGTCGATATCTCAAATTCAGTCCCAAAACACCCGAAAATTCGATATTTAGGGGTCCCAGAAGGGATCTGTACATGCCTACTCCGTGTTAGAGTATTTTCAAAATACAGGCCAAAAACATACTGAAAATCGATCTTTTAGGTGCCCATAAGTCGATATGTGCATGCATCTTCTGTACCCGTTTATATCTCAAATTCAGGCTCAAAACACCCGAAAATTAAATATTTTGGGGTCCCAGAAGCAATATGCACATGCCTACTCAGTGCTAGAATATTTTCAAAATATAGGTTAAAAACATGCTAAAAATCGATATTTTTGGTGCCAAAAAGTCGATATCTCAAATTAAGGCCCAAAACACCCGAAAATTCGATATTTAGGGGTCTTAGAAGCGATCTGTACATGCCTACTCCGTGTTAGAGTATTTTCAAAATACAGGCCCAAACCATGCTCAAAATCGATGTTTTAGGTGCCAAAAAGTCGATATGTGCTTGCACCTTCAGTACCCGTTTATATCTCAAATTCAGGCTCAAAACACCCGAAAATTCCATATTTTGGGGTCCCAGAAGCAATCTGTACATCCCTAATCCGTGTTAGAGTATTTTCAAAATACATGCTCAAAACATGCTGAAAATCGATATTTTAGATGCCCAAAGTCAATATGTGCATGTATCTTCCGTACCCGTTTATATCTCAAATTCTGGCTCAAAACACCCGAAAATTAAATATTTTTGGGTCCCAGAAGCAATCTGTACATGCCTACTCAGTGCTAGAATATTTTCAAAATATAGGCTAAAAACATGCTAAAAATCGATATTTTAGGTGCCAAAAAGTCGATATCTCAAATTAAGGCCCAAAACACCCGAAAATTCGATATTTAGGGGTCCCAGAAGTGATCTGTACATGCCTACCCAGTGCTAGAATGTTTTCAAAATATAGGCTCAAAACATGCTCAAAATCGATATTTTAGGTTCCCAAAAGTCAATATGTGCATGCATCTTCTGTACTCGTTTATATCTCAAATTCAAGCTCAAAACACCCGAAAATACGATATTTTGGGGTCCCAGAAGCGATCTGTACATGCCTACTCAGTGCTAGAATATTTTCAAAATATAGGCTCAAAACATGCTAAAACTTGATATTTTAGGTGCGTAAAGGCCGTATCTCAAATTCAGGCCCAAAACACCCGAAAATTCGATATTTTGGGGTCTCAGAAGCGACCTGTACATGCCTACTCCGTGTTAGAGTATTTTCAAAATACTGGCCCAAAACATGCTCCAAATCGATGTTTTACTTGCCCAAAAGTCAATATGTGCATGCATCTTCAGTACCCGTTTATATCTCAAACTCAGGCTCAAAACACCCGGAAATTCGATATTTTGGGGTCCCAGAAGCGATCTGTACATGCCTACTCAGTGCTAGAATGTTTTCAAAATATAGGCTCAAAACATGCTCAAAATCGATATTTTAGGTGCGTCAAGGCGATATCTCAAATTAAGGCCCAAAACACCCGAAAATTCGATATTTAGGGGTCCCATAAGCGATCTGTACATGCCTACTCCGTGTTAGAGTATTTTCAAAATACAGGCCAAAAACATACTGAAAATCGATCCTTTAGGTGCCCAAAAGTCGATATGTGCATGCATCTTCTGTACCCGTTTATATCTCAAATTCTGGCCCTAAACACCCGAAAATTCGATATTTTTGGGTCCCAGAAGCAATCTGTACATGCCTACTCAGTGCTAGAATGTTTTCAAAATATAGGCTCAAAACATGCTCAAAATCGATATTTTAGGTGAACAAAAGTCGATATGTGCATGCATCTTCTGTACTCGTTTATATCTCAAATTCAAGCTCAAAACACCCGAAAATTCGATATTTTGGGGTCCCAGAATCGGTCTGTACATGCCTACTCAGTGCTAGAATATTTTCAAAATATAGGCTCAAAACATGCTAAAAATCGATATTTTAGGTGCGTAAAGGTGATATCTCAAATTCAGGCCCAAAACACCCGAAAATCCGATATTTTGGGGTCTCAGAAGCAATCTGTACATGCCTACTCCGTGTTAGAGTATTTTCAAAATTCAGGCCCAAAACATGCTGAAAATCGATATTTTTGGTGCACAAAGTCAATATGTGTATGTATCTTCTATACTCGTTTATATCTCAAATTCAGGCTCAAAACACCCGAAAATTCGATATTTGGGTGTCCCAGAAGCGATCTGTACATGCCTACTCAGTGCTAGAATGTTTTCAAGACATAGGCTCAAAACATGCTGAAAATCGATATTTTAGGTGCCCAAAAGTCGATATGTGCATGCATCTTCTGTACTCGTTTATATCTCAAATTAAAGCTCAAAACACCCGAAAATTCGATATTTTGGGGTCCCAGAAGCGATCTGTACATGCCTACTCAGTGCTAGAATATTTTCAAAATATAGGCTCAAAACATGCTCAAAATCGATATTTTAGGTGCCAAAAAGTCGATATCCCAAATTCAGTCCTAAAACACCCGAAAATTCGATATTTAGGGGTCCCAGAAGCGATCTGTACATGCCTACTCCGTGTTAGAGTATTTTCAAAATTCAGGCCCAAAACATGCTCAAAATCGATATTTTTGGTGCCCAAAGTCAATATGTGCATGCATCTTCTGTACTCGTTTATATCTCAAATTCAGGCTCAAAACACCCGAAAATTCGATATTTTGGGGTCCCAGAAGCGATCTGTACATGCCTACTCAGTGCTAGAATATTTTCAAAATATAGGCTCAAAACATGCTAAAAATCGATATTTTAGGTGCGTAAAGGCGATATCTCAAATTCAAGTACAAAACACCCGAAAATTCGATATTATGGGGTCCCAGAAGCGATCTGTACATGCCTACTCCGTGTTGGAGTATTTACAAAATACAGGCCCAAAACATGCTCAAAATCGATGTTTTAGGTGCCAAAAAGTCGATATGTGCATGCATCTTAAGTACCCGTTTATATCTCAAATTCAGGCTCAAAACACCCGAAAATTCGATATTTTGGTGTCCCAGAAGCGATCTGTACATGCCTACTCCGTGTTAGAGTTTTTTCAAAATACTTCCCCAAAACATGCTGGAAATCGATATTTTAGATGCCCAAAGTCAATATGTGCATGTATCTTCTGTACCCGTTTATATCTCAAATTCAGGCTCAAAACATCCGAAAATTCAATATTTTGGGGTCCCAGAAGCGATCTGTACATGCCTACTCAGTGCTAGAATATTTTCAAAATATAGGCTCAAAACATGCTCAAAATCGATATTTTAGGTGCCAAAAAGTCGATATCCCAAATTCAGTCCTAAAACACCCGAAAATTCGATATTTAGGGGTCCCAGAAGCGATCTGTACATGCCTACTCCGTGTTAGAGTATTTTCAAAATTCAGGCCCAAAACATGCTCAAAATCGATATTTTTGGTGCCCAAAGTCAATATGTGCATGCATCTTCTGTACTCGTTTATATCTCAAATTCAGGCTCAAAACACCCGAAAATTCGATATTTTGGGGTCCCAGAAGCGATCTGTACATGCCTACTCAGTGCTAGAATATTTTCAAAATATAGGCTCAAAACATGCTAAAAATCGATATTTTAAGTGCGTAAAGGCGATATCTCAAATTCAAGTACAAAACACCCGAAAATTCGATATTATGGGGTCCCAGAAGCGATCTGTACATGCCTACTCCGTGTTGGAGTATTTACAAAATACAGGCCCAAAACATGCTTAAAATCGATGTTTTAGGTGCCCAAAAGCCGATATGTGAATGCATCTTAAGTACCCGTTTATATCTCAAATTCAGGCTCAAAACACCCGAAAATTCGATATTTTGGGGTCCCAGAAGCGATCTGTACATGCCTACTCCGTGTTAGAGTTTTTTCAAAATACATGCCCAAAACATGCTGGAAATCGATATTTTAGATGCCCAAAGTCAATATGTGCATGTATCTTCTGTACCCGTTTATATCTCAAATTCAGGCTCAAAACATCCGAAAATTCAATATTTTGGGGTCCCAGAAGCAATCTGTACATGCTTACTCAGTGCTAGAATATTTTCAAAATATAGGCTAAAAACATGCTAAAAATCGATATTTTAGGTGCCAAAAAGTCGATATCTCAAATTCAGTCCCAAAACACCCGAAAATTCGATATTTAGGGGTCCCAGAAGCGATCTGTACATGCCCACTCCATGTTAGAGTATTTTCAAAATTCAGGCCCAAAACATGCTCAAAATCGATATTTTTGGTGCCCAAAGTCAATATGTGTATGCATCTTCTATAGTCGTTTATATCTCAAATTCAGGCTCAAAACACCCGAAAATTCGATATTTTGCGGTCCCAGAAGCGATCTGTACATGCCTACTCCGTGTTAGAGTATTTTCAAAATACATGCCCAAAACATGCTGGAAATCGATATTTTAGATGCCTAAAGTCATTATGTGCATGAATCTTCTGTACCCGTTTATATCTCAAATTCAGGCTCAAAACACCCGAAAATTCAATATTTTGGGGTCCCAGAAGCAATCTGTACATGCCTAGTCAGTGCTAGAATATTTTCAAAATATAGGCTAAAAACATGCTAAAAATCGATCTTTTAGGTGCCAAAAAGTCGATATCTCAAATTAAGGCCCAAAACACCCGAAAATTCGATATTTAGGGGTCCCAGAAGCGATCTGTACATGCCCACTCCATGTTAGAGTATTTTCAAAATACAGGCCAAAAACATACTGAAAATCGATCTTTTAGGTGCCCAAAAGTTGACATGTGCATGTATCTTCTGTACCCGTTTATATCTCAAATTCAGGCTCAAAACACCCGAAAATTGAATATTTTGGGGTCCCAGAAGCAATCTGTACATGCCTACTCAGTGCTAGAATATTTTCAAAATATAGGCTAAAAACATGCTAAAAATCGATATTTTAGGTGCCAAAAAGTCGATATCTCAAATTAAGGCCCAAAACACCCGAAAATTCGATATTTAGGGGTCCCAGAAGCGATCTGTACATGCCCACTCCATGTTAGAGTATTTTCAAAATACAGGCCAAAAACATACTGAAAATCGATGTTTTACTTGCCCAAAAGTCGATATGTGCATGCATCTTCAGTACCCGTTTATATCTCAAATTCAGGCTCAAAACACCCGGAAATTCGATATTTTGGGGTCCCAGAAGCGATCTGTACATGCCTACTCCGTGTTAGAGTATCTTCAAAATACAGGCCAAAAACATACTGAAAATCGATCTTTTAGGTGCCCAAAAGTCGATATGTGCATGCATCTTCTGTACCCGTTTATATCTCAAATTCTGGCCCTAAACACCCGAAAATTCGATATTTTGGGGTCCCAGAAGCGATCTGTACATGACTACTCCGTGTTAGAGTATTTTCAAAATTCAGGCCCAAAACATGCTGAAAATCGATATTTTTGGTGCCCAAAGTCAATATGTGTATGCATCTTCTATACTCGTTTATATCTCAAATTCAGGCTCAAAACACCCGGAAATTCGATATTTTGGGGTCCCAGAAGCGATCTGTACATGCCTACTCAGTGCTAGAATGTTTTCAAAATATAGGCTCAAAACATGCTCAAAATCGATATTTTAGGTGCCCAAAAGTCGATATGTGCATGCATCTTCTGTACTCGTTTATATCTCAAATTCAGGCTCAAAACACCCAAAAATTCGATATTTTGGGGTCCCAGAAGCGATCTTTACATGCCTACTCAGTGCTAGAATATTTTCAAAATATAGGTTCAAAACATTCTAAAAATCGATATTTTAGGTGCGTCAAGGCGATATCTCAAATTAAGGCCCAAAACACCCGAAAATTCGATATTTAGGGGTCCCAGAAGCGATCTGTACATGCCTACTCCGTGTTAGAGTATTTTCAAAATACAGGCCAAAAACATACTGAAAATCGATCCTTTATGTGCCCAAAAGTCGATATGTGCATGCATCTTCTGTACCCGTTTATATCTCAAATTCTGGCCCTAAACACCCGAAAATTCGATATTTTTGGGTCCCAGAAGCGATCTGTACATGCCTACTCAGTGCTAGAATGTTTTCAAAATATAGGCTCAAAACATGCTCAAAATCGATATTTTAGGTGAACAAAAGTCGATATGTGCATGCATCTTCTGTACTCGTTTATATCTCAAATTCAAGCTCAAAACACCCGAAAATTCGATATTTTGGGGTCCCAGAATCGGTCTGTACATGCCTACTCAGTGCTAGAATATTTTCAAAATATAGGCTCAAAACATGCTAAAAATCGATATTTTAGGTGCGTAAAGGTGATATCTCAAATTCAGGCCCAAAACACCCGAAAATCCGATATTTTGGGGTCTCAGAAGCAATCTGTACATGCCTACTCCGTGTTAGAGTATTTTCAAAATTCAGGCCCAAAACATGCTGAAAATCGATATTTTTGGTGCACAAAGTCAATATGTGTATGCATCTTCTATACTCGTTTATATCTCAAATTCAGGCTCAAAACACCCGAAAATTCGATATTTGGGTGTCCCAGAAGCGATCTGTACATGCCTACTCAGTGCTAGAATGTTTTCAAGATATAGGCTCAAAACATGCTGAAAATCGATATTTTAGGTGCCCAAAAGTCGATATGTGCATGCATCTTCTGTACTCGTTTATATCTCAAATTAAAGCTCAAAACACCCGAAAATTCGATATTTTGGGGTCCCAGAAGCGATCTGTACATGCCTACTCAGTGCTAGAATATTTTCAAAATATAGGCTCAAAACATGCTAAAAATCGATATTTTAGGTGCGTAAAGGCGATATCTCAAATTAAGGCCCAAAACACCCGAAACTTCGATATTTTGGGGTCCCAGAAGCGATCTGTACATGCCTACTCCGTGTTAGAGTATTTTCAAAGTACAGGCCTAAAACATGCTTAAAATCGATGTTTTAGGTGCCCAAAAGTCGATATGTGCATGCATCTTCAGTGTCCGTTTATATCTCAAATTCAGGCTCAAAACACCCGAAAATTCGATATTTTGGGGTCCCAGAAGCGATCTGTACATGCCTACTCAGTGCTAGAATATTTTCAAAATATAGGCTCAAAACATGCTCAAAATCGATATTTTAGGTGCCAAAAAGTCGATATCCCAAATTCAGTCCTAAAACACCCGAAAATCCGATATTTAGGGGTCCCAGAAGCGATCTGTACATGCCTACTCTGTGTTAGAGTATTTTCAAAATTCAGGCCCAAAACATGCTCAAAATCGATATTTTTGGTGCCCAAAGTCAATATGTGCATGCATCTTCTGTACTCGTTTATATCTCAAATTCTGGCTCAAAACACCCGAAAATTCGATATTTTGGGGTCCCAGAAGCGATCTGTACATGCCTACTCAGTGCTAGAATATTTTCAAAATATAGGCTCAAAACATTCTAAAAATCGATATTTTATGTGCGTAAAGACGATATCTCAAATTCAAGTACAAAACACCCGAGAATTCGATATTATGGGGTCCCAGAAGCGATCTGTACATGCCTACTCCGTGTTGGAGTATTTACAAAATACAGGCCCAAAACATGCTGAAAATCGATGTTTTAGGTGCCCAAAAGTCGATATGTGCATGCATCTTAAGTACCCGTTTATATCTCAAATTCAGGCTCAAAACACCCGAAAATTGAATATTTTGGGGTCCCAGAAGCAATCTGTACATGCTTACTCAGTGCTAGAATATTTTCAAAATATAGGCTAAAAACATGCTAAAAATCGATCTTTTAGGTGCCAAAAAGTCGATATCTCAAATTCAGTCCCAAAACACCCGAAAATTCGATATTTAGGGGTCCCAGAAGCGATCTGTACATGCCCACTCCATGTTAGAGTATTTTCAAAATACAGGCCAAAAACATACTGAAAATCGATCTTTTAGGTGCCCAAAAGTCGATATGTGCATGCATCTTCTGTACCCGTTTATATCTTAAATTCTGGCCCTAAAAACCCGAAAATTCAATATTTTGGGGTCCCAGAAGCAATCTGCACATGCCTACTCAGTGCTAGAATATTTTCAAAATATAGGCTCAAAACATGCTCAAAATCGATATTTTAGGTGCCAAAAAGTCGATATCTCAAATTCAGTCCCAAAACACCCGAAAATTCGATTTTTAGGGGTCCCAGAAGCGATCTGCACATGCCTACTCCGTGTTAGAGTATTTTCAAAATTCAGGCCCAAAACATGCTCAAAATCGATATTTTTGGTGACCAAAGTCAATATGTGTATGCATCTTCTATAGTCGTTTATATCTCAAATTCAGGCTCAAAACACCCGAAAATTCGATATTTTGCGGTCCCAGAAGCGATCTGTACATGCCTACTCCGTGTTAGAGTTTTTTCAAAATACATGCCCAAAACATGCTGGAAATCGATATTTTAGATGCCTAAAGTCAATATGTGCATGTATCTTCTGTACCCGTTTATATCTCAAATTCAGGCTCAAAACACCCGAAAATTCAATATTTTGGGGTCCCAGAAGCAATCTGTACATGCCTACTCAGTGCTAGAATATTTTCAAAATATAGGCTAAAAACATGCTAAAAATCGATCTTTTAGGTGCCAAAAAGTCGATATCTCAAATTAAGGCCCAAAACACCCGAAAATTCGATATTTAGGGGTCCCAGAAGCGATCTGTACATGCCCACTTCATGTTAGAGTATTTTCAAAATACAGGCCAAAAACATACTGAAAATCGATCTTTTAGGTGCCCAAAAGTCGACATGTGCATGCATCTTCTGTACCCGTTTATATCTTAAATTCTGGCCCTAAACACCCGAAAATTCAATATTTTAGGGTCCCAGAAGCAATCTGTACATGCCTACTCAGTGCTAGTATATTTTCAAAATATAGGCTCAAAACATGCTCAAATTCGATATTTTAGGTGCAAAAAAGTCGATATCCCAAATTTAGTCCCAAAACACCCGAAAATTCGATATTTAGGGGTCCCAGAAGCGATCTGTACATGCCTACTCCGTGTTAGAGTATTTTCAAAATTCAGGCCCAAAACATGCTCAAAATCGATATTTTTTGTGCCCAAAGTCAATATGTGCATGTATCTTCTGTACCCGTTTATATCTCAAATTCAGGCTCAAAACACGCGAAAATTGAATATTTTGGGGTCCCAGAAGCAATCTGTACATGCCTACTCAGTGCTAGAATATTTTCAAAATATAGGCTAAAAACATGCTAAAAATCGATATTTTAGGTGCTAAAAAGTCGATATCTCAAATTAAGGCCCAAAACACCCGATAATTCGATATTTAGGGGTCCCAGAAGCGATCTGTACATGCCTACTCAGTGCTAGAATGTTTTCAAAATATAGGCTCAAAACATGCTCAAAATCGACATTTTAGGTTCCCAAAAGTCGATATGTGCATGCATCTTCTGTACTCGTTTATATCTCAAATTCAAGCTCAAAACACCAGAAAATACGATATTTTGGGGTCCCAGAAGCGATCTGTACATGCCTACTCATTGCTAGAATATTTTCAAAATATAGGCTCAAAACTTGATATTTTAGGTGCGTAAAGGCCATATCTCAAATTCAGGCCCAAAACACCCGAAAATTCGATATTTTGGGGTCTCAGAAGCGACCTGTTCATGCCTACTCCGTGTTAGAGTATTTTCAAAATACAGGCCCAAAACATGCTCCAAATCGATGTTTTAGTTGCCCAAAAGTCGATATGTGCATGAATCTTCAGTACCCGTTTATATCTCAAATTCAGGCTCAAAACACCCGGAAATTCGATATTTTGGGGTCCCAGAAGCGATCTGTACATGCCTACTCCGTGTTAGAGTATTTTCAAAATACAGGCCAAAAACATACTGAAAATCGATCTTTTAGGTGCCCAAAAGTCGATATGTGCATGCATCTTCTGTACCCGTTTATATCTCAAATTCTGGCCCTAAACACCCGAAAATTCGATATTTTGCGGTCTCAGAAGCGACCTGTTCATGCCTACTCCGTGTTAGAGTATTTTCAAAATACAGGCCAAAAACATACTGAAAATCGATCTTTTAGGTGCCCAAAAGTCGATATCCCAAATTCAGTCCTAAAACACCCGAAAATTCGATATTTAGGGGTCCCAGAAGCGATCTGTACATGCCTACTCCGTGTTAGAGTATTTTCAAAATTCAGGCCCAAAACATGCTCAAAATCGATATTTTTGGTGCCCAAAGTCAATATGTGCATGCATCTTCTGTACTCGTTTATATCTCAAATTCTGGCTCAAAACACCCGAAAATTCGATATTTTGGGGTCCCAGAAGCGATCTGTACATGCCTACTCAGTGCTAGAATATTTTCAAAATATAGGCTCAAAACATGATAAAAATCGATATTTTATGTGCGTAAAGACGATATCTCAAATTCAAGTACAAAACACCAGAAAATTCGATATTATGGGGTCCCAGAAGCGATCTGTACATGCCTACTCCGTGTTGGAGTATTTACAAAATACAGGCCCAAAACATGCTCAAAATCGATGTTTTAGGTGCCCAAAAGTCGATATGTGCATGCATCTTAAGTACCCGTTTATATCTCAAATTCAGGCTCAAAACACCCGAAAATTCGATATTTTGGGGTCCCAGAAGCAATCTGTACATGCTTACTCAGTGCTAGAATATTTTCAAAATATAGGCTAAAAACATGCTAAAAATCGATCTTTTAGGTGCCAAAAAGTCGATATCTCAAATTCAGTCCCAAAACACCCGAAAATTCGATATTTAGGGGTCCCAGAAGCGATCTGTACATGCCCACTCCATGTTAGAGTATTTTCAAAATACAGGCCAAAAACATACTGAAAATCGATCTTTTAGGTGCCCAAAAGTCGATATGTGCATGCATCTTCTGTACCCGTTTATATCTTAAATTCTGGCCCTAAAAACCCGAAAATTCAATATTTTGGGGTCCCAGAAGCAATCTGCACATGCCTACTCAGTGCTAGAATATTTTCAAAATATAGGCTCAAAACATGCTCAAAATCGATATTTTAGGTGCCAAAAAGTCGATATCTCAAATTCAGTTCCAAAACACCCGAAAATTCGATTTTTAGGGGTCCCAGAAGCGATCTGTACATGCCTACTCCGTGTTAGAGTATTTTCAAAATTCAGGCCCAAAACATGCTCAAAATCGATATTTTTGGTGCCCAAAGTCAATATGTGTATGCATCTTCTATAGTCGTTTATATCTCAAATTCAGGCTCAAAACACCCGAAAATTCGATATTTTGCGGTCCCAGAAGCTATCTGTACATGCATACTCCGTGTTAGAGTTTTTTCAAAATACATGCCCAAAACATGCTGGAAATCGATATTTTAGATGCCTAAAGTCAATATGTGCATGTATCTTCTGTACCCGTTTATATCTCAAATTCAGGCTCAAAACACCCGAAAATTCAATATTTTGGGGTCCCAGAAGCAATCTGTACATGCCTACTCAGTGCTAGAATATTTTCAAAATATAGGCTAAAAACGTGCTCAAAATCGATCTTTTAGGTGCCAAAAAGTCGATATCTCAAATTAAGGCCCAAAACACCCGAAAATTCGATATTTAGGGGTCCCAGAAGCGATCTGTACATGCCCACTCCATGTTAGAGTATTTTCAAAATACAGGCCAAAAACATACTGAAAATCGATCTTTTAGGTGCCCAAAAGTCGATAAGTTCATGCATCTTCTGTACCCGTTTATATCTCAAATTCTGGCCCTAAACACCAGAAAATTTGATATTCTTGGGTCTTAGAAGCGATCTGTACATGCATACTCCGTGTTAGAGTTTTTTCAAAATACATGCCCAAAACATGCTGGAAATCGATATTTTAGATGCCTAAAGTCAATATGTGCATGTATCTTCTGTACCCGTTTATATCTCAAATTCAGGCTCAAAACACCCGAAAATTCGATATTTTGGGGTCCCAGAAGCAATCTGTACATGCCTACTCAGTGCTAGAATGTTTTCAAAATATAGGCTCAAAACATGCTAAAAATCGATATTTTAGGTGCATAAAGGCGATATCTCAAATTCATTCCCAAAACACCCGAAAATTCGATATTTTGGGGTCCCAGAAGCGATCTGTACATGCCTACTCCGTGTTAGAGTATTTACAATATACAGGCCCAAAACATGCTCAAAATCGATGTTTTAGGTGCCAAAAAGTCGATATGTGCTTGCATCTTCAGTACCCGTTTATATCTCAAATTCAGGCTCAAAACACCCGAAAATTCGATATTTTGGGGTCACAGAAGCGATCTGTACATGCCTACTCCGTGTTAGAGTATTTTCAAAATACATGCCTAAAACATGCTGAAAATCGATATTTTAGATGCCCAAAGTCAATATGTGCATGTATCTTCTGTACCCGTTTATATCTCAAATTCAGGCTCAAAACACCCGAAAATTCAATATTTTGGGGTCCCAGAAGCGATCTGTACATGCCTACTCCGTGTTAGAGTATTTTCAAAATACAGGCCCAAAACATGCTGAAAATCGATAATTTAGATGCCCAAAATCAATTTGTGCATGTATCTTCTGTACCCGTTTATATCTCAAATTCTGGCCCTAAACACCCGAAAATTTAATATTTTGGGGTCCCAGAAGCAATCTGTACATGCTTACTCAGTGCTAGAATATTTTCAAACTATAGTCTAAAAACATGCTAAAAATCGATATTTTAGGTGCCAAAAAGTCGATATCTCAAATTAAGGCCCAAAACACCCGAAAATTCGATATTTAGGGGTCCCAGAAGCGATCTGTACATGCCTACTTAGTGCTAGAATGTTTTCAAAATATAGGCTCAAAACATGCTCAAAATCGATATTTTAGGTGCCCAAAAGTCGATATGTGCATGCATCTTCTGTACTCGTTTATATCTCAAATTCAAGTTCAAAACACCCGAAAATTCGATATTTTGGGGTCCCAGAAGCGATCTGTACATGCCTACTCCGTGTTAGAGTATTTTCAAAATACATGCCCAAAACATGCTAAAAATCGATATTTTAGGTGCCAAAAAGTCGATATCTCAAATTAAGGCCCAAAACACCCGAAAATTCGATATTTAGGGGTCCCAGAAGCGATCTGTACATGCCTAGTCAGTTTTTTTTTTTTTTTTTTTTTTTTTTTTTTTTTCTATACCTCAACCTCGGGGCTGTAGGCTGTCAGTAGCCCGTGACTCTTGCGAGGCCCCAAGATTATTGGGTGTCGCTCCAGATGAGACAGTGGAGCTTCGTGGTGATGTTGGTACCGTAGCTTCTCTTCTGTCCCACTAGATGTAGACACCTTATTTATACACGTCACTATCAGGGGAGAGCAGCTACACCGTCACTCACAGCATCTTGGAATATGGTCTGGCATCTTCTATGTTGTGAGTTGACGACGATGTAGGGGGTATTTTCTTGACGTGTCGGCGTAGCCAGGATAATTGACGAACAGCTGGACCCAGTTCACCTCAGAAAAATCCCAGACGTTTTCTCGTGGATTTGAACCCGGGTCCTTGATATTTGCAGTCCGTCTCTCTATCCACTCTGCCACTGCCTCCCCCAATAGAATGTTTTCAAAATATAGGCTCAAAACATGCTCAAAATCGATATTTTAGGTGCCCAAAAGTCGATATGTGCATGCATCTTCTGTACTCGTTTATATCTCAAATTCAAGCTCAAAACACCCAAAAATTCGATATTTTGGGGTCCAAGAAGCGATCTGTAGATGCCTACTCAGTGCTAGAATATTTTCAAATTATAGGCTCAAAACATGCCAAAAATCGATATTTTAGGTGCAAAAAAGGCGATATATCAAATTCAGGCCCTAAACACCCGAAAATTCGATATTTTGGGGTCCCAGAAGCAATCTGTACATGCCTACTCAGTGCTAGAATATTTTCAAAATATAGGCTCAAAACATGCTAAAAATCGATATTTTAGGTGCGTAAAGGCGATATCTCAAATTCAGGCCCAAAACACCCGAAATTTCGATATTATGGTTTCCCAGAAGCGATCTGTACATGCCTACTCCGTGTTAGAGTATTTATAAAATATAGGCACAAAACATGCTCAAAATCGATATTTTAGGTGCCCAAAAGTCGATATGTGCATGCATCTTCAGTACCCGTTTATATCTCAAATTCAATCTCAAAACACCCGAAAATTCGATATTTTGGGGTCCCAGAAGCGATCTGTACATGCCTACTCCGTGTTAGAGTATTTTCAAAATACATGCCCAAAACATGCTAAAAATCGATATTTTAGATGCCCAAAGTCAATATGTGCATGTATCTTCTGTACCCGTTTATATCTCAAATTCAGGCTCAAAACACCCGAAAATTCAATATTTTGGGGTCCCAGAAGCAATCCGTACATGCCTACTCAGTGCTTGAATATTTTAAAAATATAGGCTAAAAACATGCTAAAAATCGATATTTTAGGTGCATAAAGGCGATATCTCAAATTCATTCCCAAAACACCCGAAAATTCGATATTTTGGGGTCCCAGAAGCGATCTGTACATGCCTACTCCGTGTTAGCGTATTTACAATATACAGGCCCAAAACATGCTCAAAATCGATGTTTTAGGTGCCAAAAAGTCGATATGTGCTTGCATCTTCAGTACCCGTTTATATCTCAAATTCAGGCTCAAAACACCCGAAAATTCGATATTTTGGGGTCACAGAAGCGATCTGTACATGCCTACTCCGTGTTAGAGTATTTTCAAAATATATGCCCAAAACATGCTAAAAATCGATATTTTAGATGCCCAAAGTCAATATGTGCATGTATCTTCTGTACCCGTTTATATCTCAAATTCAGGCTCAAAACACCCGAAAATTCAATATTTTGGGGTCCCAGAAGCGATCTGTACATGCCTACTCCGTGTTAGAGTATTTTCAAAATACAGGCCCAAAACATGCTGAAAATCGATAATTTAGATGCCCAAAGTCAATTTGTGCATGTATCTTCTGTACCCGTTTATATCTCAAATTCTGGCCCTAAACACCCGAAAATTTAATATTTTGGGGTCCCAGAAGCAATCTGTACATGCTTACTTAGTGCTAGAATATTTTCAAACTATAGGCTAAAAACATGCTAAAAATCGATATTTTAGGTGCCAAAAAGTCGATATCTCAAATTAAGGCCCAAAACACCCGAAAATTCGATATTTAGGGGTCCCAGAAGCGATCTGTACATGCCTACTCCTAGTTAGAATGTTTTCAAAATACAGGCCCAAAATATGTTCAAAATCGATGTTTTAAGTGCCAAAAAGTCGATATGTGCATGCATCTTCTGTACTCGTGTATATCTCAAATTCAAGCTCAAAACACCCGAAAATTCGATATTTTGGGGTCCCAGAAGCGATCTGTACATGCCTACTCAGTGCTAGAATATTTTGAAATTATAGGCTCAAAACATGCTAAAAATCGATATTTAAGGTGCGCAAAGGCGATATCTCAAATTCAGGCCCAAAACACCCGAAAATTCGATATTTTGGGGTCCCAGAAGCAATCTGTACATGCCTACTCAGTGCTAGAATATTTTCAAAATATAGGCTCAAAACATGCTAAAAATCGATATTTTAGGTGCGTAAAGGCGATATCTCAAATTCAGGCCCAAAACACCCGAAATTTCGATATTATGGTTTCCCAGAAGCGATCTGTACATGCCTACTCCGTGTTAGAGTATTTATAAAATATAGGCCCAAAACATGCTCAAAATCGATATTTTAGGTGCCCAAAAGTCGATATGTGCATGCATCTTCAGTACCCGTTTTTATCTCAAATTCAAGCTCAAAACACCCGAAAATTCGATATTTTGGGGTCCCAGAAGCGATCTGTACATGCCTACTCCGTGTTAGAGTATTTTCAAAATACATGCCCAAAACATGCTAAAAATCGATATTTTAGATGCCCAAAGTCAATATGTGCATGTATCTTCTGTACCCGTTTATATCTCAAATTCAGGCTCAAAACACCCGAAAATTCAATATTTTGGGGTCCCAGAAGCAATCCGTACATGCCTACTCAGTGCTTGAATATTTTAAAAATATAGGCTAAAAACATGCTAAAAATCGATATTTTAGGTGCATAAAGGCGATATCTCAAATTCATTCCCAAAACACCCGAAAATTCGATATTTTGTGGTCCCAGAAGCGATCTGTACATGCCTACTCCGTGTTAGCGTATTTACAATATACAGGCCCAAAACATGCTCAAAATCGATGTTTTAGGTGCCAAAAAGTCGATATGTGCTTGCATCTTCAGTACCCGTTTATATCTCAAATTCAGGCTCAAAACACCCGAAAATTCGATATTTTGGGGTCACAGAAGCGATCTGTACATGCCTACTCCGTGTTAGAGTATTTTCAAAATATATGCCCAAAACATGCTAAAAATCGATATTTTAGATGCCCAAAGTCAATATGTGCATGTATCTTCTGTACCCGTTTATATCTCAAATTCAGGCTCAAAACACCCGAAAATTCAATATTTTGGGGTCCCAGAAGCGATCTGTACATGCCTACTCCGTGTTAGAGTATTTTCAAAATACAGGCCCAAAACATGCTGAAAATCGATAATTTAGATGCACAAAGTCAATTTGTGCATGTATCTTCTGTACCCGTTTATATCTCAAATTCTGGCCCTAAACACCCGAAAATTTAATATTTTGGGGTCCCAGAAGCAATCTGTACATGCTTACTTAGTGCTAGAATATTTTCAAACTATAGGCTAAAAACATGCTAAAAATCGATATTTTAGGTGCCAAAAAGTCGATATCTCAAATTAAGGCCCAAAACACCCGAAAATTCGATATTTAGGGGTCCCAGAAGCGATCTGTACATGCCTACTCCTAGTTAGAATGTTTTCAAAATACAGGCCCAAAATATGTTCAAAATCGATGTTTTAAGTGCCAAAAAGTCGATATGTGCATGCATCTTCTGTACTCTTGTATATCTCAAATTCAAGCTCAAAACACCCGAAAATTCGATAATTTGGGGTCCCAGAAGCGATCTGTACATGCCTACTCAGTGCTAGAATATTTTGAAATTATAGGCTCAAAACATGCTAAAAATCGATATTTTAGGTGCGTAAAGGCGATATCTCAAATTCAGGCCCAAAACACCCGAAATTTCGATATTATGGTTTCCCAGAAGCGATCTGTACATGCCTACTCCGTGTTAGAGTATTTATAAAATATAGGCCCAAAACATGCTCAAAATCGATATTTTAGGTGCCCAAAAGTCGATATGTGCATGCATCTTCAGTACCCGTTTATATCTCAAATTCAAGCTCAAAACACCCGAAAATTCGATATTTTGGGGTCCCAGAAGCGATCTGTACATGCCTACTCCGTGTTAGAGTATTTTCAAAATACATGCCCAAAACATGCTAAAAATCGATATTTTAGATGCCCAAAGTCAATATGTGCATGTATCTTCTGTACCCGTTTATATCTCAAATTCAGGCTCAAAACACCCGAAAATTCAATATTTTGGGGTCCCAGAAGCAATCCGTACATGCCTACTCAGTGCTTGAATATTTTAAAAATATAGGCTAAAAACATGCTAAAAATCGATATTTTAGGTGCATAAAGGCGATATCTCAAATTCATTCCCAAAACACCCGAAAATTCGATATTTTGTGGTCCCAGAAGCGATCTGTACATGCCTACTCCGTGTTAGCGTATTTACAATATACAGGCCCAAAACATGCTCAAAATCGATGTTTTAGGTGCCAAAAAGTCGATATGTGCTTGCATCTTCAGTACCCGTTTATATCTCAAATTCAGGCTCAAAACACCCGAAAATTCGATATTTTGGGGTCACAGAAGCGATCTGTACATGCCTACTCCGTGTTAGAGTATTTTCAAAATATATGCCCAAAACATGCTAAAAATCGATATTTTAGATGCCCAAAGTCAATATGTGCATGTATCTTCTGTACCCGTTTATATCTCAAATTCAGGCTCAAAACACCCGAAAATTCAATATTTTGGGGTCCCAGAAGCGATCTGTACATGCCTACTCCGTGTTAGAGTATTTTCAAAATACAGGCCCAAAACATGCTGAAAATCGATAATTTAGATGCACAAAGTCAATTTGTGCATGTATCTTCTGTACCCTTTTATATCTCAAATTCTGGCCCTAAACACCCGAAAATTTAATATTTTGGGGTCCCAGAAGCAATCTGTACATGCTTACTTAGTGCTAGAATATTTTCAAACTATAGGCTAAAAACATGCTAAAAATCGATATTTTAGGTGCCAAAAAGTCGATATCTCAAATTAAGGCCCAAAACACCCGAAAATTCGATATTTAGGGGTCCCAGAAGCGATCTGTACATGCCTACTCCTAGTTAGAATGTTTTCAAAATACAGGCCCAAAATATGTTCAAAATCGATGTTTTAAGTGCCAAAAAGTCGATATGTGCATGCATCTTCTGTACTCGTGTATATCTCAAATTCAAGCTCAAAACACCCGAAAATTCGATAATTTGGGGTCCCAGAAGCGATCTGTACATGCCTACTCAGTGCTAGAATATTTTGAAATTATAGGCTCAAAACATGCTAAAAATCGATATTTTAGGTGCGCAAAGGCGATATCTCAAATTCAGGCCCAAAACACCCGAAAATTCGATATTTTGGGGTCCCAGAAGCGATCTGTACATGCCTACTCCGTGTTAGAGTATTTTCAAAATACAGGCCCAAAACATGCTCTAAATCGATATTTTAGATGCCCAAAGTCAATATGTGCATGTATTTTCTGTACCCGTTTATATCTCAAATTCAGGCTCAAAACACCCAAAAATTCGAAATTTTTGGTCCCAGAAGCGATCTGTACATGCCTACTCCGTGTTAGAGTATTTTCAAAATACATGGCCAAAACATGCTGAAAATCGATATTTTAGATGCCCAAAGTCAATATGTGCAGATATCTTCTGTACCCGTTTATATCTCACATTCAGGCTCAAAACACCCGAAAATTCAATATTTTGGGGTCCCAGAAGCAATCTGTACATGACTACTCAGTGCTAGAATATTTTCAAAATATAGGCTAAAAACATGCTAAAAATCGATCTTTTAGGTGCCAAAAAGTCGATATCTCAAATTCAGTCCCAAAACACCCGAAAATTCGATATTTAGGGGTCACAGAAGCGATCTGTACATGCCTACTCCGTGTTAGAGTATTTTCAAAATACAGGCCAAAAACATACTGAAAATCGATCTTTTAGGTGCCCAAAAGTCGATATGTGCATGCATCTTCAGTACCCGTTTATATCTCAAATTCAGGCTCAAAACACCCGAAAATTCGATATTTTAGGGTCCCAGAAGCGATCTGTACATGCCTACTCCGTGTTAGAGTATTTTCAAAATACATGCCCAAAACATGCTAAAAATCGATATTTTAGGTACCAAAAAGTCGATATCTCAAATTAAGGCCCAAAACACCCGAAAATTCGATATTTAGGGGTCCCAGAAGCGATCTGTACATGCCTAGTCAGTGCTAGAATGTTTTCAAAATATAGGCTCAAAACATGCTCAAAATCGATATTTTAGGTGCCCAAAAGTCGATATGTGCATGCATCTTCTGTACTCGTTTATATCTCAAATTCAAGCTCAAAACAACCGAAAATTCGATATTTTGGGGTCCCAGAAGCGATCTGTACATGCCTACTCAGTGCTAGAATATTTTCGTATTATAGGCTCAAAACATGCCAAAAATCGATATTTTAGGTGCAAAAAAGGCGATATATCAAATTCAGGCCCAAAACACCCGAAAATTCGATATTTTGGGGTCCCAGAAGCAATCTGTACATGTCTACTCAGTGCTAGAATATTTTCAAAATAAAGGCTCAAAACATGCTTAAAATCGATATTTTAGGTGCGTAAAGGCGATATCTCAATTTCAGGCCCAAAACACCCGAAATTTCGATATTATGGTTTCCCAGAAGCGATCTGTACATGCCTACTCCGTGTTAGAGTTTTTACAAAATATAGGCTCAAAACATGCTCAAAATCGATATTTTAGGTGCCCAAAAGTCGATATGTGCATGCATCTTCAGTACCCGTTTATATCACAAATTCAAGCTCAAAACACCCGAAAATTCGATATTTTGGGGTCCCAGAAGCGATCTGTACATGCCTACTCCGTGTTAGAGTATTTTCAAAATACATGCCCAAAACATGCTAAAAATCGATATTTAAGATGCCCAAAGTCAATATGTGCATGTATCTTCTGTACCCGTTTATATCTCAAATTCAGGCTCAAAACACCCGAAAATTCAATATTTTGGGGTCCCAGAAGCAATCCGTACATGCCTACTCAGTGCTTGAATATTTTCAAAATATAGGCTAAAAACATGCTAAAAATCGACATTTTAGGTGCCAAAAAGTCGATATCTCAAATTCAGTAACAAAACACCCGAAAATTCGATATTTAGGGGTCCCAGAAGCGATCTGTACATGCCTACTCCGTGTTAGAGTATTTTCAAAATACAGGCCAAAAACATACTAAAAATCGATCTTTTAGGTGCCCAAAAGTCGATATGTGCATGCATCTTCAGTACCCGTTTATATCTCAAATTCTGGCCCTAAACGCCCGAAAATTCAATATTTTGGGGTCCCAGAAGCAATCTGTACATGCCTACTCAGTGCTAGAATATTTTCAAAATATAGGCCCAAAACATGCTAAAAATCGATGTTTTAGGTGCCAAAAAGTCGATATGTGCATGCATCTTTAGTACCCGTTTATATCTCAAATTCAGGCTCAAAACACCCGAAAATTCGATATTTTGGGGTCCCAGAAGCGATCTGTACATGCCTACTCCGTGTTAGAGTATTTTCAAAATATAGTCCCAAAACATGCTCAAAATCGATGTTTTAGGTGCCAAAAAGTCGATATGTGCATGCATCTTCAGTATCCGTTTATATCTCAAATTAAGGCTCAAAACACCCGAAAATTCGATATTTTGGCGTCCCAGAAGCGATCTGTACATGCTTACTCCGTGTTAGAGTATTTTCAAAATACATGCCCAAAACTTGCTAAAAATCGATATTTTAGATGCACAAAGTCAATTATATGTGCATGTATCTTCTGTACCCGTTTATATCTCAAATTCAGGCTCAAAACACCCGAAAATTCAATATTTTGGGGTCCCAGAAGCAATCTGTACATGCCTAATCAGTGCTAGAATGTTTTCAAAATATAGGCTAAAAACATGCTAAAAATCGATCTTTTAGGTGCCAAAAAGTCGATATCTCAAATTCAGTCCCAAAACACCTGAAAATTCGATATTTAGGGGTCCCAGAAGCAATCTGTACATGCCTACTCCGTGTTAGAGTATTTTCAAAATACAGGCCAAAAACATACTGAAAATCGATCTTTTAGGTGCTCAAAAGTCGATATGTGCATGCATCTTCAGTACCCGTTTATATCTCAAATTCTGGCTCTAAACGCCCGAAAATTCAATATTTTGGGGTCCCAGAAGCAATCTGTACATGCCTACTCAGTGCTAGAATATTTTCAAAATATAGGCTAAAAACATGCTAAAAATCGATATTTTAGGTGCCAAAAAGTCGATATCTCAAATAAAGGCCCAAAACACCCGAAAATTCGATATTTATGGGTCCAAGAAGCGATCTGTACATGCCTACTCCGTGTTAGAGTATTTTCAAAACACAGGCCCAAAACATGCTCAAAATCGATGTTTTAGGTGCCAAAAAGTCGATATGTGCATGCATCTTCAGTACCCGTTTATATCTCAAATTCAGGCTGAAAACACCCGAAAATTCGATATTTTGGGGTCCCAGAAGCGATCTGTACATGCCTACTCCGTGTTAGAGTATTTTCAAAATACATGCCCAAAACATGCTAAAAATCGATATTTTAGATGCCCAAAGTCAATATGTGCATGTATCTTCTGTACCCGTTTATATCTCAAATTCAGGCTCAAAATACCCAAAATTCAATATTTTGGGGTCCCAGAAGCAATCTGTACATGCCTACTCAGTGCAAGAATATTTTCAAAATATAGACTAAAAACATGCTAAAAATCGATATTTTATGTGCCAAAAAGTCGATATCTCAAATTCAGGCCCAAAACACCCGAAAATTCGATATTTAGGGGTCCCAGAAGGCATCTGTACATGCCTATCCGTGTTAGAGTATTTTCAAAATACAGGCCAAAAACATACTGAAAATCGATCTTTTAGGTTCCCAAAAGTCGATATGTGCATGCATCTTCAGTACCCGTTTATATCTCAAATTCAGGCCCTAAACACCCGAAAATTCAATATCTTGGGATCCCAGAAGCGATCTGTACATGCCTACTCCGTGTTAGAGTATTTTCAAAATTCAGGCCCAAAACATGCTCAAAATCGATATTTTTGGTGCCCAAAGTCAATATGTGTATGCATCTTCTATACTCGTTTATATCTCAAATTCAGGCTCAAAACAACCGAAAGTTCGATATTTTGGGGTCCCACTAGCGATCTGTACATGCCTACTCAGTGCTAGAATGTTTTTTAAATTATAGGCATAAAACATGCTAAAAATCGATATTTTAGGTGCCCAAAAGTCGATATGAGCATGTATTTTCTGTACTAGTTTATATCTCAATTTCAGGCTCAAAACACCCAAAAATTCGAAATTTTTGGTCCCAGAAGCGATCTGTACATGCCTACTCCGTGTTAGAGTATTTTCAAAATACATGCACAAAACATACTAAAAGTCGATCTTTTAGGTGCCCAAAAGTCGATATGTGCATGCATCTTCAGTACCCGTTTATATCTCAAATTCTGGCCCTAAACGCCCGAAAATTCAATATTTTGGGGTCCCAGAAGCAATCTGTACAT
The DNA here is from genome assembly GCA_033782935.1 of Petrolisthes cinctipes. Taxonomy (NCBI): domain Eukaryota; kingdom Metazoa; phylum Arthropoda; class Malacostraca; order Decapoda; family Porcellanidae; genus Petrolisthes; species Petrolisthes cinctipes. Next base: position 422,334 of record JAWQEG010000279.1, on the reverse strand, counting down.
GCCTACTCAGTGCTAGAATATTTTCAAAATATAGGCCCAAAACATGCTAAAAATCGATGTTTTAGGTGCCAAAAAGTCGATATGTGCATGCATCTTTAGTACCCGTTTATATCTCAAATTCAGGCTCAAAACACCCGAAAATTCGATATTTTGGGGTCCCAGAAGCGATCTGTACATGCCTACTCCGTGTTAGAGTATTTTCAAAATATAGGCCCAAAACATGCTCAAAATCGATGTTTTAGGTGCCAAAAAGTCGATATGTGCATGCATCTTCAGTACCCGTTTATATCTCAAATTAAGGCTCAAAACACCCGAAAATTCGATATTTTGGCGTCCCAGAAGCGATCTGTACATGCTTACTCCGTGTTAGAGTATTTTCAAAATACATGCCCAAAACTTGCTAAAAATCGATATTTTAGATGCCCAAAGTCAATTATATGTGCATGTATCTTCTGTACCCGTTTATATCTCAAATTCAGGCTCAAAACACCCGAAAATTCAATATTTTGGGGTCCCAGAAGCGATCTGTACATGCCTACTCCGTGTTAGAGTATTTTCAAAATACATGCCCAAAACATGCTGAAAATCGATATTTTAGATGCCCAAAGTCAATATGTGCAGGTATCTTCTGTACCCGTTTATATCTCAAATTCAGGCTCAAAACACCCGAAAATTCAATATTTTGGGGTCCCAGAAGCAATCTGTACATGACTACTCAGTGCTAGAATATTTTCAAAATATAGGCTAAAAACATGCTAAAAATCGATCTTTTAGGTGCCAAAAAGTCGATATCTCAAATTCAGTCCCAAAACACCCGAAAATTCGATATTTAGGGGTCACAGAAGCGATCTGTACATGCCTACTCCGTGTTAGAGTATTTTCAAAATACAGGCCAAAAACATACTGAAAATCGATCTTTTAGGTGCCCAAAAGTCGATATGTGCATGCATCTTCAGTACCCGTTTATATCTCAAATTAAGGCTCAAAACACCCGAAAATTCGATATTTTGGGGTCCCAGAAGCGATCTGTACATGCCTACTCCGTGTTTGAGTATTCTCAAAATACATGCCCAAAACATGCTAAAAATCGATATTTTAGGAGCCAAAAAGTCGATATCTCATATTAAGGCCCAAAACACCCGAAAATTCGATATTTAGGGGTCCCAGAAGCGATCTGTACATGCCTAGTCAGTGCTAGAATGTTTTCAAAATATAGGCTCAAAACATGCTCAAAATCGATATTTTAGGTGCCCAAAAGTTGATATGTGCATGCATCTTCTGTACTCGTTTATATCTCAAATTCAAGCTCAAAACACCCGAAAATTCGATATTTTGGGGTCCCAGAAGCGATCTGTACATGCCTACTCAGTGCTAGAATATTTTCAAATTATAGGCTCAAAACATGCCAAAAATCGATATTTTAGGTGTAAAAAAGGCGATATATCAAATTTAGGCCCAAAACACCCGAAAATTCGATATTTTGGGGTCCCAGAAGCAATCTGTACATGCCTACTCAGTGCTAGAATATTTTCAAAATATAGGCTCAAAACATGCTAAGAATCGATATTTTAGGTGCGTAAAGGCGATATCTCAAATTCAGGCCCAAAACACCCGAAATTTCGATATTATGTGTTTCCCAGAAGCGATCTGTACATGCCTACTCCGTGTTAGAGTATTTACAAAATATAGGCCCAAAACATGCTCAAAATCGATATTTTAGGTGCCCAAAAGTCGATATCTCAAATTCAGGCCCAAAACACCCGAAAATTCGATATTTAGGGGTCCCAGAAGGCATCTGTACATGCCTATCCGTGTTAGAGTATTTTCAAAATACAGGCCAAAAACATACTGAAAATCGATCTTTTAGGTTCCCAAAAGTCGATATGTGCATGCATCTTCAGTACCCGTTTATATCTCAAATTCAGGCCCTAAACACCCGAAAATTCAATATTTTGGGATCCCAGAAGCGATCTGTACATGCCTACTCCGTGTTAGAGTATTTTCAAAATTCAGGCCCAAAACATGCTCAAAATCGATATTTTTGGTGCCCAAAGTCAATATGTGTATGCATCTTCTATACTCGTTTATATCTCAAATTCAGGCTCAAAACACCCGAAAGTTCGATATTTTGGGGTCCCACTAGCGATCTGTACATGCCTACTCAGTGCTAGAATGTTTTTTATATTATAGGCATAAAACATGCTAAAAATCGATATTTTAGGTGCCCAAAAGTCGATATGAGCATGTATTTTCTGTACTAGTTTATATCTCAAATTCAGGCTCAAAACACCCAAAAATTCGAAATTTTTGGTCCCAGAAGCGATCTGTACATGCCTACTCCGTGTTAGAGTATTTTCAAAATACATGCCCAAAACATACTAAAAGTCGATCTTTTAGGTGCCCAAAAGTCGATATGTGCATGCATCTTCAGTACCCGTTTATATCTCAAATTCTGGCCCTAAACTCCCGAAAATTCAATATTTTGGGGTCCCAGAAGCAATCTGTACATGCCTACTCAGTGCTAGAATATTTTCAAAATATAGGCCCAAAACATGCTAAAAATCGATGTTTTAGGTGCCAAAAAGTCGATATGTGCATGCATCTTTAGTACCCGTTTATATCTCAAATTCAGGCTCAAAACACCCGAAAATTCGATATTTTGGGGTCCCAGAAGCGATCTGTACATGCCTACTCCGTGTTAGAGTATTTTCAAAATATAGGCCCAAAACATGCTCAAAATCGATGTTTTAGGTGCCATAAAGTCGATATGTGCATGCATCTTCAGTACCCGTTTATATCTCAAATTAAGGCTCAAAACACCCGAAAATTCGATATTTTGGCGTCCCAGAAGCGATCTGTACATGCTTACTCCGTGTTAGAGTATTTTCAAAATACATGCCCAAAACTTGCTAAAAATCGATATTTTAGATGCCCAAAGTCAATTATATGTGCATGTATCTTCTGTACCCGTTTATATCTCAAATTCAGGCTCAAAACACCCGAAAATTCAATATTTTGGGGTCCCAGAAGCAATCTGTACATGCCTAATCAGTGCTAGAATGTTTTCAAAATATAGGCTAAAAACATGCTAAAAATCGATCTTTTAGGTGCCAAAAAGTCGATATCTCAAATTCAGTCCCAAAACACCTGAAAATTCGATATTTAGGGGTCCCAGAAGCGATCTGTACATGCCTACTCCGTGTTAGAGTATTTTCAAAATACAGGCCAAAAACATACTGAAAATCGATCTTTTAGGTGCTCAAAAGTCGATATGTGCATGCATCTTCAGTACCCGTTTATATCTCAAATTCTGGCTCTAAACGCCCGAAAATTCAATATTTTGGGGTCCCAGAAGCAATCTGTACATGCTTACTCAGTGCTAGAATATTTTCAAAATATAGGCTAAAAACATGCTAAAAATCGATATTTTAGGTGCCAAAAAGTCGATATCTCAAATAAAGGCCCAAAACACCCGAAAATTCGATATTTATGGGTCCAAGAAGCGATCTGTACATGCCTACTCCGTGTTAGAGTATTTTCAAAACACAGGCCCAAAACATGCTCAAAATCGATGTTTTAGGTGCCAAAAAGTCGATATGTGCATGCATCTTCAGTACCCGTTGATATCTCAAATTCAGGCTGAAAACACCCGAAAATTCGATATTTTGGGGTCCCAGAAGCGATCTGTACATGCCTACTCCGTGTTAGAGTATTTTCAAAATACAGGCCCAAAACATGCTCTAAATCGATATTTTAGATGCCCAAAGTCAATATGTGCATGTATTTTCTGTACCCGTTTATATCTCAAATTCAGGCTCAAAACACCCAAAAATTCGAAATTTTTGGTCCCAGAAGCGATCTGTACATGCCTACTCCGTGTTAGAGTATTTTCAAAATACATGGCCAAAACATGCTGAAAATCGATATTTTAGATGCCCAAAGTCAATATGTGCAGATATCTTCTGTACCCGTTTATATCTCACATTCAGGCTCAAAACACCCGAAAATTCAATATTTTGGGGTCCCAGAAGCAATCTGTACATGACTACTCAGTGCTAGAATATTTTCAAAATATAGGCTAAAAACATGCTAAAAATCGATCTTTTAGGTGCCAAAAAGTCGATATCTCAAATTCAGTCCCAAAACACCCGAAAATTCGATATTTAGGGGTCACAGAAGCGATCTGTACATGCCTACTCCGTGTTAGAGTATTTTCAAAATACAGGCCAAAAACATACTGAAAATCGATCTTTTAGGTGCCCAAAAGTCGATATGTGCATGCATCTTCAGTACCCGTTTATATCTCAAATTCAGTCTCAAAACACCCGAAAATTCGATATTTTAGGGTCCCAGAAGCGATCTGTACATGCCTACTCCGTGTTAGAGTATTTTCAAAATACATGCCCAAAACATGCTAAAAATCGATATTTTAGGTACCAAAAAGTCGATATCTCAAATTAAGGCCCAAAACACCCGAAAATTCGATATTTAGGGGTCCCAGAAGCGATCTGTACATGCCTAGTCAGTGCTAGAATGTTTTCAAAATATAGGCTCAAAACATGCTCAAAATCGATATTTTAGGTGCCCAAAAGTCGATATGTGCATGCATCTTCTGTACTCGTTTATATCTCAAATTCAAGCTCAAAACAACCGAAAATTCGATATTTTGGGGTCCCAGAAGCGATCTGTACATGCCTACTCAGTGCTAGAATATTTTCATATTATAGGCTCAAAACATGCCAAAAATCGATATTTTAGGTGCAAAAAAGGCGATATATCAAATTCAGGCCCAAAACACCCGAAAATTCGATATTTTGGGGTCCCAGAAGCAATCTGTACATGTCTACTCAGTGCTAGAATATTTTCAAAATAAAGGCTCAAAACATGCTTAAAATCGATATTTTAGGTGCGTAAAGGCGATATCTCAATTTCAGGCCCAAAACACCCGAAATTTCGATATTATGGTTTCCCAGAAGCGATCTGTACATGCCTACTCCGTGTTAGAGTTTTTACAAAATATAGGCTCAAAACATGCTCAAAATCGATATTTTAGGTGCCCAAAAGTCGATATGTGCATGCATCTTCAGTACCCGTTTATATCACAAATTCAAGCTCAAAACACCCGAAAATTCGATATTTTGGGGTCCCAGAAGCGATCTGTACATGCCTACTCCGTGTTAGAGTATTTTCAAAATACATGCCCAAAACATGCTAAAAATCGATATTTAAGATGCCCAAAGTCAATATGTGCATGTATCTTCTGTACCCGTTTATATCTCAAATTCAGGCTCAAAACACCCGAAAATTCAATATTTTGGGGTCCCAGAAGCAATCCGTACATGCCTACTCAGTGCTTGAATATTTTCAAAATATAGGCTAAAAACATGCTAAAAATCGACATTTTAGGTGCCAAAAAGTCGATATCTCAAATTCAGTAACAAAACACCCGAAAATTCGATATTTAGGGGTCCCAGAAGCGATCTGTACATGCCTACTCCGTGTTAGAGTATTTTCAAAATACAGGCCAAAAACATACTAAAAATCGATCTTTTAGGTGCCCAAAAGTCGATATGTGCATGCATCTTCAGTACCCGTTTATATCTCAAATTCTGGCCCTAAACGCCCGAAAATTCAATATTTTGGGGTCCCAGAAGCAATCTGTACATGCCTACTCAGTGCTAGAATATTTTCAAAATATAGGCCCAAAACATGCTAAAAATCGATGTTTTAGGTGCCAAAAAGTCGATATGTGCATGCATCTTTAGTACCCGTTTATATCTCAAATTCAGGCTCAAAACACCCGAAAATTCGATATTTTGGGGTCCCAGAAGCGATCTGTACATGCCTACTCCGTGTTAGAGTATTTTCAAAATATAGTCCCAAAACATGCTAAAAATCGATGTTTTAGGTGCCAAAAAGTCGATATGTGCATGCATCTTTAGTACCCGTTTATATCTCAAATTCAGGCTCAAAACACCCGAAAATTCGATATTTTGGGGTCCCAGAAGCGATCTGTACATGCCTACTCCGTGTTAGAGTATTTTCAAAATATAGTCCCAAAACATGCTCAAAATCGATGTTTTAGGTGCCAAAAAGTCGATATGTGCATGCATCTTCAGTATCCGTTTATATCTCAAATTAAGGCTCAAAACACCCGAAAATTCGATATTTTGGCGTCCCAGAAGCGATCTGTACATGCTTACTCCGTGTTAGAGTATTTTCAAAATACATGCCCAAAACTTGCTAAAAATCGATATTTTAGATGCACAAAGTCAATTATATGTGCATGTATCTTCTGTACCCGTTTATATCTCAAATTCAGGCTCAAAACACCCGAAAATTCAATATTTTGGGGTCCCAGAAGCAATCTGTACATGCCTAATCAGAGCTAGAATGTTTTCAAAATATAGGCTAAAAACATGCTAAAAATCGATCTTTTAGGTGCCAAAAAGTCGATATCTCAAATTCAGTCCCAAAACACCTGAAAATTCGATATTTAGGGGTCCCAGAAGCGATCTGTACATGCCTACTCCGTGTTAGAGTATTTTCAAAATACAGGCCAAAAACATACTGAAAATCGATCTTTTAGGTGCTCAAAAGTCGATATGTGCATGCATCTTCAGTACCCGTTTATATCTCAAATTCTGGCTCTAAACGCCCGAAAATTCAATATTTTGGGGTCCCAGAAGCAATCTGTACATGCCTACTCAGTGCTAGAATATTTTCAAAATATAGGCTAAAAACATGCTAAAAATCGATATTTTAGGTGCCAAAAAGTCGATATCTCAAATAAAGGCCCAAAACACCCGAAAATTCGATATTTATGGGTCCAAGAAGCGATCTGTACATGCCTACTCCGTGTTAGAGTATTTTCAAAACACAGGCCCAAAACATGCTCAAAATCGATGTTTTAGGTGCCAAAAAGTCGATATGTGCATGCATCTTCAGTACCCGTTTATATCTCAAATTCAGGCTGAAAACACCCGAAAATTCGATATTTTGGGGTCCCAGAAGCGATCTGTACATGCCTACTCCGTGTTAGAGTATTTTCAAAATACATGCCCAAAACATGCTAAAAATCGATATTTTAGATGCCCAAAGTCAATATGTGCATGTATCTTCTGTACCCGTTTATATCTCAAATTCAGGCTCAAAACACCCAAAATTCAATATTTTGGGGTCCCAGAAGCAATCTGTACATGCCTACTCAGTGCAAGAATATTTTCAAAATATAGACTAAAAACATGCTAAAAATCGATATTTTATGTGCCAAAAAGTCGATATCTCAAATTCAGGCCCAAAACACCCGAAAATTCGATATTTAGGGGTCCCAGAAGGCATCTGTACATGCCTATCCGTGTTAGAGTATTTTCAAAATACAGGCCAAAAACATACTGAAAATCGATCTTTTAGGTTCCCAAAAGTCGATATGTGCATGCATCTTCAGTACCCGTTTATATCTCAAATTCAGGCCCTAAACACCCGAAAATTCAATATCTTGGGATCCCAGAAGCGATCTGTACATGCCTACTCCGTGTTAGAGTATTTTCAAAATTCAGGCCCAAAACATGCTCAAAATCGATATTTTTGGTGCCCAAAGTCAATATGTGTATGCATCTTCTATACTCGTTTATATCTCAAATTCAGGCTCAAAACAACCGAAAGTTCGATATTTTGGGGTCCCACTAGCGATCTGTACATGCCTACTCAGTGCTAGAATGTTTTTTAAATTATAGGCATAAAACATGCTAAAAATCGATATTTTAGGTGCCCAAAAGTCGATATGAGCATGTATTTTCTGTTCTAGTTTATATCTCAATTTCAGGCTCGAAACACCCAAAAATTCGAAATTTTTGGTCCCAGAAGCGATCTGTACATGCCTACTCCGTGTTAGAGTATTTTCAAAATACATGCACAAAACATACTAAAAGTCGATCTTTTAGGTGCCCAAAAGTCGATATGTGCATGCATCTTCAGTACCCGTTTATATCTCAAATTCTGGCCCTAAACGCCCGAAAATTCAATATTTTGGGGTCCCAGAAGCAATCTGTACATGCCTACTCAGTGCTAGAATATTTTCAAAATATAGGCCCAAAACATGCTAAAAATCGATGTTTTAGGTGCCAAAAAGTCGATATGTGCATGCATCTTTAGTACCCGTTTATATCTCAAATTCAGGCTCAAAACACCCGAAAATTCGATATTTTGGGGTCCCAGAAGCGATCTGTACATGCCTACTCCGTGTTAGAGTATTTTCAAAATATAGGCCCAAAACATGCTCAAAATCGATGTTTTAGGTGCCAAAAAGTCGATATGTGCATGCATCTTCAGTACCCGTTTATATCTCAAATTAAGGCTCAAAACACCCGAAAATTCGATATTTTGGCGTCCCAGAAGCGATCTGTACATGCTTACTCCGTGTTAGAGTATTTTCAAAATACATGCCCAAAACTTGCTAAAAATCGATATTTTAGATGCCCAAAGTCAATTATATGTGCATGTATCTTCTGTACCCGTTTATATCTCAAATTCAGGCTCAAAACACCCGAAAATTCAATATTTTGGGGTCCCAGAAGCGATCTGTACATGCCTACTCCGTGTTAGAGTATTTTCAAAATACATGCCCAAAACATGCTGAAAATCGATATTTTAGATGCCCAAAGTCAATATGTGCAGGTATCTTCTGTACCCGTTTATATCTCAAATTCAGGCTCAAAACACCCGAAAATTCAATATTTTGGGGTCCCAGAAGCAATCTGTACATGACTACTCAGTGCTAGAGTATTTTCAAAATATAGGCTAAAAACATGCTAAAAATCGATCTTTTAGGTGCCCAAAAGTCGATATGTGCATGCATCTTCAGTACCCGTTTATATCTCAAATTCAGGCTCAAAACACCCGAAAATTCGATATTTTGGGGTCCCAGAAGCGATCTGTACATGCCTACTCCGTGTTTGAGTATTCTCAAAATACATGCCCAAAACATGCTAAAAATCGCTATTTTAGGAGCCAAAAAGTCGATATCTCATATTAAGGCCCAAAACACCCGAAAATTCGATATTTAGGGGTCCCAGAAGCGATCTGTACATGCCTAGTCAGTGCTAGAATGTTTTCAAAATATAGGCTCAAAACATGCTCAAAATCGATATTTTAGGTGCCCAAAAGTCGATATGTGCATGCATCTTCTGTACTCGTTTATATCTCAAATTCAAGCTCAAAACACCCGAAAATTCGATATTTTGGGGTCCCAGAAGCGATCTGTACATGCCTACTCAGTGCTAGAATATTTTCAAATTATAGGCTCAAAACATGCCAAAAATCGATATTTTAGGTGTAAAAAAGGCGATATATCAAATTTAGGCCCAAAACACCCGAAAATTCGATATTTTGGGGTCCCAGAAGCAATCTGTACATGCCTACTCAGTGCTAGAATATTTTCAAAATATAGGCTCAAAACATGCTAAGAATCGATATTTTAGGTGCGTAAAGGCGATATCTCAAATTCAGGCCCAAAACACCCGAAATTTCGATATTATGTGTTTCCCAGAAGCGATCTGTACATGCCTACTCCGTGTTAGAGTATTTACAAAATATAGGCCCAAAACATGCTCAAAATCGATATTTTAGGTGCCCAAAAGTCGATATCTCAAATTCAGGCCCAAAACACCCGAAAATTCGATATTTAGGGGTCCCAGAAGGCATCTGTACATGCCTATCCGTGTTAGAGTATTTTCAAAATACAGGCCAAAAACATACTGAAAATCGATCTTTTAGGTTCCCAAAAGTCGATATGTGCATGCATCTTCAGTACCCGTTTATATCTCAAATTCAGGCCCTAAACACCCGAAAATTCAATATTTTGGGATCCCAGAAGCGATCTGTACATGCCTACTCCGTGTTAGAGTATTTTCAAAATTCAGGCCCAAAACATGCTCAAAATCGATATTTTTGGTGCCCAAAGTCAATATGTGTATGCATCTTCTATACTCGTTTATATCTCAAATTCAGGCTCAAAACACCCGAAAGTTCGATATTTTGGGGTCCCACTAGCGATCTGTACATGCCTACTCAGTGCTAGAATGTTTTTTATATTATAGGCATAAAACATGCTAAAAATCGATATTTTAGGTGCCCAAAAGTCGATATGAGCATGTATTTTCTGTACTAGTTTATATCTCAAATTCAGGCTCAAAACACCCAAAAATTCGAAATTTTTGGTCCCAGAAGCGATCTGTACATGCCTACTCCGTGTTAGAGTATTTTCAAAATACATGCCCAAAACATACTAAAAGTCGATCTTTTAGGTGCCCAAAAGTCGATATGTGCATGCATCTTCAGTACCCGTTTATATCTCAAATTCTGGCCCTAAACTCCCGAAAATTCAATATTTTGGGGTCCCAGAAGCAATCTGTACATGCCTACTCAGTGCTAGAATATTTTCAAAATATAGGCCCAAAACATGCTAAAAATCGATGTTTTAGGTGCCAAAAAGTCGATATGTGCATGCATCTTTAGTACCCGTTTATATCTCAAATTCAGGCTCAAAACACCCGAAAATTCGATATTTTGGGGTCCCAGAAGCGATCTGTACATGCCTACTCCGTGTTAGAGTATTTTCAAAATATAGGCCCAAAACATGCTCAAAATCGATGTTTTAGGTGCCATAAAGTCGATATGTGCATGCATCTTCAGTACCCGTTTATATCTCAAATTAAGGCTCAAAACACCCGAAAATTCGATATTTTGGCGTCCCAGAAGCGATCTGTACATGCTTACTCCGTGTTAGAGTATTTTCAAAATACATGCCCAAAACTTGCTAAAAATCGATATTTTAGATGCCCAAAGTCAATTATATGTGCATGTATCTTCTGTACCCGTTTATATCTCAAATTCAGGCTCAAAACACCCGAAAATTCAATATTTTGGGGTCCCAGAAGCAATCTGTACATGCCTAATCAGTGCTAGAATGTTTTCAAAATATAGGCTAAAAACATGCTAAAAATCGATCTTTTAGGTGCCAAAAAGTCGATATCTCAAATTCAGTCCCAAAACACCTGAAAATTCGATATTTAGGGGTCCCAGAAGCGATCTGTACATGCCTACTCCGTGTTAGAGTATTTTCAAAATACAGGCCAAAAACATACTGAAAATCGATCTTTTAGGTGCTCAAAAGTCGATATGTGCATGCATCTTCAGTACCCGTTTATATCTCAAATTCTGGCTCTAAACGCCCGAAAATTCAATATTTTGGGGTCCCAGAAGCAATCTGTACATGCTTACTCAGTGCTAGAATATTTTCAAAATATAGGCTAAAAACATGCTAAAAATCGATATTTTAGGTGCCAAAAAGTCGATATCTCAAATAAAGGCCCAAAACACCCGAAAATTCGATATTTATGGGTCCAAGAAGCGATCTGTACATGCCTACTCCGTGTTAGAGTATTTTCAAAACACAGGCCCAAAACATGCTCAAAATCGATGTTTTAGGTGCCAAAAAGTCGATATGTGCATGCATCTTCAGTACCCGTTTATATCTCAAATTCAGGCTGAAAACACCCGAAAATTCGATATTTTGGGGTCCCAGAAGCGATCTGTACATGCCTACTCCGTGTTAGAGTATTTTCAAAATACATGCCCAAAACATGCTAAAAATCGATATTTTAGATGCCCAAAGTCAATATGTGCATGTATCTTCTGTACCCGTTTATATCTCAAATTCAGGCTCAAAACACCCAAAATTCAATATTTTGGGGTCCCAGAAGCAATCTGTACATGCCTACTCAGTGCAAGAATATTTTCAAAATATAGACTAAAAACATGCTAAAAATCGATATTTTATGTGCCAAAAAGACGATATCTCAAATTCAGGCCCAAAACACCCGAAAATTCGATATTTAGGGGTCCCAGAAGGCATCTGTACATGCCTATCCGTGTTAGAGTATTTTCAAAATACAGGCCAAAAACATACTGAAAATCGATCTTTTAGGTTCCCAAAAGTCGATATGTGCATGCATCTTCAGTACCCGTTTATATCTCAAATTCAGGCCCTAAACACCCGAAAATTCAATATTTTGGGATCCCAGAAGCGATCTGTACATGCCTACTCCGTGTTAGAGTATTTTCAAAATTCAGGCCCAAAACATGCTCAAAATCGATATTTTTGGTGCCCAAAGTCAATATGTGTATGCATCTTCTATACTCGTTTATATCTCAAATTCAGGCTCAAAACACCCGAAAGTTCGATATTTTGGGGTCCCACTAGCGATCTGTACATGCCTACTCAGTGCTAGAATGTTTTTTAAATTATAGGCATAAAACATGCTAAAAATCGATATTTTAGGTGCCCAAAAGTCGATATGAGCATGTATCTTCAGTACCCGTTTATATCTCAAATTCAGGCTCAAAAAACCCGGAAATTCGATATTTTGGGGTCCCAGAAGCGATCTGTACATGCCTACTCCGTGTTAGAGTATTTTCAAAATACAGGCCCAAAACATGCTCTAAATCGATATTTTAGATGCCCAAAGTCAATATGTGCATGCATCTTCAGTACCCGTTTATATCTCAAATTCAGGCTCAAAACACCCGAAAATTCGATATTTTGGGGTCCCAGAAGCGATCTGTACATGCCTACTCCGTGTTTGAGTATTCTCAAAATACATGCCCAAAACATGCTAAAAATCGATATTTTAGGTGCCAAAAAGTCGATATCTCAAATTAAGGCCCAAAACACCCGAAAATTCGATATTTAGGGGTCCCAGAAGCGATCTGTACATGCCTAGTCAGTGCTAGAATGTTTTCAAAATATAGGCTCAAAACATGCTCAAAATCGATATTTTAGGTGCCCAAAAGTCGATATGTGCATGCATCTTCTGTACTCGTTTATATCTCAAATTCAAGCTCAAAACACCCGAAAATTCGATATTTTCGGGTCCCAGAAGTGATATGTACATGCCTACTCAGTGCTAGAATATTTTCAAATTATAGGCTCAAAACATGCCAAAAATCGATATTTTAGGTGTAAAAAAGGCGATATATCAAATTTAGGCCCAAAACACCCGAAAATTCGATATTTTGGGGTCCCAGAAGCAATCTGTACATGCCTACTCAGTGCTAGAATATTTTCAAAATATAGGCTCAAAACATGCTAAGAATCGATATTTTAGGTGCGTAAAGGCGATATCTCAAATTCAGGCCCAAAACACCCGAAATTTCGATATTATGTGTTTCCCAGAAGCGATCTGTACATGCCTACTCCGTGTTAGAGTATTTACAAAATATAGGCCCAAAACATGCTCAAAATCGATATTTTAGGTGCCCAAAAGTCGATATCTCAAATTCAGGCCCAAAACACCCGAAAATTCGATATTTAGGGGTCCCAGAAGGCATCTGTACATGCCTATCCGTGTTAGAGTATTTTCAAAATACAGGCCAAAAACATACTGAAAATCGATCTTTTAGGTTCCCAAAAGTCGATATGTGCATGCATCTTCAGTACCCGTTTATATCTCAAATTCAGGCCCTAAACACCCGAAAATTCAATATTTTGGGATCCCAGAAGCGATCTGTACATGCCTACTCCGTGTTAGAGTATTTTCAAAATTCAGGCCCAAAACATGCTCAAAATCGATATTTTTGGTGCCCAAAGTCAATATGTGTATGCATCTTCTATACTCGTTTATATCTCAAATTCAGGCTCAAAACACCCGAAAGTTCGATATTTTGGGGTCCCACTAGCGATCTGTACATGCCTACTCAGTGCTAGAATGTTTTTTATATTATAGGCATAAAACATGCTAAAAATCGATATTTTAGGTGCCCAAAAGTCGATATGAGCATGTATTTTCTGTACTAGTTTATATCTCAAATTCAGGCTCAAAACACCCAAAAATTCGAAATTTTTGGTCCCAGAAGCGATCTGTACATGCCTACTCCGTGTTAGAGTATTTTCAAAATACATGCCCAAAACATACTAAAAGTCGATCTTTTAGGTGCCCAAAAGTCGATATGTGCATGCATCTTCAGTACCCGTTTATATCTCAAATTCTGGCCCTAAACTCCCGAAAATTCAATATTTTGGGGTCCCAGAAGCAATCTGTACATGCCTACTCAGTGCTAGAATATTTTCAAAATATAGGCCCAAAACATGCTAAAAATCGATGTTTTAGGTGCCAAAAAGTCGATATGTGCATGCATCTTTAGTACCCGTTTATATCTCAAATTCAGGCTCAAAACACCCGAAAATTCGATATTTTGGGGTCCCAGAAGCGATCTGTACATGCCTACTCCGTGTTAGAGTATTTTCAAAATATAGGCCCAAAACATGCTCAAAATCGATGTTTTAGGTGCCATAAAGTCGATATGTGCATGCATCTTCAGTACCCGTTTATATCTCAAATTAAGGCTCAAAACACCCGAAAATTCGATATTTTGGCGTCCCAGAAGCGATCTGTACATGCTTACTCCGTGTTAGAGTATTTTCAAAATACATGCCCAAAACTTGCTAAAAATCGGTATTTTAGATGCCCAAAGTCAATTATATGTGCATGTATCTTCTGTACCCGTTTATATCTCAAATTCAGGCTCAAAACACCCGAAAATTCAATATTTTGGGGTCCCAGAAGCAATCTGTACATGCCTAATCAGTGCTAGAATGTTTTCAAAATATAGGCTAAAAACATGCTAAAAATCGATCTTTTAGGTGCCAAAAAGTCGATATCTCAAATTCAGTCCCAAAACACCTGAAAATTCGATATTTAGGGGTCCCAGAAGCGATCTGTACATGCCTACTCCGTGTTAGAGTATTTTCAAAATACAGGCCAAAAACATACTGAAAATCGATCTTTTAGGTGCTCAAAAGTCGATATGTGCATGCATCTTCAGTACCCGTTTATATCTCAAATTCTGGCTCTAAACGCCCGAAAATTCAATATTTTGGGGTCCCAGAAGCAATCTGTACATGCTTACTCAGTGCTAGAATATTTTCAAAATATAGGCTAAAAACATGCTAAAAATCGATATTTTAGGTGCCAAAAAGTCGATATCTCAAATAAAGGCCCAAAACACCCGAAAATTCGATATTTATGGGTCCAAGAAGCGATCTGTACATGCCTACTCCGTGTTAGAGTATTTTCAAAACACAGGCCCAAAACATGCTCAAAATCGATGTTTTAGGTGCCAAAAAGTCGATATGTGCATGCATCTTCAGTACCCGTTTATATCTCAAATTCAGGCTGAAAACACCCGAAAATTCGATATTTTGGGGTCCCAGAAGCGATCTGTACATGCCTACTCCGTGTTAGAGTATTTTCAAAATACATGCCCAAAACATGCTAAAAATCGATATTTTAGATGCCCAAAGTCAATATGTGCATGTATCTTCTGTACCCGTTTATATCTCAAATTCAGGCTCAAAACACCCAAAATTCAATATTTTGGGGTCCCAGAAGCAATCTGTACATGCCTACTCAGTGCAAGAATATTTTCAAAATATAGACTAAAAACATGCTAAAAATCGATATTTTATGTGCCAAAAAGACGATATCTCAAATTCAGGCCCAAAACACCCGAAAATTCGATATTTAGGGGTCCCAGAAGGCATCTGTACATGCCTATCCGTGTTAGAGTATTTTCAAAATACAGGCCAAAAACATACTGAAAATCGATCTTTTAGGTTCCCAAAAGTCGATATGTGCATGCATCTTCAGTACCCGTTTATATCTCAAATTCAGGCCCTAAACACCCGAAAATTCAATATTTTGGGATCCCAGAAGCGATCTGTACATGCCTACTCCGTGTTAGAGTATTTTCAAAATTCAGGCCCAAAACATGCTCAAAATCGATATTTTTGGTGCCCAAAGTCAATATGTGTATGCATCTTCTATACTCGTTTATATCTCAAATTCAGGCTCAAAACACCCGAAAGTTCGATATTTTGGGGTCCCACTAGCGATCTGTACATGCCTACTCAGTGCTAGAATGTTTTTTAAATTATAGGCATAAAACATGCCAAAAATCGATATTTTAGGTGCCCAAAAGTCGATATGAGCATGTATCTTCAGTACCCGTTTATATCTCAAATTCAGGCTCAAAAAACCCGGAAATTCGATATTTTGGGGTCCCAGAAGCGATCTGTACATGCCTACTCCGTGTTAGAGTATTTTCAAAATACAGGCCCAAAACATGCTCTAAATCGATATTTTAGATGCCCAAAGTCAATATGTGCATGCATCTTCAGTACCCGTTTATATCTCAAATTCAGGCTCAAAACACCCGAAAATTCGATATTTTGGGGTCCCAGAAGCGATCTGTACATGCCTACTCCGTGTTTGAGTATTCTCAAAATACATGCCCAAAACATGCTAAAAATCGATATTTTAGGTGCCAAAAAGTCGATATCTCAAATTAAGGCCCAAAACACCCGAAAATTCGATATTTAGGGGTCCCAGAAGCGATCTGTACATGCCTAGTCAGTGCTAGAATGTTTTCAAAATATAGGCTCAAAACATGCTCAAAATCGATATTTTAGGTGCCCAAAAGTCGATATGTGCATGCATCTTCTGTACTCGTTTATATCTCAAATTCAAGCTCAAAACACCCGAAAATTCGATATTTTCGGGTCCCAGAAGTGATATGTACATGCCTACTCAGTGCTAGAATATTTTCAAATTATAGGCTCAAAACATGCCAAAAATCGATATTTTAGGTGTAAAAAAGGCGATATATCAAATTTAGGCCCAAAACACCCGAAAATTCGATATTTTGGGGTCCCAGAAGCAATCTGTATATGCCTACTCAGTGCTAGAATATTTTCAAAATATAGGCTCAAAACATGCTAAAAATCGATATTTTAGGTGCGTAAAGGCGATATCTCAAATTCAGGCCCAAAACACCCGAAATTTCGATATTATGTGTTTCCCAGAAGCGATCTGTACATGCCTACTCCGTGTTAGAGTATTTACAAAATATAGGCCCAAAACATGCTCAAAATCGATATTTTAGGTGCCCAAAAGTCGATATGTGCATGCATCTTCAGTACCCGTTTATATCTCAAATTCAAGCTCAAAACACCCGAAAATTCTATATTTTGGGGTCCCAGAAGCGATATGTACATGCCTACTCCGTGTTAGAGTATTTTCAAAATACATGCCCAAAACATGCTAAAAATCGATATTTTAGATGCCCAAAGTCAATATGTGCATGCATCTTCTGTACCCGTTTATATCTCAAATTCAGGCTCAAAACACCCGAAAATTCAATATTTTGGGGTCCCAGAAGCAATCCGTACATGCCTACTCAGTGCTTGAATATTTTCAATATATAGGCTAAAATAAAAACATGCTAAAAATCGACATTTTAGGTGCCAAAAAGTAGATATCTCAAATTCAGTCCCAAAACACCCGAAAATTCGATATTTAGGGGTCCCAGAAGCGATCTGTACATGCCTACTCCGTGTTAGAGTATTTTCAAAATACAGGCCAAAAACATACTGAAAATCGATCTTTTAGGTGCCCAAAAGTCGATATGTGCATGCATCTTCAGTACCCGCTTATATCTCAAATTCTGGCCCTAAACGCCCGAAAATTCAATATTTTGGGGTCCCAGAAGCAATCTGTACATGCCTAATCAGTGCTAGAATATTTTCAAATTATAGGCCCAAAACATGCTCAAAATCGATGTTTTAGATGCCAAAAAGTCGATATGTGCATGCATCTTTAGTACCCGTTTATATCTCAAATTCAGGCTCGAAACACCCAAAAATTCGATATTTTGGGGTCCCAGAAGCGATCTGTACATGCCTACTCCGTGTTAGAGTATTTTCAAAATACATGCCCAAAACATGCTAAAAATCGATATTTTAGATGCCCAAAGTCAATATGTGCATGTATCTTCTATACACGTTTATATCTCAAATTCAGGCTCAAAACACCCGAAAATTCAATATTTTGGGGTCCCAGAAGCAATCTGTACATACCTACTCAGTGCTAGAATATTTTCAAAATATAGGCTAAAAACATGCTAAAAATCGACATTTTAGGTGCCAAAAAGTCGATATCTCAAATTCAGTCCCGAAACACCCGAAAATTCGATATTTAGGGGTCCCAGAAGCGATCTGTACATGCATACTCCATGTTAGAGTATTTTCAAAATATAGGCCAAAAACATACTGAAAATCGATCTTTTAGGTGCCCAAAAGTCGATATGTGCATGCATCTTCTGTACCCGTTTATATCTCAAATTCTGGCCCTAAACGCCCGAAAATTCAATATTTTGGGGTCCCAGAAGCAATCTGTACATGCCTACTCAGTGCTAGAATATTTTCAAAATATAGGCTAAAAACATGCTAAAAATCGATATTTTAGGTGCCAAAAAGTCGATATCTCAAATTAAGGCCCAAAACACCCGAAAATTCGATATTTAGGGTTCCCAGAAGCGATCTGTACATGCCTACTCCGTGTTAGAGTATTTTCAAAATATAGGCCCAAAACATGCTCAAAATCGATGTTTTAAGTGCCAAAAAGTCGATATGTGCATGCATCTTCAGTACCCGCTTATATCTCAAATTCTGGCCCTAAACGCCCGAAAATTCAATATTTTGGGGTCCCAGAAGCAATCTGTACATGCCTAATCAGTGCTAGAATATTTTCAAATTATAGGCCCAAAACATGCTCAAAATCGATGTTTTAGATGCCAAAAAGTCGATATGTGCATGCATCTTTAGTACCCGTTTATATCTCAAATTCAGGCTCGAAACACCCAAAAATTCGATATTTTGGGGTCCCAGAAGCGATCTGTACATGCCTACTCCGTGTTAGAGTATTTTCAAAATACATGCCCAAAACATGCTAAAAATCGATATTTTAGATGCCCAAAGTCAATATGTGCATGTATCTTCTATACACGTTTATATCTCAAATTCAGGCTCAAAACACCCGAAAATTCAATATTTTGGGGTCCCAGAAGCAATCTGTACATACCTACTCAGTGCTAGAATATTTTCAAAATATAGGCTAAAAACATGCTAAAAATCGACATTTTAGGTGCCAAAAAGTCGATATCTCAAATTCAGTCCCGAAACACCCGAAAATTCGATATTTAGGGGTCCCAGAAGCGATCTGTACATGCATACTCCATGTTAGAGTATTTTCAAAATATAGGCCAAAAACATACTGAAAATCGATCTTTTAGGTGCCCAAAAGTCGATATGTGCATGCATCTTCTGTACCCGTTTATATCTCAAATTCTGGCCCTAAACGCCCGAAAATTCAATATTTTGGGGTCCCAGAAGCAATCTGTACATGCCTACTCAGTGCTAGAATATTTTCAAAATATAGGCTAAAAACATGCTAAAAATCGATATTTTAGGTGCCAAAAAGTCGATATCTCAAATTAAGGCCCAAAACACCCGAAAATTCGATATTTAGGGTTCCCAGAAGCGATCTGTACATGCCTACTCCGTGTTAGAGTATTTTCAAAATATAGGCCCAAAACATGCTCAAAATCGATGTTTTAAGTGCCAAAAAGTCGATATGTGCATGCATCTTCAGTACCCGTTTATATCTCAAATTAAGGCTCAAAACACCCGAAAATTCGATATTTTGGGGTCCCAGAAGCGATCTGTACATGCTTACTCCGTGTTAGAGTATTTTCAAAATACATGCCCAAAACATGCTAAAAATCGATATTTTAGATGCCCAAAGTCAATATGTGCATGTATCTTCTGTACCCGTTTATATCTCAAATTCAGGCTCAAATCACCCGAAAATTCAATATTTTGGGGTCCCAGAAGCAATCTGTACATGCCTAATCAGTGCTAGAATGTTTTCAAAATATAGGCGAAAAACATGCTAAAAATCGATCTTTTAGGTGCCAAAAAATCGATATCTCAAATTCAGTCCCAAAACACCCGAAAATTCGATATTTAGGGGTCCCAGAAGCGATGTGTCCATGCCTACTCCGTGTTAGAGTATTTTCAAAATACAGGCCAAAAACATACTGAAAATCGATCTTTTAGGTTCTCAAAAGTCGATATGTGCATGCATCTTCAGTACCCGTTTATATCTCAAATTCTGGCTCTAAACGCCCGAAAATTCAATATTTTGGGGTCCCAGAAGCAATCTGTACATGCCTACTCAGTGCTAGAATATTTTCAAAATATAGGCTAAAAACATGCTAAAAATCGATATTTTAGGTTCCAAAAAGTCGATATCTCAAATTAAGGCCCAAAACACCCGAAAATTCGATATTTAGGGGTCCAAGAAGCGATCTGTACATGCCTACTCCGTGTTAGAGTATTTTCAAAACACAGGCCCAAAACATGCTCAAAATCGATGTTTTAGGTGCCAAAAAGTCGATATGTGCATGCATCTTCAGTACCCGTTTATATCTCAAATTCAGGCTCAAAACACCCGAAAATTCGATATTTTGGGGTCCCAGAAGCGATCTGTACATGCCTACTCCGTGTTAGAGTAATTTCAAAATACATGCCCAAAACATGCTAAAAATCGATATTTTAGATGCCCAAAGTCAATATGTGCATGTATCTTCTGTACCCGTTTATATCTCAAATTCAGGCTCAAAACACCCAAAATTCAATATTTTAGGGTCCCAGAAGCAATCTGTACATGCCTACTCAGTGCAAGAATATTTTCAAAATATAGACTAAAAACATGCTAAAAATCGATATTTTATGTGCCAAAAAGTCGATATCTCAAATTAAGGCCCAAAACACCCGAAAATTCGATATTTTGGGGTCCCAGAAGCGATCTGTACATGCCTACTCAGTGCTAGAATGTTTTCAAAATATAGGCTCAAAACATGCTCAAAATCGATATTTTAGGTGCCCAAAAGTCGATACGTGCATGCATCTTCTGTACTCGTTTATATCTTAAATTCAAGCTCAAAACACCCGAAAATTCGATATTTTGGGGTCCCAGAAGCGATCTGTACATGCCTACTCAGTGCTAGAATATTTTCAAATTATAGGCTCAAAACATGCTAAAAATCGATATTTTAGGTGCGTAAAGGCGATATCTCAAATTCAGGCTCAAAACACCCGAAAACTCGATATTTTGGGGTCCCCGAAGCGATCTGTACATGCCTACTCCGTGTTAGAGTATTTTCAAAATACATGCCCAAAACATGCTAAAAATCGATATTTTAGATGCCCAAAGTCAATATGTGCATGCATCTTCTGTACTCGTATATATCTTAAATTCAGGCTCAAAACGCCCGAAAATTCGATATTTTATGGTCCCAGAAGCGATCCGTACATGCCTACTCAGTGCTAGAATATTTTCAAAATAGAGGCTCAAAACATGCTAAAAATCGATATTTTAGGTGCGTAAAGGCGATATCTCAAATTCAGGTTCAAAACACCCTAAAATTCGATATTTTGGGGTCCCAGAAGCGATCTTTACATGCCTACTCCGTGTTAGCCTACTCAGTGCTAGAATGTTTTTAAAATATTGGGTCAAAACATGCTCAAAATCGATATTTAATGTGCCCAAAAGTCGATATGTGCAAGCATCTTCTGTACCCGTTTATATCTCAAATTCTGGCCCTAAACACCCGAAAATTCAATATTTTGGGGTCCCAGAAGCAATCTGTACATGCCTACTCAGTGCTATAATATTTTCAAAATATAGGCTAAAAACATGCTAAAAATCGATCTTTTAGGTGCCAAAAAGTCGATATCTCAAATTCAGTCCCAAAACACCCGAAAATTCGATATTTTGGGGTGCCAGAAGCAATCTGTACATGCCTACTCCGTGTTGGAGTATTTTAAAAATACAGGCCCAAAATATGCTGAAAATCGATATTTTAGTTGCCCAAAGTCAATATGTGCACGAATCTTCAGTACCCGTTTATATCTCAAATTCAGGCTCAAAACACCCGAAAATTCAATATTTTCGGGTCCCAGAAGGGATCTGTCCATGCCTACTCTGTGTTAGAGTATTTTCAAAATACAGGCCAAAAACATACTGAAAATCGATCTTTTAGGTGCCGAAAAGTCGATATGTGCATGCATCTTCTGTACCCGTTTATATCTCAAATTCTGGCCCTAAACACCCGAAAATTCGATATTTTGGGGTCCCAGAAGCGATCTGTACATGCCTACTCCGTGTTAGCCTACTCAGTGC
Source organism: Petrolisthes cinctipes (assembly GCA_033782935.1). NCBI lineage: Eukaryota > Metazoa > Arthropoda > Malacostraca > Decapoda > Porcellanidae > Petrolisthes > Petrolisthes cinctipes. Next base: position 400,192 of record JAWQEG010000279.1, on the reverse strand, counting down.
TAGAATGTTTTCAAAATATAGGCTGAAAACATGCTCAAAATCGATATTTTAGGTGCCCAAAAGTCGATATGTCCATGCATCTTCAGTACCCGTTTATATCTCAAATTAAGGCTCAAAACACCCGAAAATTCGATATTTTGGGGTCCCAGAAGCGATCTGTACATGCTTACTCCGTGTTAGAGTATTTTCAAAATACATGCCCAAAACATGCTAAAAATCGATATTTTAGATGCCCAAAGTCAATATGTGCATGTATCTTCTGTACCCGTTTATATCTCAAATTCAGGCTCAAATCACCCGAAAATTCAATATTTTGGGGTCCCAGAAGCAATCTGTACATGCCTAATCAGTGCTAGAATGTTTTCAAAATATAGGCGAAAAACATGCTAAAAATCGATCTTTTAGGTGCCAAAAAATCGATATCTCAAATTCAGTCCCAAAACACCCGAAAATTCGATATTTAGGGGTCCCAGAAGCGATGTGTCCATGCCTACTCCGTGTTAGAGTATTTTCAAAATACAGGCCAAAAACATACTGAAAATCGATCTTTTAGGTTCTCAAAAGTCGATATGTGCATGCATCTTCAGTACCCGTTTATATCTCAAATTCTGGCTCTAAACGCCCGAAAATTCAATATTTTGGGGTCCCAGAAGCAATCTGTACATGCCTACTCAGTGCTAGAATATTTTCAAAATATAGGCTAAAAACATGCTAAAAATCGATATTTTAGGTTCCAAAAAGTCGATATCTCAAATTAAGGCCCAAAACACCCGAAAATTCGATATTTAGGGGTCCAAGAAGCGATCTGTACATGCCTACTCCGTGTTAGAGTATTTTCAAAACACAGGCCCAAAACATGCTCAAAATCGATGTTTTAGGTGCCAAAAAGTCGATATGTGCATGCATCTTCAGTACCCGTTTATATCTCAAATTCAGGCTCAAAACACCCGAAAATTCGATATTTTGGGGTCCCAGAAGCGATCTGTACATGCCTACTCCGTGTTAGAGTAATTTCAAAATACATGCCCAAAACATGCTAAAAATCGATATTTTAGATGCCCAAAGTCAATATGTGCATGTATCTTCTGTACCCGTTTATATCTCAAATTCAGGCTCAAAACACCCAAAATTCAATATTTTAGGGTCCCAGAAGCAATCTGTACATGCCTACTCAGTGCAAGAATATTTTCAAAATATAGACTAAAAACATGCTAAAAATCGATATTTTATGTGCCAAAAAGTCGATATCTCAAATTAAGGCCCAAAACACCCGAAAATTCGATATTTTGGGGTCCCAGAAGCGATCTGTACATGCCTACTCAGTGCTAGAATGTTTTCAAAATATAGGCTCAAAACATGCTCAAAATCGATATTTTAGGTGCCCAAAAGTCGATACGTGCATGCATCTTCTGTACTCGTTTATATCTTAAATTCAAGCTCAAAACACCCGAAAATTCGATATTTTGGGGTCCCAGAAGCGATCTGTACATGCCTACTCAGTGCTAGAATATTTTCAAATTATAGGCTCAAAACATGCTAAAAATCGATATTTTAGGTGCGTAAAGGCGATATCTCAAATTCAGGCTCAAAACACCCGAAAACTCGATATTTTGGGGTCCCCGAAGCGATCTGTACATGCCTACTCCGTGTTAGAGTATTTTCAAAATACATGCCCAAAACATGCTAAAAATCGATATTTTAGATGCCCAAAGTCAATATGTGCATGCATCTTCTGTACTCGTATATATCTTAAATTCAGGCTCAAAACGCCCGAAAATTCGATATTTTATGGTCCCAGAAGCGATCCGTACATGCCTACTCAGTGCTAGAATATTTTCAAAATAGAGGCTCAAAACATGCTAAAAATCGATATTTTAGGTGCGTAAAGGCGATATCTCAAATTCAGGTTCAAAACACCCTAAAATTCGATATTTTGGGGTCCCAGAAGCGATCTTTACATGCCTACTCCGTGTTAGCCTACTCAGTGCTAGAATGTTTTTAAAATATTGGGTCAAAACATGCTCAAAATCGATATTTAATGTGCCCAAAAGTCGATATGTGCAAGCATCTTCTGTACCCGTTTATATCTCAAATTCTGGCCCTAAACACCCGAAAATTCAATATTTTGGGGTCCCAGAAGCAATCTGTACATGCCTACTCAGTGCTATAATATTTTCAAAATATAGGCTAAAAACATGCTAAAAATCGATCTTTTAGGTGCCAAAAAGTCGATATCTCAAATTCAGTCCCAAAACACCCGAAAATTCGATATTTTGGGGTGCCAGAAGCAATCTGTACATGCCTACTCCGTGTTGGAGTATTTTAAAAATACAGGCCCAAAATATGCTGAAAATCGATATTTTAGTTGCCCAAAGTCAATATGTGCACGAATCTTCAGTACCCGTTTATATCTCAAATTCAGGCTCAAAACACCCGAAAATTCAATATTTTCGGGTCCCAGAAGGGATCTGTCCATGCCTACTCTGTGTTAGAGTATTTTCAAAATACAGGCCAAAAACATACTGAAAATCGATCTTTTAGGTGCCGAAAAGTCGATATGTGCATGCATCTTCTGTACCCGTTTATATCTCAAATTCTGGCCCTAAACACCCGAAAATTCGATATTTTGGGGTCCCAGAAGCGATCTGTACATGCCTACTCCGTGTTAGCCTACTCAGTGCTAGAATGTTTTCAAAATATAGGCTGAAAACATGCTCAAAATCGATATTTTAGGTGCCCAAAAGTCGATATGTCCATGCATCTTCTGTACCCGTTTATATCTCAAATTCAGGCTCAAAACACCCGAAAATTCGATATTTAGGGGTCCCAGAAGCGATCTGTACATGCCTACTCCGTGTTAGAGTATTTTCAGAATACAGGCCAAAAACATACTGAAAATCGATCTTTTAGGTGCCCAAAAGTCGATATGTGCATGCATCTTCTGTACCCGTTTATATCTCAAATTCAGGCCCTAAACACCCGAAAATTCGATATTTTGTTGTCCCAGAAGCGATCTGTACATGCCTTCTCCGTGTTAGAGTATTTTCAAAATTCAGGCCCAAAACATGCTGAAAAACGATATTTTTGGTGCCCAAAGTCAATATGTGTATGCATCTTCTATACTCGTTTATATCTCAAATTAAGGCTCAAAACACCCGAAAGTTCGATATTTTTGGGGTCCCACTATCGATCTGTACATGCCTACTCAGTGCTAGAATGTTTTCAGAATATAGGTTCAAAACATGCTCAAAATCGATATTTTAGGTGCCCAAAAGTCGATATGTGCATGCATCTTCTGTACTCGTTTATATATCAAATTCAGGCTCAAAACACCCGAAAATTCGATATTTTGGGGTCCCAGAAGCGATCTGTACATGCCTACTCAGTGCTAGAATATTTTCAAAATATAGGCTCAAAACATGCTAAAAATCGATATTTTAGGTGCGTAAAGGCGATATCTCAAATTCAGGCTCAAAACACCCGAAAATTCGATATTTTGGGGTCCCAGAAGCGATCTGTACATGCCTACTCCGTGTTAGAGTATTTTCAAAATACATGCCCAAAACATGCTGAAAATCGATATTTTAGGTGCCCAAAAGTCGATATGTGCATGCATCTTCTGTACCCGTTTATATCTCAAATTCTAGACCTAAACACCCGAAAATTCGATATTTTGGGGTCCCAGAAGCGATCTGTACATGCCTACTCAGTGCTAGAATATTTTCAAAATATAGGCTAAAAACATGCTAAAAATCGATCTTTTAGGTGCCCAAAATTCGATATGTGCATGCATCTTCTGTACCCGTTTATATCTCAAACTTTGGCCCTAAACGCCCGAAAATTCAATATTTTGGGGTCCCAGAAGCGATCTGTACATGCCTACTCAGTGCTAGAATATTTTCAAATTATAGGATCAAAACATGCTAAAAATCTATAATTTAGGTGCGTAAAGGCGATATCTCAAATTCAGGCCCAAAACACCCGAAAATTCGATATTTTGGGGTCCCAGAAGCAATCTGTACTTGCATACTCAGTGCTAGAATATTTTCAAAATATAGGCTAAAAACATGCAAAAAATCGATATTTTAGGTGCCAAAAAGTCGATATCTCAAATTAAGGCCCAAAACACCCGAAAATTCGATATTTAGGGGTCCCAGAAGCGATCTGTACATGCCTACTCCGTGTTAGAGTATTTTCAAAATACAGGCCCAAAACATACTCAAAATCGATGTTGTAGGTGCCAAAAAGTCGATATGTGCATGTATCTTCAGTACCCGTTTATATCTCAAATTCAGGCTCAAAACTTCCGAAAATTCGATATTTTGGGGTCCCAGAAGCGATCTGTACATGCCTACTCCGTGTTAGAGTATTTTCAAAATACATGCCCAAAACATGCTAAAAATCGATATTTTAGATGCCCAAAGTCAATATGTGCATGTATCTTCTGTACCCGTTTATATCTTAAATTCAGGCTCAAAACACCCGAAAATTCAATATTTTGGGGTCCCAGAAGCAATCTGTACATGCCTACTCCGTGTTAGAGTATTTTCAAAATATAGGCTAAAAACATGCTAAAAATCGATATTTTAGGTGCCAAAAAGTCGATATCTCAAATTCAGTCCCAAAACACCCGAAAATTCGATATTTAGGGGTCCCAGAAGCGATCTGTACATGCCTACTCCGTGTTAGAGTATTTTCAAAATACAGGCCAAAAACATACTGAAAATCGATCTTTTAGGTGCTCAAAAGTCGATATGTGCATGCATCTTCAGTACACGTTTATATCTCAAATTCTGACTATAAACGCCCGAAAATTCAATATTTTTGGGTCCCAGAAGCAATCTGTACATGCCTACTCAGTGCTAGAATATTTTCAAAATATAGGCTAAAAACATGCTAAAAATCGATATTTTAGGTGCCAAAAAGTCGATATCTCAAATTAAGGCCCAAAACACCCGAAAATTCTATATTTAGGGGTCCCAGAAGCGATCTGTACATGAATACTCCGTGTTAGAGTATTTTCAAAACACAGGCCCAAAACATGCTCAAAATCGATGTATTAGGTGCCAAAAAGTCGATATGTGCAAGCATCTTCAGTACCCGTTTATATCTCAAATTCAGGCTCAAAACACCCGAAAATTCGATATTTTGGGGTCCTCGAAGCGATCTGTACATGCCTACTCCGTGTTAGAGTATTTTCAAAATACATGCCCAAAACATGCTAAAAATCGATATTTTAGATGCCCAAAGTCAATATGTGCATGTATCTTCTGTACCCGTTTATATCTCAAATTCAGGCTCAAAACTCCCAAAATTCAATATTTTGGGGTCCCAGAAGCAATCTGTACATGCCTACTCAGTGCTAGAATATTTTCAAAATATAGTCTAAAAACATGCTAAAAATCGATATTTTAGGTGCCAAAAAGTCGATATCTCAAATTAAGGCCCAAAACCCCCAAAAATTCGATATTTAGGGGTCCCAGAAGCGATCTGTACATGCCTACTCAGTGCTAGAATGTTTTCAAAATATAGGCTCAAAACATGCTCAAAATCGATATTTTAGGTGCCCGAAAGTCGATATGTGCATGCATCTTCTGTACTCGATTATATCTCAAATTCAAGCTCAATTACCCGAAAATTCGATATTTTGGGGTCCCAGAAGCGATCTGTACATGCCTACTCAGTGCTAGAATATTTTCTAATTATAGGCTCAAAACATGCTAAAAATCGATATTTTAGGTGCGTAAAGGCGATATCTCAAATTCAGGCCCAAAACACCCGAAAATTCGATATTTAGGGGTCCCAGAAGGGATCTGTACATGCCTACTCCGTGTTAGAATATTTTCAAAATACAGGCCAAAAACACACTGAAAATCGATTTTTTAGGTGCCCAAAAGTCGATATGTGCATGCATCTTCTGTACCCGTTTATATCTCAAATTCAGGCCCTAAACACCCGAAAATTCAATATTTTGGGGTCCCAGAAGCGATCTGTACATGCCTACTCCGTGTTAGAGTATTTTCAAAATTCAGGCCCAAAACTTGCTGAAAATCGATATTTTTGGTGCCTAAAGTCAATATGTGTATGCATCTTCTATACTCGTTTATATCTCAAATTCAGGCTCAAAACACCCGAAAGTTCGATATTTTGGGGTCCCACTAGCGATCTGTACATGCCTACTCAGTGCTAGAATGTTTTCAAAATATAGGCTCAAAACATTGCTCAAAATCGATATTTTAGGTGCCCAAAAGTCGATATGTGCATGCATCTTCTGTACCCATTTATATCTCAAATTTTGGCCCTAAACACCCGAAAATTCAATATTTTGGGGTCCCAGAAGCAATCTGTACATGCCTACTCAGTGCTAGAATATTTTCAAAATATAGGCTAAAAACATGCTAAAAATCGATCTTTTAGGTGCCAAAAAGTCGATATCTCAAATTCAGGCTCAAAACACCCGAAAATTCAATATTTTGGGGTCCCAGAAGGGATCTGTACATGCCTACTCTGTGTTAGAGTATTTTCAAAATACAGGCCATAAACATACTGAAAATCAATCTTTTAGGTGCCGAAAAGTCGATATGTGCATGCATCTTCTGTACCCGTTTATATCTCAAATTCAGGCCCTAAACACCTGAAAATTCGATATTTTGGGGTCCCAGAAGCGATCTGTACATGCCTACTCTGTGTTAGCCTACTCAGTGCTACAATTTTTTCAAAATATAGGCTCAAAACATGCTCAAAATCGATATTTTAGGTGCCCAAAAGTCGATATGTCCATGCATCTTCTGTACCCGTTTATATCTCAAATTCAGGCTCAAAACACCCGAAAATTCGATATTTAGTGGTCCCTGAAGGGATCTGTACATGATTACTCCGTGTTAGAGTATTTTCAGAATACAGCCCAAAAACATACTGAAAATCGATCTTTTAGGTGCCCAAAAGTCGATATGTGCATGCATCTTCTGTACCCGTTTATATCTCAAATTCAGGATCAAAACACCCGAAAGTTCGATATTTTGGGGTCCCACTATCGATCTGTACATGCCTACTCAGTGCTAGAATGTTTTCAAAATATAGGCTCAAAACATGCTCAAAATCGATATTTTAGGTGCCCAAAAGTCGATATGTGCATGCATCTTCTGTACTCGTTTATATCTCAAATTCATGCTCAAAACACCCGAAAATTCGATATTTTGGGGTCCCAGAAGCGATCTGTACATGCCTACTCAGTGCTAGAATATTTTCAAAATATAGGCACAAAACATGCTAAAAATCGATATTTTAGGTGCGTAAAGGCGATATCTCAAATTCAGGCTCAAAACACCCGAAAATTCGATATTTTGGGATCCCAGAAGCGATCTGAACATGCCTACTTCGTGTTAGAGTATTTTCAAAAATACATGCACAAAACATGCTGAAAATCGATAATTTAGGTGCCCAAAAGTCGATATGTGCATGCATCTTCTGAGCCCGTTTATATCTCAAACTCTGGCCCTAAACACCCGAAAATTCGATATTTTTGGGTCCCAGAAGCGATCTGTACATGCCTACTCAGTGCTAGAATGTTTTCAAAATATAGGCTCAAAACATGCTCAAAATCGATATTTTAGGTGCCCAAAAGTCGATATGTGCATGCATCTTCTGTACTCGTTTATATCTCAAATTCAGGCTCAAAACACCCGAAAATTCGATATTTTGGGGTCCCAGAAGCGATCTGTACATGCCTACTCAGTGCTAGAATATTTTCAAAATATAGGCACAAAACATGCTAAAAATCGATATTTTAGGTGCGTAAAGGCGATATCTCAAATTCAGGCTCAAAACACCCGAAAATTCGATATTTTGGGATCCCAGAAGCGATCTGAACATGCCTACTTCGTGTTAGAGTATTTTCAAAAATACATGCACAAAACATGCTGAAAATCGATAATTTAGGTGCCCAAAAGTCGATATGTGCATGCATCTTCTGAACCCGTTTATATCTCAAACTCTGGCCCTAAACACCCGAAAATTCGATATTTTTGGGTCCCAGAAGCGATCTGTACATGCCTACTCAGTGCTAGAATTTTTTCAAAATATAGGCCAAAAACATGCTAAAAATCGATATTTTAGGTGCCAAAAAGTCGATATCTCAAAATCTGGCCCTAAACACCCGAAAATACGATATTTTGGGGTCCCAGAAGCGATCTGTACATGCCTACTCCGTGTTAGCCTACTCAGTGCTAGAATGTTTTTAAAATATTGGGTCAAAACATGCTCAAAATCGATATTTAAGGTGCCCAAAAGTCGATATGTGCATGCATCTTCTGTACCCGTTTATATCTCAAATTCAGGCTCAAAACACCCGAAAATTAAATATTTTGGGGTCCCAGAAGCAATCTGTACATGCCTACTCAGTGCTAGAATATTTTCAAAATATAGGTCCAAAACATGCTCAAAATCGATGTTTTAGGTGCCAAAAAGTCGATATGTGCATGCATCTTCAGTACCCGTTTATATCTCAAATTCAGGCTCAAAACACCCGAAAATTCGATATTTTGGGGTCCCAGAAGCGATCTGTACATGCCTACTCCGTCTTAGAGTATTTTCAAAATACATGCCAAAAACATGCTAAAAATCGATATTTTAGATGCCCAAAGTCGATATATGCATGTATCTTCTGTACCCGTTTATATCTCAAATTCAGGCTCAAAACACCCGAAAATTCAATATTTTGGGGTCCCAGAAGCAATCTGTACACGCCTACTCAGTGCTAGAATATTTTCAAAATACATGCCCAAAACATGCTAAAAATCGATATTTTAGATGCCCAAAGTCAATATGTGCATGTATCTTCTGTACCCGTTTATATCTCAAATTCAGGCTCAGAACACCCGAAAATTCGATATTTTGGGGTCCCAGAAGCAATCTGTACATGCCTACTCAGTGCTAGAATATTTTCAAAATATAGGCTAAAAACATGCTAAAAATCGACATTTTAGGTGCCAAAAAGTCGATATCTCAAATTCAGTCCCAAAACACCCGAGAATTCGATATTTAGGGGTCCCAGAAGCGATCTGTACATGCCTACTCCGTGTTAGAGTATTTTTAAAATACAGGCCAAAAACATACGGAAAATCGATCTTTTAGGTGCCCAAAAGTCGATATGTGCATGCATCTTCTGTACCCGTTTATATCTCAAATTCTGGCCCTAAACGCCCGAAAATTCAATATTTTGGGGTCCCAGAAGCAATCTGTACATGCCTACTCCGTGCTAGAATATTTTCAAAACATAGGCTAAAAACATGCTAAAAATCGATATTTTAGGTGCCAAAAAGTCGATATCTCAAATTAAGGCCCAAAACACCCGAAAATACGATATTTTGGGGTCCCAGAAGCGATCTGTACATGCCTACTCCGTGTTAGCCTACTCAGTGCTAGAATGTTTTTAAAATATTGGGTCAAAACATGCTCAAAATTGATATTTTAGGTGCCCAAAATTCGATATGTGCATGCATCTTCTGCCCCCGTTTATATCTCAAATTCTGGCCCTAAACACCCGAAAATTCAATATTTTGGGGTCCCATAAGCAATCTGTACATGCCTACTCAGTGCTAGAATATTTTCAAAATATAGGTCCAAAACATGCTCCAAATCGATGTTTTAGGTGCCAAAAAGTCGATATGTGCATGCATCTTCAGTACCCGTTTATATCTCAAATTCAGGCTCAAAACACCCGAAAATTCGATATTTTGGGGTCCCAGAAGCGATCTGTACATGCCTACTCCGTGTTAGAGTATTTTCAAAATACATGCCCAAAACATGCTAAAAATCGATATTTTAGATTCCCAAAGTCAATATGTGCATGTATCTTCTGTACCCGTTTATATCTCAAATTCAGGCTCAAAACACCCGAAAATTCAATATTTTGGGGTCCCAGAAGCAATCTGTACATGCCTACTCAGTGCTAGAATATTTTCAAAATATAGGCTAAAAACATGCTAAAAATCGATCTTTTAGGTGCCCAAAAGTCGATATGTGCATGCATCTTCTGTACCCGTTTATATCTCAAATTGTGGCCCTAAACGCCCGAAAATTCAATATTTTGGGGTCCCAGAAGCAATCTGTACATGCCTACTCAGTGCTAGAATATTTTCAAATTATAGGCTCAAAACATGCTAAAATTCTATATTTTAGGTGCGTAAAGGCGATATCTCAAATTCAGGCCCAAAACACCCGAAAATTCGATATTTTGGGGTCCCATAAGCAATCTGTACTTGCATACTCAGTGCTAGAATATTTTCAAAATATAGGCTCAAAACATGCTAAAAATCGATATTTTAGGTGCGTAAAGGCGATACCTCAAATTCAGGCCCAAAACACCCGAAAATTCGATATTATGGTTTCCCAGAAGCGATCTGTACATGCCTACTCCGTGTTAGAGTATTTACAGAATATAGGCCCAAAACATGCTTAAAATCGATGTTTTAGGTGCACAAAAGTCGATATGTGCATGCATCTTCAGTACCCGTTTATATCTCAAATTCAGGCTCAAAACACCCGAAAATTCGATATTTTGGGGTCCCTGAAGCGATCTGTACATGCCTACTCCGTGTTAGAGTATTTTTAAAATACATGCCCAAAACATGCTAAAAATCGATATTTTAGATGCCCAAAGTCAATGTATCTTCTGTACCCGTTTATATCTCAAATTCAGGTTCAAAATACCCGAAAATTCAATATTTTGGGGTCTCAGAAGCAATCTGTACATGCCTACTCAGTGCTAGAATATTTTCAAAATATAGGCTAAAAACATGCTAAAAATCGATATTTTAGGTGCCAAAAAGTTGATAACTCAAATTAAGGCCCAAAACACCCGAAAATTCGATATTTAGGGGTCACAGAAGCGATCTGTACATGCCTACTCCGTGTTAGAGTATTTTCAAAATACAGGCCCAAAACATGCTCAAAATCGATGTTTTATGTGCCCAAAAGTCGATATGTGCATGCATCTTCAGTACCCGTTTATATCTCAAATTCAGGCTCAAAACACCCGAAAATTCGATATTTTGGGGTTCCAGAAGCGATCTGTACATGCCTACTCCGTGTTAGAGTATTTTCAAAATACATGTCCAAAACATGCTAAAAATCGATATTTTAGATGCCCAAAGTCAATATGTGCATGTATCTTCTGTACCCGTTTATATCTCAAATTCAGGCTCAAAACATCCAAAAATTCAATATTTTGGGGTCCCCGAAGCAATCTGTACATGCCTACTCAGTGCTAGAATGTTTTCAAAATATAGGCTAAAAACATGCTAAAAATCGATCTTTTAGGTGCCAAAAAGTCGATATCTCAAATTCAGTCACAAAACACCCGAAAATTCGATATTTAGGGGTCCCAGAAGCGATCTGTACATGCCTACTCCGTGTTAGAGTATTTTCAAAATACAGGCCAAAAACATACTGAAAATCGATCTTTTAGGTGCTCAAAAGTCGATATGTGCATGCATCTTCTGTACTCGTTTATATCTCAAATTCAAGCTCAAAACACCCGAAAATTCGATATTTTGGGGTCCCAGAAGCGATCTGTACATGCCTACTCAGTGCTAGAATATAAACAAATTATGGGCTCAAAACAAGCTAAAAATCGATATTTTAGGTGCGTAAATGCGATATCTCAAATTCAGGCCCAAAACACTCGAAAATTCGATATTTAAGGGTCCCAGAAGGGATCTGTACATGCCTACTCCGTGTTAGAGTATTTTCAAAATACAGGCCAAAAACATACTGAAAATCGATCTTTTAGGTGCCCAAAAGTCGATATGTGCATGCATCTTCAGTACCCGTTTATATCTCAAATAAAGGCCCTAAACACCCGAAAATTCGATATTTTGGGGTCCCAGAAGCGATCTGTACATGCCTACTCCGTGTTAGAGTATTTTCAAAATTCAGGCTCAAAACATGCTGAAAATCGATATTTTTGGTGCCCAAAGTCAATATGTGTATGCATCTTCTATACTCGTTTATATCTCAAATTCAGGCCCAAAACACCCGAAAGTTCGATATTTTGGGGTCCCAGAAACGATCTGTACATGCCTACTCAGTGCTTGAATATTTTCAAATTATGGGCTCAAAACATGCTAAAAATCGATATTTTAGGTGCGTAAATGCGATATCTCAAATTCAGGCCCAAAACACCCGAAAAATCGATATTTAGGGGTCCCAGAAGGGATCTGTACATGCCTACTCCGTGTTAGAGTATTTTCAAAATACAGGCCAAAAACATACTGAAAATCGATCTTTTAGGTGCCCAAAAGTCGATATGTGCATGCATCTTCAGTACCCGTTTATATCTCAAATAAAGGCCCTAAACACCCGAAAATTCGATATTTTGGGGTCCCACTAGCGATCTGTACATGCCTACTCAGTGCTAGAATGTTTTCAAAATATAGGTTCAAAACATGCTCAAAATCGATATTTTAGGTGCCCAAAAGTCGATATGTGCATGCATCTTCTGTACTCGTTTATATCTCAAATTCTGGCTCAAAACACCCGAAAATTCGATATTTTGGGGTCCCAGAAGCGATCTGTACATGCCTACTCATTGCTAGAATATTTTCAAAATATAGGCTCAAAACATGCTAAAAATCGATATTTTAGGTGCGTAAAGGCGATATCTCAAATTCAGGCTCAAAACACCCGAAAATTCGATATTTTGGGGTCCCAGAAGCGATCTGTACATGCCTACTCCGTGTTAGAGTATTTTCAAAATACATGCCCAAAACATGCTAAAAATCGATATTTTAGGTGCCAAAAAGTCGATATGTGCATGCATCTTCTGTACCCGTTTATATCTCAAATTCTGGCCCTAAACACCCGAATATTCGATATTTTTGGGTCCCAGAAGCGATCTGTACATGCCTACTCAGTGCTATAATGTTTTCAAAATATAGGCCAAAAACATGCTAAAAATCGATATTTTAGGTGCCAAAAAGTCGATATCTCAAATTCTGGCCCTAAACACCCGAAAAAACGATATTTTGGGGTCCCAGATGCGATCTGTACATGCCTACTCCGTGTTAGCCTACTCAGTGCAAGAATGTTTTTAAAATATTGGGTCAAAACATGCTCAAAATCGATATTTAAGGTGCCCAAAAGTCGATATGTGCATGCATCTTCTGTACCCGTTTATATCTCAAATTCTGGCCCTAAACACCCGAAAATTCAATTTTTTTGGGTCCCAGTAGCAATCTGTACATGCCTACTCAGTGCTAGAATATTTTCAAAATATAGGCTAAAAACATGCTAAAAATCGATCTTTTAGATGCCAAAAAGTCGATATCTCAAATTCAGTCCCAAAACACCCGAAAATTCGATATTTTGGGGTGCCAGAAGCAATCTGTACATGCCTACTCCGTGTTGGAGTATTTTAAAAATACAGGCCCAAAATATGCTGAAAATCGATATTTTAGTTGCCCAAAGTCAATATGTGTATGAATCTTCAGTAATCGTTTATATCTCAAATTCAGGCTCAAAACACCCGAAAATTCAATATTTTCGGGTCCCAGAAGGGATCTGTACATGCCTACTCTGTGTTAGAGTATTTTCAAAATACAGGCCAAAGACATACTGAAAATCGATCTTTTAGGTGCCGAAAAGTCGATATGTGCATGCATCTTCTGTACCCGTTTATATCTCAAATTCTGGCCCTAAACACCCGAAAATTCGATATTTTAGGGTCCCAGAAGCGATCTGTACATGCCTACTCCGTATTAGCCTACTCAGTGCTAGAATGTTTTAAAAATATAGGCTCAAAACATGCTCAAAATCGATATTTTAGGTGCCCAAAAGTCGATATGTGCATGCATCTTCTGTACTCGTTTATATCTCAAATTCAGGCTCAAAACACCCGAAAATTCAATATTTTGGGGTCCCAGAAGCAATCTGTACATGCCTACTCAGTGCTAGAATGTTTTCAGAATATTGGCTAAAAACATTCTAAAAATCAATATTTTAGGTGCCAAAAAGTCGATATCTCAAATTAAGGCCCAAAACACCAGAAAATTCGATATTTAGGGGTCCCAGAAGCGATCTGTACATGCCTACTCTGTGCTAGAATGTTTTCAAAATAAAGGCTCAAAACATGCTCAAAATCGATATTTTAGGTGCCCAAAAGTCGATATGTGCATGCATCTTCTGTACTCGTTTATATCTCAAATTCAAGCTCAAAACACCCGAAAATTCGATATTTTGGGGTTCCAGAAGCGATCTGTACATGCCTACTCAGTGCTAGAATATTTTCAAATTATATGCTCAAAACATGCTAAAAATCGATATTTCAGGTGCGTAAAAGCAATATCTCAAATTCAGGCCCAAAACACCCGAAAATTCGATATTTAGGGGTCCCAGAAGGGATCTGTACAAGCCTACTCCGAGTTAGAGTATTTTCAAAATACAGGCCAAAAACATACTGAAAATCGATCTTTTAGGTGCCCAAAAGTCGATATGTGCATTCATCTTCTGTATCCGTTTATATCTCAAATTCAGGCCCTAAACACCCGAAAATTCGATATTTTGGGGTCCCAGAAGCGATCTGTACATGCCTACTCCGTGTTAGAGTATTTTCAAAATTCAGGCCCAAAACATGCTGAAAATCGATATTTTGGGTGCCCAAAGTCAATATGTGTATGCATCTTCTATACTCATTTATATCTCAAATTCAGGCTCAAAACACCCGAAAGTTCGATATTTTGGGGTCCCACTATCGATGTGTACATGCCTACTCAGTGCTAGAATGTTTTCAAAATATAGGCTCAAAACATGCTCAAAATCGATATTTTAGGTGCGCAAAAGTCGATATGTGCATGCATCTTCTGTACTCGTTTATATCTCAAATTCAGGCTCAAAACACCCGAAAATTCGATATTTTGGGGTCCCAGAAGCGATCTGTACATGCCTACTCAGTGCTAGAATATTTTCAAAATATAGGCTCAAAATATGCTAAAAATCGATATTTTAGGTGCGTAAAGGCGATATATCAAATTCAGGCTCAAAACACCCGAAAATTCGATATTTTGGGGTCCCAGAAGCGATCTGTACATGCCTACTCCGTGTTAGAGTATTTTCAAAATACATGCCCAAAACATACTGAAAATCGATATTTTAGGTGCCAAAAAGTCGATATGTGCATGCATCTTCTGTACTCGTTTATATCTCAAATTCAGGCTCAAAACACCCGAAAATTCGATATTTTGGGGTCCCAGAAGCGATCTGTACATGCCTACTCAGTGCTAGAATGTTTTCAAAATATAGGCCAAAACATGCTAAAAATCGATATTTTAGGTTACAAAAAGTCGATATCTCAAATTCTGGCCCTAAGCACCCGAAAATACGATATTTTGGGGTCCCAGAAGCGATCTGTACATGCCTACTCCGTGTTAGCCTACTCAGTGCTAGAATGTTTTTAAAATATTGGGTCAAAACATGCTGAAAATCGATATTTTAGTTGCCCAAAGTCAATATGTGCATGAATCTTCAGCACCCGTTTATATCTCAAATTCAGGCTCAAAACACCCGAAAATTCAATATTTTCGGGTCCCAGAAGGGATCTGTACATGCCTACTCAGTGCTAGAATATTTTCAAAATATAGGCCCAAAACATGCTCAAAATCGATGTTTTAGGTGCCCAAAAGTCGATATGTGCATGCATCTTCTGCACTCGTTTATAACTCAAATTCAACCTCAAAACACCCGAAAATTCTATAATTTTGGGTCCCAGAAGCGATCTGTACATGTCTAGTCAGTGCTAGAATGTTTTCAAAATATAGGCTCAAAACATGCTAAAAATCAATATTTTAATTGTCCAAAGTCGATATGTGCATGCATCTTCTGTACCCGTTTATATCACAAATTCAGGCTCAAAACACCCAAAAATTTGATATTTTTGGGTACCAGAAGCGAACTGTACATGCCTACTCCTAGTTAGAGTATTTTCAAAACATAGGCCCAAAACATACTGAAAATCGATCTTTTAGGTGCCCAAAAGTCGATATGTGCATGCATCTTCTGTACCCGTTTATATATCAAATTCAGGCTCAAAACACCCGAAAATTCGATATTTTGGGGTCCCAGAAGTGATCTGTACATGCCTACTTAGTGCTATAATATTTTCAAAATATAGGCTCAAAACATGCTAAAAATCTATATTTTAAGTGTCCAAAGTCGATAGATGCATGCATCATCTGTACCCGTTTATATCTCAAATTCAGGCTCAAAACACCCGAAAATTCGATATTTTGGGGTCCCAGAAGTGATCTGTACATGTCTCCTCAGTGCTAGAATATTTTCAAAATATAGGCCCAAAACATGCTAAAAATCGATGTTTTTAGGTGCCCAAAGTCGATATCTTAAATTCAGGCCCAAAACACCCAAAAATTCGATATTTTGGGGTCCCAGAAGCGATCTGTACATGCCTACGCAGTTTTAGAGTATTTTCAATATACAGGCCCAGAACATACTGAAAATCGATCTTTTAGGTGCCCAAAAGTCGATATGTGGATGCATCTTCTGTGCCCGTATATATCTCAAATTCAGGCTCAAAACACCCGAAAATTCGATATTTTGGGGTCCCAGAAGCGATCTGTACATGCCTACTCCGTTTTAGAGTATTTTCAAAATACAGGCCCAAAACAAGCTGAAAATCGATATTTTAGGTGACCAAAGTCAATAAGTGTATGCATCTTCTGCACCCGTTTATATCCCAAATTCAACCTCTAAACACCCGAAAATTCGATATTTTTGGGTCCCAGAAGCGATCTGTACATGCCTACTAAGTGCTAGAATGTTTTCAGAATATAGGCTCAAAACATGCTAAAAATCGATATTTTAAGTGTAAAAAGTCGATATGTGCATGCATCATCTGTACCCGTTTATATCTCAAATTCAGGCTCAAAACACCCGAAAATTTGATATTTTTGGGTACCAGAAGTGATCTGTACATGCCTACTTAGTGTTAGAATATTTTCAAAATATAGGCCCAAAACATGCTAAAAATCGATATTTTAGGTGCCCAAAGTCGATATCTCAAATTTAGGCCCAAAACACCCGAAAATTCGATATTTTGGGGTCCCAGAAGCGAACTGTACATGCCTACTCCGGGTTAGAGTATTTGAAAAATACAGGCCCAAAACATACTGAAAATCGATCTTTTAGGTGCCCAAAAGTCGATATGTGCATGCATCTTCTGTACCCGTTTATATCTCAAATTCAGGCTCCAAACACCCGAAAATTCGATATTTTGGGGTCCCAGAAACGATCTGTACATGCCTACTCAGATGCAGGCCCAAAACATGCTGAAAATCGATATTTTAAGTGACCAAAGTCAACATGTGTATGCATCTTCTGCACTCGTTTATATCTCAAATTCAACCTCAAAACACCCGAAAATTCGAAAATTTTGGGTCCCAGATGCGATCTGTACATGTCTAGTCAGTGCTAGAATGTTTTCAAAATATAAGCTCAAATCATGCTAAAAATCGATATTTTAAGTGTCCAAAGTCGATATGTGCATGTATTATCTGTACCCGTTATTATCTCAAATTCAGGCTCAAAACTCCCGAAAATTCGATATTTTTTGGTCCCAGAAGCGATCTGTACATGCCTATTCCTAGTTAGAGTATTTTCAAAATACAGGCCCAAAACATGCTGAAAATCGATATTTTAGGTGCCTAAAGTCAATATGTGCTTGCATCTTCTGTACCCATTTATATCTCAAATTCAGGCTCAAAACACCCGAAAATTCGGTATATTTGGGTCCTAGAAGCGATTTGTACATCCCTACTCCTAGTTAGAATGTTTTCAAGATATAGACCCAAAACATGCTCAAAATCGATATTTTAGGTTCCCAAAAGTCGATATGTGCATGAATCTTCTATACCCGTTTATATCTCAAATTCAGGCTCAAAACACCCGAAAATTCGATATTTTGTTGTCCCAGAAGCGATCTGTACATGCCTACTCAGTGCTAGAATATTTTCAAAATATAGGCCCAAAACATGCTAAAAATCGATATTTTAGGTGCCCAAAGTCTATATCTCAAATTCAGGCCCAAAACACCCAAAAATTCGATATTTTGGGGTCCCAGAAGCGATCTGTACATGTCTACTCCGTGTTAGAGTATTTTCAATATACAGGCCCAAAACATACTGAAAATCGATCAATTAGGTGCCCAAAAGTCGATATGTGGATGCATCTTCTGTATCCGTTTATATTTCAAATTCAGGCTCAAAACACCCGAAAATTCGATATTTTGGGGTCCCAGAAGCGATCTGTACTTGCCTACTCCGTGTTAGAGTATTTTCAAAATACAGGCCAAAAACAAGCTGAAAATCGATATTTTAGGTGACCAAAGTCAATATGTGTATGCATCTTCTGCACCCGTTTATATCCCAAATTCAACCTCAAAACACCCGAAAATTCGATATTTTGGGGTCCCAGAAGCGATCTGTACATGCCTACTCAGTGCTAGAATGTTTTCAAAATATAGGCTCAAAACATGCTCAAAATCGATATTTTAAGTGTCCAAAGTCGATATGTGCATGCATCATCTGTACCCGTTTATATCTCAAATTCAGGCTCAAAACACCCGAAAATTTGATATTTTGGGGTCCCAGAAGTGATATGTACATGCCTACATAGTGCTAGAATATTTTCAAAATATAGGTCCAAAAACATGCTAAAAATCGATATTTTAGGTGCCCAAAGTCGATATCTTAAAATTCAGGCCCAAAACACCCGAAAATTCGATATTTTGGGGTCCCAGAAGCGAACTGTACATGCCTACTCCGTGTTAGTGTTTTTTAAAAATACAGGCCCAAAACATACTGAAAATCGTTCTTTTAGATGCCCAAAAGTCGATATGTGCATGCATCTTCTGTACCCGTTTATATCCCAAATTCAACCTCAAAAAGCTCGAAAATTCGATATTTTGGGGTCACAGAAGCGATCTGTACATGCCTACTCAGTGCTAGAATTTTTTTAAAATATAGGCTCAAAAAATGCTAAAAATCGATATTTTAAGTGTCCAAAGTCGATATGTGCATGCATCATCTGTACCCGTTTATATCTCAAATTCAGGCTCAAAACACCCGAAAATTCGATATTTTGGGGGCCCAGAAGCGATCTGTACATGCCTACTTAGTGCTAGAATATTTTCAAAATATAGGCCCAAAACATGCTAAAAATCGATATTTTAGGTGCCCAAAGTCGATATCTCAAAGTCAGGCCCAAAACACCCGAAAATTCGATATTTTGGGGTCCCAGAAGCGATCTGTACATGCCTACTCCGTGTTAGAGTATTTTCAAAATACAGGTCCAAAACATACTGAAAATCGATCTTTTAGGTGCCCAAAAGTCGATATGTGCATGCATCTTCTGTGCCCTTTTATATCTCAAATTCACGCTCCAAACACCCGAAAATTCGATATTTTGGGGTCCCAGAAGCGATCTGTACATGCCTACTCAGATGCAGGCCCAAAACATGCTGAAAATCGATATTTTAGGTGCCCAAGGTCAACATGTGTATGAATCTTCTGCACTCGTTTATATCTCAAATTCAACCTCAAAACACCCGAAAATTCGATAATTTTGGGTCCCAGAACCGATCTGTACATGTCTTGTTAGTGCTAGAATGTTTTCAAAATATAGGCTCAAAACATGCTAAAAATCGATATTTTAAGTGTCCAAAATCAATATGTTCATGCATCTTCTGTACCCGTTTATATCTCAAATTCAGGCTCAAAACCCCCGAAAAATCGATAATTTTGGGTCCCAGAAGCGATCTGTACATGCCTACCCCTAGTTAGAGTATTATCAAAATACAGGCCCAAAACATGCTGAAAATCGATATTTTAGGTGCCCAAAGTCAATATGTGCATGCATCTTCTGTACCCGTTTATATCTCAAATTCAGGCTCAAAACACCCGAAAATTCGGTATTTTTGGGTCCTAGTAGCGATCTGTACATGTCTAGTCAGTGCTAGAATGTTTTCAAAATATAGGCTCAAAACATGCTAAAAATCGATATTTTAATTGTCCAAAGTCGATATGTGCATGCATCTTCTGTACCCGTTTATATCACAAATTCAGGCTCAAAACACCTAAAAATTTGATATTTTTGGGTACCAGAAGCGAACTGTACATGCCTAGTCCTAGTTAGAGTATTTTCAAAATATAGGCCCAAAACATACTGAAAATCGATCTTTTAGGTGCCCAAAAGTCGATATGTGCATGCATCTTCTGTACCCGTTTATATATCAAATTCAGGCTCAAAACACCCGAAAATTCGATATTTTGGGGTCCCAGAAGTGATCTGTACATGCCTACTTAGTGCTATAATATTTTCAAAATATAGGCTCAAAACATGCTAAAAATCTATATTTTAAGTGTCCAAAGTCGATAGATGCATGCATCATCTGTACCCGTTTATATCTCAAATTCAGGCTCAAAACACCCGAAAATTCGATATTTTGGGGTCCCAGAAGTGATCTGTACATGCCTCCTCAGTGCTAGAATATTTTCAAAATATAGGCCCAAAACATGCTAAAAATCGATGTTTTTAGGTGCCCAAAGTCGATATCTTAAATTCAGGCCCAAAACACCCAAAAATTCGATATTTTGGGGTCCCAGAAGCGATCTGTACATGCCTACGCAGTTTTAGAGCATTTTCAATATACAGGCCCAAAACATACTGAAAATCGATCTTTTAGGTGCCCAAAAGTCGATATGTGGATGCATCTTCTGTGCCCGTATATATCTCAAATTCAGGCTCAAAACACCCGAAAATTCGATATTTTGGGGTCCCAGAAGCGATCTGTACATGCATACTCCGTTTTAGAGTATTTTCAAAATACAGGCCCAAAACAAGCTGAAAATCGATATTTTAGGTGACCAAAGTCAATAAGTGTATGCATCTTCTGCACCCGTTTATATCCCAAATTCAACCTCTAAACACCCGAAAATTCGATATTTTTGGGTCCCAGAAGCGATCTGTACATGCCTACTAAGTGCTAGAATGTTTTCAGAATATAGGCTCAAAACATGCTAAAAATCGATATTTTAAGTGTCCAAAGTCGATATGTGCATGCATCATCTGTACCCGTTTATATCTCAAATTCAGGCTCAAAACACCCGAAAATTTGATATTTTGGGGTACCAGAAGTGATCTGTACATGCCTACTTAGTGTTAGAATATTTTCAAAATATAGGCCCAAAACATGCTAAAAATCGATATTTTAGGTGCCCAAAGTCGATATCTCAAATTTAGGCCCAAAACACCCGAAAATTCGATATTTTGGGGTCCCAGAAGCGAACTGTACATGCCTACTCCGGGTTAGAGTATTTGAAAAATACAGGCCCAAAACATACTGAAAATCGATCTTTTAGGTGCCCAAAAGTCGATATGTGCATGCATCTTCTGTACCCGTTTATATCTCAAATTCAGGCTCCAAACACCCGAAAATTCGATATTTTGGGGTCCCAGAAACGATCTGTACATGCCTACTCAGATGCAGGCCCAAAACATGCTGAAAATCGATATTTTAAGTGACCAAAGTCAACATGTGTATGCATCTTCTGCACTCGTTTATATCTCAAATTCAACCTCAAAACACCCGAAAATTCGAAAATTTTGGGTCCCAGATGCGATCTGTACATGTCTAGTCAGTGCTAGAATGTTTTCAAAATATAAGCTCAAATCATGCTAAAAATCGATATTTTAAGTGTCCAAAGTCGATATGTGCATGTATTATCTGTACCCGTTATTATCTCAAATTCAGTCTCAAAACTCCCGAAAATTCGATATTTTTTGGTCCCAGAAGCGATCTGTACATGCCTATTCCTAGTTAGAGTATTTTCAAAATACAGGCCCAAAACATGCTGAAAATCGATATTTTAGGTGCCTAAAGTCAATATGTGCTTGCATCTTCTGTACCCATTTATATCTCAAATTCAGGCTCAAAACACCCGAAAATTCGGTATTTTTGGGTCCTAGAAGCGATTTGTACATCCCTACTCCTAGTTAGAATGTTTTCAAGATACAGACCCAAAACATGCTCAAAATCGATATTTTAGGTTCCCAAAAGTCGATATGTGCATGAATCTTCTATACCCGTTTATATCTCAAATTCAGGCTCAAAACACCCAAAAATTCGATATTTTGTTGTCCCAGAAGCGATCTGTACATGCCTACTCAGTGCTAGAATATTTTCAAAATATAGGCCCAAAACATGCTAAAAATCGATATTTTAGGTGCCCAAAGTCTATATCTCAAATTCAGGCCCAAAACACCCAAAAATTCGATATTTTGGGGTCCCAGAAGCGATCTGTACATGTCTACTCCGTGTTAGAGTATTTTCAATATACAGGCCCAAAACATACTGAAAATCGATCAATTAGGTGCCCAAAAGTCGATATGTGGATGCATCTTCTGTATCCGTTTATATTTCAAATTCAGGCTCAAAACACCCGAAAATTCGATATTTTGGGGTCCCAGAAGCGATCTGTACTTGCCTACTCCGTGTTAGAGTATTTTCAAAATACAGGCCAAAAACAAGCTGAAAATCGATATTTTAGGTGACCAAAGTCAATATGTGTATGCATCTTCTGCACCCGTTTATATCCCAAATTCAACCTCAAAACACCCGAAAATTCGATATTTTGGGGTCCCAGAAGCGATCTGTACATGCCTACTCAGTGCTAGAATGTTTTCAAAATATAGGCTCAAAACATGCTCAAAATCGATATTTTAAGTGTCCAAAGTCGATATGTGCATGCATCATCTGTACCCGTTTATATCTCAAATTCAGGCTCAAAACACCCGAAAATTTGATATTTTGGGGTCCCAGAAGTGATATGTACATGCCTACATAGTGCTAGAATATTTTCAAAATATAGGTCCAAAACATGCTAAAAATCGATATTTTAGGTGCCCAAAGTCGATATCTTAAAATTCAGACCCAAAACACGCGAAAATTCGATATTTTGGGGTCCCAGAAGCGAACTGTACATGCCTACTCCGTGTTAGTGTCTTTTAAGAATACAGGCCCAAAACATACTGAAAATCGTTCTTTTAGATGCCCAAAAGTCGATATGTGCATGCATCTTCTGTACCCGTTTATATCCCAAATTCAACCTCAAAACGCTCGAAAATTCGATATTTTGGGGTCCCAGAAGCGATCTGTACATGCCTACTCAGATGCAGGCCCAAAACATGCTGAAAATCGATATTTTAGGTGCCCAAGGTCAACATGTGTATGAATCTTCTGCACTCGTTTATATCTCAAATTCAACCTCAAAACACCCGAAAATTCGATAATTTTGGGTCCCAGAACCGATCTGTACATGTCTTGTTAGTGCTAGAATGTTTTCAAAATATAGGCTCAAAACATGCTAAAAATCGATATTTTAAGTGTCCAAAATCGATATGTTCATGCATCTTCTGTACCCGTTTATATCTCAAATTCAGGCTCAAAACCCCCGAAAATTCGATAATTTTGGGTCCCAGAAGCGATCTGTACATGCCTACCCCTAGTTAGAGTATTATCAAAATACAGGCCCAAAACATGCTGAAAATCGATATTTTAGGTGCCCAAAGTCAATATGTGCATGCATCTTCTGTACCCGTTTATATCTCAAATTCAGGCTCAAAACACCCGAAAATTCGGTATTTTTGGGTCCTAGAAGCGATCTGAACAGCCCTACTCCTAGTTAGAATGTTTTCAAGATACAGACCCAAAACATGCTCAAAATCGATATTTTAGGTGCCCAAAAGTCGATATGTGCATGCATCTTCTGTACCCGTTTATATCTCAAATTCAGGCTCAAAACACCCGAAAATTCGATATTTTGGGGTCCCAGAAGCGATCTGTACATACCTAGTCAGTGCTAGAATATTTTCAAAAAAAAGGCCCAAAACATGCTAAAAATCGATATTTTATGTGCCCAAAGTCGATATCTCAAATTCAGGCACAAAACACCCAAAACATCGATATTTTTGGGTCACAGAAGCGATCTGTACATGCCTACTCCGTTTTAGAGTATTTTCAATATACAGGCCCAAAACATACTGAAAATCGATCTTTTAGGTGCCCAAAAGTCGATATGTGGATGCAACTTCTGTAACCGTTTATATCTCAAATTCAGGCTCAAAACACCCGAAAATTCGATATTTTGGGGTCCCAGAAGCGATCTGTACTTGCCTACTTAGTGTTAGAGTATTTTCAAAATACAGGCCCAAAACAAGCTGAAAATCGATATTTTAGGTGACCAAGTCAATAAGTGTATGCATCTTCTGCACCCGTTTATATCCCAAATTCAACCTCAAAACACCCGAAAATTTGATATTTTTGGTTCCCAAAAGCGATCTGTACATGCCTACTCAGTGCCTGAATGTTTTCAAAATATAGGCTCAAAACATGCTAAAAATCGATATTATAGGTGTCCAAAGTCGATATGTGCATGCATCATATGTACCCGTTTATATCTCAAATTCAGGTTCAAAACACCCGAAAATTTCTATATTTTGGGGTCCCAGAAGTGATCTGTACATGCCTACTTAGTGCTAGAATATTTTCAAAATATAGGCCCAAAACATGCTACAAATCGATATTTTAGGTGCCCAGAGTCGATATCTCAAATTCAGGCCCAAAACACCCGAAAATTCGATATTTCGAGGTCCCACTAGCGAACTGTACATGCCTACTCCGTGTTAGAGTATTTTCAAAATACAGGCCCAAAACATACTGAAAATCGATTTTTTAGTTGCCCAAAAATCGATATGTGGATGCATCTTCTGTGCCCGTTTATATCTCAAATTCAGGCTCCAAACACCCGAAAATTCGATATTTTGGGGTCCCAGAAGTGATCTGTACATGCCTACTCAGATGCAGGCCAAAAACATGCTTAAAATCGATATTTTAGGTTCCCAAAGTCAATATGTGTATGCGTCTTCTGCACTCGTTTATATCTCAAATTCATCCTCAAAACACCCGAAAATTCGATAAATTTGGGTCCCAGAAGCGATCTGTACATGTCTAGTCAGTGCTAGAATGTTTTCAAAATACTGGCCCAAAACATGCTGAAAATCGATATTTTAAGTGTCCAAAGTTGATATGTGCAAGCATCTTCTGTACCCGTTTATATCTCAAATTCAGGCTCAAAACACCCTAAAATTCGGTATTTTTGGGTCCTAGAAGCGATCTGTACATCCCTACTCCTAGTTAGAATGTTTTCAAGATACAGACCCAAAACACGCTCAAAATCGATATTTTAGGTGCCCAAAAGTCGATATGTGCATGCATCTTCTGTACCCGTTTATATCTCAAATTCAGGCTCAAAAAACACCCGAAAATTCGGTATTTTGGGTTCCCAGAAGCGATCTGTACATGCCTACACAGTGCTAGAATATTTTCAAAATATAGGTCCAAAACATGCTAAAAATCGATATTTTAGGTGCACAAAGTCGATATCTCAAATTCAGGCCCAAACCACCTGAAAATTCGATATTTTGGGGTCCCAGAAGCGATCTGTACATGCCTACTCCGTGTTAGAGTATTTTCAATATACAGGCCCAAAACATACTAAAAATCGATCTGTTAGGTGCCCAAAAGTCGATATGTGGATGCATCTTCTGTACCCGTTTATATCTCAAATTCAGGCTTAAAACACCCGAAAATTCGATATTTTGGGGTCTCAGAAGCGATCTGTACTTGCCTACTCAGTGTTAGAATGTTTTAAAATATAGGCTCAAAACATGCTAAAAATCGATATTTTAAGTGTCCAAAGTCGATATGTGCATGCATCATCTGTACCCGTTTATATCTCAAATTCAGGCTCAAAACACCAGAAAATTCGATATTTTGGGGTCCCACAAGCGAACTGTACATGCCTACTCCGTGTTAGAGTATTTTTAAAATACAGGCCCAAAACATACTGAAAATCGATCTTTTAGGTGCCCAAAAGTCGATATGTGTATGCATCTTCTGTACCCGTTTATGTCTCAAATTCAGGCTCCAACCACCCGAAAATTCGATATTTTGGGGTCCCAGAAGCGATCTGTACATGCCTACTCAGATGCAGGCCCAAAACATTCTGAAAATCGATATTTTAGGTGCCCAAAGTCAACATGTGTATGCATCTTCTGCTCTCGTTTATATCTCAAATTAAACCTCAAAACACCCGAAAATTCGATATTTTTGGGTCCCAGAAGCGATCTGTACATGCCTACTACTAGTTAGAGTATTTTCAAAATTCAGGCCCAAAACATGCTGAAAATCGATATTTTAGGTGCCCTAAGTCATTATGTGCATGCATACTCTGTACCCATTTATTTCTCAAATTCAGTCTTAAAACACCCGAAAATTCGGTATTTTTGGGTCCTAGAAGCGATCTGTACATGCCTACTCCCAGTTAGAATGTTTTCAAGATACAGACCCAAAACATGCTTAAAATCGATTTTTTAGGTGCCCAAAAGTCGATATGTGCATGCATCATCTGTACCCGTTTATATCTCAAATTCATTCTCAAAACACACGAGAATTCGATATTTTGGGGTCCCAGAAGTGATCTGTACATGACTACTTAGTGCTAGAATATTTTCAAAATATAGGCCCAAAACATGCTAAAAATCGATATTTTAGGTGCCCTAAGTCGATATCTCAAATTCAAGCCCAAAACACCCGAAAATCCGATATTTTGGGGTCCCAGAACTGAACTGTACATGCCTACTCCGTGTTAGAGAATTTTCAAAATACAGGCCCACAACATACTGAAAATCGATCTTTTAGGTGCCCAAAAGTCGATATGTGGATGCATCTTCTGTACCCGTTTATATCTCAAATTCAGGCTCAAAACACCCGAAAATTCGATATTTTGGGGTCCCAGAAGCGATCTGTACTTGCCTACTCCGTGTTAGAGTATTTTCAAAATACAGGCCAAAAACAAGCTGAAAATCGATATTTTAGGTGACCAAAGTCAATATGTGTATGCATCTTCTGCACCCGTTTATATCCCAAATTCAACCTCAAAACACCCGAAAATTCGATATTTTGGGGTCCCAGAAGCGATCTGTACATGCCTACTCAGTGCTAGAATGTTTTCAAAATATAGGCTCAAAACATGCTCAAAATCGATATTTTAAGTGTCCAAAGTCGATATGTGCATGCATCATCTGTACCCGTTTATATCTCAAATTCAGGCTCAAAACACCCGAAAATTTGATATTTTGGGGTCCCAGAAGTGATATGTACATGCCTACATAGTGCTAGAATATTTTCAAAATATAGGTCCAAAACATGCTAAAAATCGATATTTTAGGTGCCCAAAGTCGATATCTTAAAATTCAGACCCAAAACACGCGAAAATTCGATATTTTGGGGTCCCAGAAGCGAACTGTACATGCCTACTCCGTGTTAGTGTCTTTTAAGAATACAGGCCCAAAACATACTGAAAATCGTTCTTTTAGATGCCCAAAAGTCGATATGTGCATGCATCTTCTGTACCCGTTTATATCCCAAATTCAACCTCAAAACGCTCGAAAATTCGATATTTTGGGGTCCCAGAAGCGATCTGTACATGCCTACTCAGATGCAGGCCCAAAACATGCTGAAAATCGATATTTTAGGTGCCCAAGGTCAACATGTGTATGAATCTTCTGCACTCGTTTATATCTCAAATTCAACCTCAAAACACCCGAAAATTCGATAATTTTGGGTCCCAGAACCGATCTGTACATGTCTTGTTAGTGCTAGAATGTTTTCAAAATATAGGCTCAAAACATGCTAAAAATCGATATTTTAAGTGTCCAAAATCGATATGTTCATGCATCTTCTGTACCCGTTTATATCTCAAATTCAGGCTCAAAACCCCCGAAAATTCGATAATTTTGGGTCCCAGAAGCGATCTGTACATGCCTACCCCTAGTTAGAGTATTATCAAAATACAGGCCCAAAACATGCTGAAAATCGATATTTTAGGTGCCCAAAGTCAATATGTGCATGCATCTTCTGTACCCGTTTATATCTCAAATTCAGGCTCAAAACACCCGAAAATTCGGTATTTTTGGGTCCTAGAAGCGATCTGAACAGCCCTACTCCTAGTTAGAATGTTTTCAAGATACAGACCCAAAACATGCTCAAAATCGATATTTTAGGTGCCCAAAAGTCGATATGTGCATGCATCTTCTGTACCCGTTTATATCTCAAATTCAGGCTCAAAACACCCGAAAATTCGATATTTTGGGGTCCCAGAAGCGATCTGTACATACCTAGTCAGTGCTAGAATATTTTCAAAAAAAAGGCCCAAAACATGCTAAAAATCGATATTTTATGTGCCCAAAGTCGATATCTCAAATTCAGGCACAAAACACCCAAAACATCGATATTTTTGGGTCACAGAAGCGATCTGTACATGCCTACTCCGTTTTAGAGTATTTTCAATATACAGGCCCAAAACATACTGAAAATCGATCTTTTAGGTGCCCAAAAGTCGATATGTGGATGCAACTTCTGTAACCGTTTATATCTCAAATTCAGGCTCAAAACACCCGAAAATTCGATATTTTGGGGTCCCAGAAGCGATCTGTACTTGCCTACTTAGTGTTAGAGTATTTTCAAAATACAGGCCCAAAACAAGCTGAAAATCGATATTTTAGGTGACCAAGTCAATAAGTGTATGCATCTTCTGCACCCGTTTATATCCCAAATTCAACCTCAAAACACCCGAAAATTTGATATTTTTGGTTCCCAAAAGCGATCTGTACATGCCTACTCAGTGCCTGAATGTTTTCAAAATATAGGCTCAAAACATGCTAAAAATCGATATTATAGGTGTCCAAAGTCGATATGTGCATGCATCATATGTACCCGTTTATATCTCAAATTCAGGTTCAAAACACCCGAAAATTTCTATATTTTGGGGTCCCAGAAGTGATCTGTACATGCCTACTTAGTGCTAGAATATTTTCAAAATATAGGCCCAAAACATGCTACAAATCGATATTTTAGGTGCCCAGAGTCGATATCTCAAATTCAGGCCCAAAACACCCGAAAATTCGATATTTCGAGGTCCCACTAGCGAACTGTACATGCCTACTCCGTGTTAGAGTATTTTCAAAATACAGGCCCAAAACATACTGAAAATCGATTTTTTAGTTGCCCAAAAATCGATATGTGGATGCATCTTCTGTGCCCGTTTATATCTCAAATTCAGGCTCCAAACACCCGAAAATTCGATATTTTGGGGTCCCAGAAGTGATCTGTACATGCCTACTCAGATGCAGGCCAAAAACATGCTTAAAATCGATATTTTAGGTTCCCAAAGTCAATATGTGTATGCGTCTTCTGCACTCGTTTATATCTCAAATTCATCCTCAAAACACCCGAAAATTCGATAAATTTGGGTCCCAGAAGCGATCTGTACATGTCTAGTCAGTGCTAGAATGTTTTCAAAATACTGGCCCAAAACATGCTGAAAATCGATATTTTAAGTGTCCAAAGTTGATATGTGCAAGCATCTTCTGTACCCGTTTATATCTCAAATTCAGGCTCAAAACACCCTAAAATTCGGTATTTTTGGGTCCTAGAAGCGATCTGTACATCCCTACTCCTAGTTAGAATGTTTTCAAGATACAGACCCAAAACACGCTCAAAATCGATATTTTAGGTGCCCAAAAGTCGATATGTGCATGCATCTTCTGTACCCGTTTATATCTCAAATTCAGGCTCAAAAAACACCCGAAAATTCGGTATTTTGGGTTCCCAGAAGCGATCTGTACATGCCTACACAGTGCTAGAATATTTTCAAAATATAGGTCCAAAACATGCTAAAAATCGATATTTTAGGTGCACAAAGTCGATATCTCAAATTCAGGCCCAAACCACCTGAAAATTCGATATTTTGGGGTCCCAGAAGCGATCTGTACATGCCTACTCCGTGTTAGAGTATTTTCAATATACAGGCCCAAAACATACTAAAAATCGATCTGTTAGGTGCCCAAAAGTCGATATGTGGATGCATCTTCTGTACCCGTTTATATCTCAAATTCAGGCTTAAAACACCCGAAAATTCGATATTTTGGGGTCTCAGAAGCGATCTGTACTTGCCTACTCAGTGTTAGAATGTTTTAAAATATAGGCTCAAAACATGCTAAAAATCGATATTTTAAGTGTCCAAAGTCGATATGTGCATGCATCATCTGTACCCGTTTATATCTCAAATTCAGGCTCAAAACACCAGAAAATTCGATATTTTGGGGTCCCACAAGCGAACTGTACATGCCTACTCCGTGTTAGAGTATTTTTAAAATACAGGCCCAAAACATACTGAAAATCGATCTTTTAGGTGCCCAAAAGTCGATATGTGTATGCATCTTCTGTACCCGTTTATGTCTCAAATTCAGGCTCCAACCACCCGAAAATTCGATATTTTGGGGTCCCAGAAGCGATCTGTACATGCCTACTCAGATGCAGGCCCAAAACATTCTGAAAATCGATATTTTAGGTGCCCAAAGTCAACATGTGTATGCATCTTCTGCTCTCGTTTATATCTCAAATTAAACCTCAAAACACCCGAAAATTCGATATTTTTGGGTCCCAGAAGCGATCTGTACATGCCTACTACTAGTTAGAGTATTTTCAAAATTCAGGCCCAAAACATGCTGAAAATCGATATTTTAGGTGCCCTAAGTCATTATGTGCATGCATACTCTGTACCCATTTATTTCTCAAATTCAGTCTTAAAACACCCGAAAATTCGGTATTTTTGGGTCCTAGAAGCGATCTGTACATGCCTACTCCCAGTTAGAATGTTTTCAAGATACAGACCCAAAACATGCTTAAAATCGATTTTTTAGGTGCCCAAAAGTCGATATGTGCATGCATCATCTGTACCCGTTTATATCTCAAATTCATTCTCAAAACACACGAGAATTCGATATTTTGGGGTCCCAGAAGTGATCTGTACATGACTACTTAGTGCTAGAATATTTTCAAAATATAGGCCCAAAACATGCTAAAAATCGATATTTTAGGTGCCCTAAGTCGATATCTCAAATTCAAGCCCAAAACACCCGAAAATCCGATATTTTGGGGTCCCAGAACTGAACTGTACATGCCTACTCCGTGTTAGAGAATTTTCAAAATACAGGCCCACAACATACTGAAAATCGATCTTTTAGGTGCCCAAAAGTCGATATGTGGATGCATCTTCTGTACCCGTTTATATCTCAAATTCAGGCTCAAAACACCCGAAAATTCGATATTTTGGGGTCCCAGAAGCGATCTGTACTTGCCTACTCCGTGTTAGAGTATTTTCAAAATACAGGCCAAAAGCAAGCTGAAAATCGATCTTTTAGGTGCCCAAAAGTCGATATGTGCATGCATCTTCTGTACCCGTTTATGTCTCAAATTCAGGCTCCAAACACCCGAAAATTCGATATTTTGGGGTCCCAGAAGCGATCTGAACATGCCTACTCAGATGCAGGCCTAAAACATGCTGAAAATCGATATTTTAGGTGACCAAAGTCGACATGTGTATTCATCTTCTGCTCTCGTTTATATCTCAAATTCAACCTCAAAACACCCGAAAAATTCGATAATTTTGGGTCCCAGAAGCGATCTGTACATGTCTAGTCATTGCTAGAATGTTTTCAAAATATAGGCTCAAAACATACTAAAAATCGATATTTTAAGTGTATAAAGTCGATATGTGCATGCATCATCTGTACCCGTTTATATCTCAAATTCAGGCTCAAAACACCCGAAAATTCGATATTTTGGGGTCTCAGAAGCGATCTGTACTTGCCTACTCCGTGTTAGAGTATTTTCAAAATACAGGTCCAAAGCAAGTTGAAAATCGATATTTTAGGTGACCAATGTCAATATGTGTATGCATCTCCTGCAACCTTTTATATCCCAAATTCAACCTCAAAACACCCGAAAATTCGATATTTTCGGGTCCCAGAAGCGATCTGTACATGCCTACTCAGTGCTAGAATTTTTTCAAATATAGGCTCAAAACATGCTAAAAATCGATATTTTAAGTGTCCAAAGTCGATATGTGCATGCATCATCTGTACCCGTTTATATCTCAAATTCAGGCTCAAAACACCAGAAAATTCGATATTTTGGGGTCCCACAAGCGAACTGTACATGCCTACTCCGTGTTAGAGTATTTTTAAATTACAGGCCCAAAACATACTGAAAATCGATCTTTTAGGTGCCCAAAAGTCGATATGTGCATGCATCTTTTGTACCCGTTTATGTCTCAAATTCAGGCTCCAAACACCCGAAAATTCGATATTTTGGGGTCCCAGAAGCGATCTGTACATGCCTACTCAGATGCAGGCCCAAAACATTCTGAAAATCCATATTTTAGGTGCCCAAAGTCAACATGTGTATGCATCTCCTGCAACCTTTTATATCCCAAATTCAACCTCAAAACACCCGAAAATTCGATATTTTGGGGTCCCAGAAGTGATCTGTACATGACTACTTAGTGCTAGAATATTTTCTAAATATAGGCCCAAAACATGCTAAAATCGATATTTTAGGTGCCCAAAGTCGATATCTCAAATTCAAGCCCAAAACACCCGAAAATCCGATATTTTGGGGTCCCAGAACTGAACTGTACATGCCTACTCCGTGTTAGAGAATTTTCAAATTACAGGCCCACAACATACTGAAAATCGATCTTTTAGGTACCCAAAAGTCGATATGTGGATGCATCTTCTGTACAAGTTTATATCTCAAATTCAGGCTCAAAACACCCGAAAATTCGATATTTTGGGGTCCCAGAAGCGATCTGTACTTGCCTACTCCGTGTTAGAGTATTTTCAAAATACAGGCCAAAAGCAAGCTGAAAATCGATCTTTTAGGTGCCCAAAAGTCGATATGTGCATGCATCCTCTGTACCCGTTTATGTCTCAAATTCAGGCTCCAAACACCCGAAAATTCGATATTTTGGGGTCCCAGAAGCGATCTGTACATGCCTAATCAGATGCAGGACCAAAACATGCTGAAAATCGATATTTTAGGTTACCAAAGTCAACATGTGTATGCATCTTCTGCTCTCGTTTATATCTCAAATTCAACCTCAAAACACCCGAAAAATTCGATAATTTTGGGTCCCAGAAGCGATCTGTACATGTCTAGTCATTGCTAGAATGTTTTCAAAATATAGGCTCAAAACATGCTAAAAATCGATATTTTAAGTGTCTAAAGTCGATATGTGCATGCATCATCTGTACCCGTTTATATCTCAAATTCAGGCTCAAAACACCCGAAAATTCGGTATTTTTGGGTCCTAGAAGCGATCTGTACATTCCTACTCCTAGTTAGAATGTTTTCAAGATACAGACCCAAAACATGCTTAAAATCGATTTTTTTGGTGCCCAAAAGTCGATATGTGCATGCATCATCTGTACCCGTTTATATCTCAAATTCAGGCTCAAAACACCCGAAAATTCGATATTTTGTTGTCCCAGAAGCGATCTGTACATGACTACTTAGTGCTAGAATATTTTCAAAATATAGGCCCAAAACATGGTAAAAATCGATATTTTAGGTGCCCAAAGTCGATATCTCAAATTCAGGCCCAAAACACCCGAAAATCCGATATTTTGGGGTCCCAGAACTGAACTGTACATGCCTACTCCGTGTTAGAGAATTTTCAAAATACAGGCCCAAAACATACTGAAAATCGATCTCTTAGGTGCCCAAAAGTCGATATGTGGATGCATCTTCTGTACCCGTTTATATCTCAAATTCAGGCTCAAAACACCCGAAAATTCGATATTTTGGGGTCCCAGAAGCGATCTGTACTTGCCTACTCCGTGTTAGAGTATTTTCAAGATACAGGCCAAAAGCAAGCTGAAAATCGATATTTTAGGTGACCAAAGTCAATATGTGTATACATCTTCTGCACCCGTTTATATCCCAAATTCAACTTCAAAACACCCAAAAATTCGATATTTTTGGGTCCCAGAAGCGATCTGTACATGCCTAGTCAGTGCTAGAACTTTTTCAAAATATAGGCTCAAAACATGCTAAAAATCGATATTTTAAGTGTCCAAAGTCGATATGTGCATGAATCATCTGTACCCGTTTATATCACAAATTCAGGCTCAAAACACCCGAAAATTCGATATTTTGGGGTCCCAGAAGTGATCTGTACATGCCTATTGAGTGCTAGAATATTTTCAAAATATAGGCCTAAAACATGCTAAAAATCGATATTTTAGGTGCATAAAGTCGATATCTCAAATTCAGGCCCAAAACACACGAAAATTCGATATTTTGGGGTCCCAGAAGCGAACTGTACATGCATACTCCGTGTTAGAGTATTTTCAAGATACAGGCCCAAAACATACTGAAAATCGATATTTTAGGTGCCCAAAAGTCGATATGTGCATGCATCTTCTGTACCCGTTTATGTCTCAAATTCAGGCTCCAAACACCCGAGAATTCGATATTTTGGGGTCCCAGAAGCGATCTGTACATGCCTACTCAGATGCAGGCCCAAAACATGCTGAAAATCGATATTTTAGGTGACCAAAGACTACATGTGTATGCATCATCTGCTCTCGTTTATATCTCAAATTCAACCTCAAAACACCCGAAAAATCTGATAATTTTGGGTCCCAGAAGCGATCTGTACATGTCTAGTCATTCCTAGAATGTTTTCAAAATATAAGCTCAAAACATGCTAAAAATCGATATTTTAAGTGTCTAAAGTCGATATGTGCATGCATCATCTGTACCCGTTTATGTCTCAAATTCAGGCTCCAAATACCCGAAAATTCGATATTTTGGGGTCCCAGAAGCGATCTGTACATGCCTACTCAGATGCAGGCCCAAAACATTCTGAAAATCGATATTTTAGGTGCCCAAAATCAACATGTGTATGCATCTTCTGCACTCGTTTATATCTCAAATTAAACCTCAAAACACCCGAAAATTCGATATTTTTGGGTCCCAGAAGCGATCTGTACATGCCTACTCCTAGTTAGAGTATTTTCAAAATTCAGGCCCAAAACATGCTGAAAATCGATATTGTAGGTGCCCAAAGTCAATATGTGCATGCATCCTCTGTACCCGTTTATATCTCAAATTCAGGCTCAAAACACCCGAAAATTCGGTATTTTTGGGTCCTAGAAGTGATCTGTACATGACTACTTAGTGCTAGAATATTTTCAAAATATAGGCCCAAAACATGCTAAAAATCGATATTTTAGGTGCCCAAAGTCGATATCTCAAATTCAAGCCCAAAACACCCGAAAATCCGATATTTTGGGGTCCCAGAACTGAACTGTACATGCCTACTCCGTGTTAGAGAATTTTCAAATTACAGGCCCACAACATACTGAAAATCGATCTTTTAGGTGCCCAAAAGTCGATATGTGGATGCATCTTCTGTACCCGTTTATATCTCAAATTCAGGCTCAAAACACCCGAAAATTCGATATTTTGGGGTCCCAGAAGCGATCTATACTTGCCTACTCCGTGTTAGAGTATTTTCAAAAAACAGGCCAAAAGCAAGCTGAAAATCGATCTTTTAGGTGCCCAAAAGTCGATATGTGCATGCATCTTCTGTACCCGTTTATGTCTCAAATTCAGGCTCCAAACACCCGAAAATTCGATATTTTGGGGTCCCAGAAGCGATCTGTACATGCCTAATCAGATGCAGGACCAAAACATGCTGAAAATCGATATTTTAGGTTACCAAAGTCAACATGTGTATGCATCTTTTGCTCTCGTTTATATCTCAAATTCAACCTCAAAACACCCGAAAAATTCGATAATTTTGGGTCCCAGAAGCGATCTGTACATGTCTAGTCATTGCTAGAATGTTTTCAAAATATAGGCTCAAAACATGCTAAAAATCGATATTTTAAGTGTCTAAAGTCGATATGTGCATGCATCATCTGTAACCCGTTTATATCTCAAATTCAGGCTCAAAACACCCGAAAATTCGGTATTTTTTGGTCCTAGAAGCGATCTGTACATTCCTACTCCTAGTTAGAATGTTTTCAAGATACAGACCCAAAACATGCTTAAAATCGATTTTTTAGGTGCCCAAAAGTCGATATGTGCATGCATCATCTGTACCCATTTATATCTCAAATTCAGGCTCAAAACACCCGAAAATTCGATATTAAGGGGTCCCAGAAGCGATCTGTACATGACTACTTAGTGCTAGAATATTTTCAAAATATAGGCCCAAAACATAGTAAAAATCGATATTTTAGGTGCCCAAAGTCGATATCTCAAATTCAAGCCCAAAACACCCGAAAATCCGATATTTTGGGGTCCCAGAACTGAACTGTACATGCCTACTCCGTGTTAGAGAATTTTCAAAATACAGGCCCAAAACATACTGAAAATCGATCTCTTAGGTGCCCAAAAGTCGATATGTGGATGCATCTTCTGTACCCGTTTATATCTCAAATTCAGGCTCAAAACACCCGAAAATTCGATATTTTTTGGTCCCAGAAGCGATCTGTACTTGCCTACTCCGTGTTAGAGTATTTTCAAGATACAGGCCAAAAGCAAGCTGAAAATCGATATTTTAGGTGACCAAAGTCAATATGTGTATGCATCTTCTGCACCCGTTTATATCCCAAATTCAACTTCAAAACACCCAAAAATTCGATATTTTTGGGTCCCAGAAGCGATCTGTACATGCCTAGTCAGTGCTAGAACTTTTTCAAAATATAGGCTCAAAACATGCTAAAAATCGATATTTTAAGTGTCCAAAGTCGATATGTGCATGAATCATCTGTACCCGTTTATATCACAAATTCAGGCTCAAAACACCCGAAAACTCGATATTTTGGGGTCCCAGAAGTGATCTGTACATGCCTATTGAGTGCTAGAATATTTTCAAAATATAGGCCTAAAACATGCTAAAAATCGATATTTTAGGTGCATAAAGTCGATATCTCAAATTCAGGCCCAAAACACACGAAAATTCGATATTTTGGGGTCCCAGAAGCGAACTGTACATGCATACTCCGTGTTAGAGTATTTTCAAAATACAGGCCCAAAACATACTGAAAATCTATCTTTTAGGTGCCCAAAAGTCGATATGTGCATGCATCTTCTGTACCCGTTTATGTCTCAAATTCAGGCTCCAAACACCCGAGAATTCGATATTTTGGGGTCCCAGAAGCGATCTGTACATGCCTACTCAGATGCAGGCCCAAAACATGCTGAAAATCGATATTTTAGGTGACCAAAGACTACATGTGTATGCATCATCTGCTCTCGTTTATATCTCAAATTCAACCTCAAAACACCCGAAAAATCCGATAATTTTGGGTCCCAGAAGCGATCTGTACATGTCTAGTCATTCCTAGAATGTTTTCAAAATATAGGCTCAAAACATGCTAAAAATCGATATTTTAAGTGTCTAAAGTCGATATGTGCATGCATCATCTGTACCCGTTTATGTCTCAAATTCAGGCTCAAAACACCCGAAAATTCGATATTTTGGGGTTCCAGAAGTGATCTGTACATGCCTACCTTGTGCTAGAATATTTTCAAAATATAAGCCCAAAACATTCTAAAAATCGATATTTTAGGTGCCCAAAGTCGATATCTTAAATTCATGCCCAAAATACCCGAAAATTCGATATTTTGGGGTCCAAGAAGCGAACTGTACATGCCTACTCCGTGTTAGAGTATTTTCAAAATACAGACCCAAAACATACTGAAAATCGATCTTTTAGGTGCCCAAAAGTCGATATGTGCATGCATCTTCTGTACCCGTTTATATCTCAAATTCAGGCTCCAAACACCCGAAAATTCGATATTTTTGGGTCCCAGAAGCGATCTGTACATGCCTACTCAGATACAGGCCCAAAACATGCTGAAAATCGATATTTTAGGTGCCCAAAGTCAACATGTGTATGCATCTTCTGCACTCGTTTATATCTCAAATTCAACCTCAAAACACCCGAAAAATCGATAATTTTTGGTCCCTGAAGCGATCTGTACATGTCTAGTCAGTGCTAGAATTTTTTCAAAATACAGGCCCAAAACATGCTGAAAATCGATATTTTAGGTGCCCAAAGTCAATATGTGCATGCATCTTTTGTACCCGTTTTTATCTCAAATTCAGGCTCAAAACACTCGAAAATTCGGTATTTTTGATTCCTTGAAGCGATCTGTACATCCCTACTCCTAGTTAGAATGTTTTCACGATACAGACCCAAAACATGCTCAAAATTGATATTTTAGGTGCCCAAAAGTCGATATGTGCATGCATCTTTTGTACCCGTTTATATCTCAAATTCAGGCTCAAACCACCCGAAAATTCGATATTTTGGGATCCCAGAAGTGATCTGTACATGCCTACTCTGTGTTTGATTTTTTTCAAAATATAGGCTCAAAACATGCTAAAAATCGATATTTTAAATGTCCAAAGTCGATATGTGCATTCATCATCTGTACCCGTTTATATCTCAAATTCAGGCTCAAAACACCCGAAAATTCGATATTTTGGGGTCCCAGAAGTGATCTGTACATGCCTATTTAGTGCTAGAATATTTTCAAAATATAGGCCCAAAACATGCTAAAAATCGATATTTTAGGTGCCCAAAGTCGATATCTCAAATTCAGGCCCAAAACACCCGAAAATTCGATATTTTGGGGTCCCAAAAGCGAACTGTACATTTCTACTCCGTGTTAGAGTATTTTTAAAATACAGGCCCAAAACATACTGAAAATCGATCTTTTAGGTGCCCAAAAATCGATATGTGCATGCATCTTCTGTACCCGTTTATGTCTCAAATTCAGGCTCCAAACACCCGAAAATTCAATATTTTGTAGTCCCAGAAGCGATCTGTACATGCCTACTCAGATGCAGGCCCAAAACATGCTGAAAATCGATAGTGTAGGAGCCCAAAGTGAACATGTGTATGCACCTTCTGCACTAGTTTATATCTCAAATTCAGGCCCAAAACACCCGAAAATTCGATATTTTTCGGACCCAGAATCGAACTGTACATGCCTACTCCGTGTTAGAGTATTTTCAAAATACAGGCCCAAAACATACTAAAAAACGATCTTTTAGGTGACCAACAGTCGATATGTGCATCCATCTTCTGTACCCGTTTATATCCCAAATTCAACCTCAAAACTCCCGAAAATACGATATTTTTGGGCCTACTCCTAGTTAGAGTATTTTCAAAATACAGGCCCAAAACATGCTGAAAATCGATATTTTAGGTGACCAAAGTCAATATGTGCATGCATCTTCTGTATCCGTTTATATTTCAAATTCAGGCTCAAAACACCCGAAAATTCGGTATTTTTGGGTGCTAGAAGCGATCTGTTCATCCCTACTCCTAGTTAGAATGTTTTCAAGATACAGACCCAAAACATGCTCAAAATCGATATTTTATGTGCCCAAATGTCGATATGTGCATGCATCATCTGTACCCGTTTATATTTCAAATTCAGGCTCAAAATACCCGAAAAATCGATATTTTGGGGTCCCAGAAGTAATCTGTACATGCCTACTTAGTGCTAGAATATTTTCAAAATATAGGCCCAAAACATGCTAAAAAATCGATATTTTAGGTGCCCGAAGTCGATATCTCAAATTCAGGCCCAAAACACCCGAAAATTCGATATTTTGGGGTCCCAGAAACTATCTGTACATGCCTACTCAGATGCAGGCCCAAAACATGCTGAAAATCGATATTTTAGGTGCCCAAAGTCAACATGAGTATGCATCTTCTGCACTCGTTTATATCTCAAATTCAACCTCAAAACACCCGAAAATTCGATAATTTTGGGTCCCAGAAGCGATCTGTACATCCCTACTCCTAGTTAGAATGTTTTCAAGACACAGACCCAAAACACGCTCAAAATCGATATCTCAAATTCAGGCTCAAAACACCCGGAAATTCGATATTTTAGGGTCCCAGAAGTGATCTGTACATTCCTACTTAGAGCTAGAATATTTTTAAAATATAGGCCCAAAACATGCTAAAAATCGATATTTTAGGTGCCCAAAGTCGATATCTCAAATTCAGGCCCAAAACACCCGAAAATTCGATATTTTGGGGTCCCAGAAGTGAACTGTACATGCCTACTCTGTGTTAGAGTATTTTCAAAATACAGGCCCAAAACATACTGAAAATCGATCTTTTTGGTGCCCAAAAGTCGATATGTGCATGCATCTTCTGTACCCGTTTATATCTCAAATTCAGGCTCCAAACACCCGAAAATTCGATATTTTGTGTTCCAGAAACGATCTGTACATGCCTACTCAGATGCAGGCCCAAAACATGCTGAAAATCGATATTTTAGGTGCCCAAAAGTCGATATGTGCATGCATCTTCTGTACCCGTTATATCTCAAATTCAGGTTCGAAACACCCGAAAATTCGATATTTGGGGGTCCCAGAAGCGAACTGTACATGCCTACTCCGTGTTAGAGTATTTTCATAATACAGTCCCAAAACATACTGAAAATCGATCTTTTAGGTGCCCAAAAGTCGATATGTGCATGCATCTTCTGTACCCGTTTATATCCCAAATTCAACCTCAAAACACCCGAAAATTCGATATTTTTGGGTCACAGAAGCGATCTGTACATGCCTACTCCTAGTTAAAGTATTTTCACAATACAGGCCCAAAACATGCTGAAAATCGATATTTTAGGTGCACTAAGTCAATATGTGCATGACTCTTCTGTACCCGTTTATATCTCAAATTCAGGCTCATAACACACGAAAAATCGGTATTTTTGGGTCCTAGAAGCGATCTGTACATCCCTACTCCAAGTTAGAATGTTTTCAAGATACAGACCCAAAACATGCTTAAAAATCGATATTTTAGGTGCCCAAAAGTCGATATGTGCATGCATCTTCGGTACCCGTTTATATCTCAAATTCAACCTCAAAACACCCAAAAATTCGATAATTTTGAGTCTCAAATGCGATCTGTACATGTCTAGTCAGTGCTAAAATGTTTTCAAAATATAGGCTCAAAACATGCTAAAAATCGATATTTTAAGTGACTAAAGTCGATATGTGCATTCATCTTCTGTACCCGTTTATATTTCAAATTCAGGCTCAAAGCACCCGAAAATTCAACATTTTTGGGTCCCAGAAGCAATCTGTACATGCATACTCCTAGTTAA
This sequence comes from Petrolisthes cinctipes, assembly GCA_033782935.1. NCBI lineage: Eukaryota > Metazoa > Arthropoda > Malacostraca > Decapoda > Porcellanidae > Petrolisthes > Petrolisthes cinctipes. Next base: position 359,004 of record JAWQEG010000279.1, on the reverse strand, counting down.
AGTATTTTCAAAATACAGGCCCAAATCATGCTGAAAATCGATATTTTAGGTACCCAAAGTCAATATGTGCATGCATTTTATGTACCCGTTTATATCTCAAATTCAGGCTCAAAACACCCGAAAATTCGGTTTTTTTGGGTTCTAGAAGCGATCTGTACATCTCTACTCCTAGTAAGAATGTTTTCAAGATACAGACCCAAAACATGTTTAAAATCGATATTTTAGGTGCCCAAAAGTCGATATGTGCATGCATCTTCTGTACCCGTTTATATCTCAAATTCAGGCTCAAAACACCCGAAAATTCGATATTTTGGGGTCCCAGAAGCGATCTGTACTTGCCTACTCCGTGTTAGAGTATTTTCAAAATACAGGCCCAAAACAAGCAGAAAATCGATATTTTAGGTGACCAAAGTCAATATGTGTATGAATCTTCTGTACCCGTTTATATCCCAAATTCCACCTCAAAACACCCGAAAATTCGATAATTTTGGGTCTCAGAAGCAATCTGTACATGCCTAATCAGTGCTAGAATATTTTCAAAATATAGGCCCAAAACATGCTAAAAATCGATATTTTAGGTGCAAAAGTTGATATGTGCTTGCATATTCTGTACCCGTTTATATATCAAATTCAGGCTCAAAACACCCAAAAATTCGATATTTTTGGGTCCCTGAAGCGATCTGTACATGCCTACTCCATGGTAGAATGTTTTCAAGATACAGACCCAAAACATGCTCAAAATCGATATTTTAGGTGCAAAAAGTCGATATGTGCATGCATCTTCAGTACCCGTTTATATCTCAAATTCAGGCTCAAAACACCCAAAAATTCAATATTATTGGGTCCCAGAAGCAAACTGTGCATGCCTACTCAGTGCTAGAATGTTTTCAATATATAGGCTCAAAACAGGCTAAAAATCGATATTTTAGGTGTCTAATGTCGATATGTACATGTATCTTCTGTACTAGTTTATATCTAAAATTTAGGCTCAAAACACCCGAAAATTCGATATTTTTGGGTCCCAGAATCAATCTGTACATGCCTACTCAGTGCTAGAATATTTTCAAAATATTGGCTTAAAACATGCTAAAAATCGATATTTTAGGTGCAAAAGTCGATATGTGCATGCATCTTCTGTACCCGTTTATATCTCAAATTCAGGCTCAAAACACCCGAAAATTTGATATTTTTGGGTCCCAGAAGCGATCTGTACATGCCTACTTCTTGCTAAAATGTTTTCAAGATACAGAACCAAAACATGCACAAAATCGATATTTTAGGTGTCCAAAGTCGATATGTGTATGCATCTTCTGTACCCGTTTATATCTCAAATTCAGGCTCAAAACACCCGAAAATTCGATATTTTTGGGTCCCAGAAGGGATCTGAGCATGCCTACTCAGTGCTAGAATGTTTTCAAAATAGAGGCTCAAAACATGCTAAAAATCGATATTTTAGGTGTCCAAAGTCGATATGTGCATTCATCTTCAGTACCCGTTTATATCTCAAATTCAGGCTCAAAACACCCGAAAATTCGATATTTTTGGGTCCCAGAAGCGATTTGTGCATGCCTACTTAGTGCTGGAATGTTTTCAAAATATATTCTTAAAACATGCTAAAAATCGATATTTTAGGTGTCTAAAGTCGATATGTGCATGCATCTTCTGTACCTGTTTACATCTAAAATTCAGGCTCAAAACACCCGAAAATTCGATATTTTTGGGTCCCAGAAGCAATTTGTACATGCCTACTCTGTGTTAGAGAATTTTCAAAATACAGGCCCAAAACATGCTAAAAATCGATATTTTAGGTGCCAAAAGTCAATATGTGTATGCACATTCTGTACGCGTTTATATCTCAAATTCAGGCTCAAAACAACCGAATATTCGATAATTTTGGGTCTCAGAAGCAATCTGTACATGCCTACTCAGTGCTAGAATGTTTTCAAAATATAGGCCCAAAACATGCTAAAAATCGATATTTTAGGTGCAAAAGTTGATATGTGCATGCATATTCTGTACCCGTTTATATCTCAAATTCAGGCTCAAAAAACCCAAAAATTCGATATTTTTGGGTCCCAGAAGCGATCTGTACATGCCTACTCCATGCTAGAATGTTTTCAAGATACAGACCCAAAACATGCTCAAAATCGATATTTTAGGTGCAAAAAGTCGATATGTGCATGCATCTTCAGTACACGTTTATATTTCAAATTCAGGTTCTGAACACCCGAAAATTCGATATTTTTGGGTCCTAGAAGCGATCTGTACATGCCTACTCCGTGTTAGAGTATTTTCAGTATACAAGCCCAAAACATGCTGAAAATCGATATTTTAGGTGCCCAAAGGCAATATGTGTATGCATCTTCTGTACCCGTTTATTTCCCAAATTCAGGCTCAAAACCCCCGAAAATTCGATATTTTTGGGTCCCAGAAGCGATCTGTACATGCCTACTCAGTGCTAGAATGTTTTAAAAATATGGGCTAAAAACATGCTAAAAATCGATATTTTAGGTGTCCAAAGTCGATATGTGCATGCATCTTCTATACCGGTTTATATCTCAAATTCAGGCTCAAAACACCCGAAAATTCGATGTTATTTGGTCCCAGAAGCGATCTGTACATACCTACTCAATGCTAGAATATATTGAAGATATGGGCCCAAAACATGCTAAAAATCGACAATTTAGGTGCCCAAAGGCGATTTGTGCATTCATCTTCTGTACACGTTTATATCTCAAATTCAGGCTCAAAACACCCAGATATTCGATATTTTTGGGTCCCACAGGCGATCTGTACATGCCTACTCAGTGCTAGAATGTTTTCAAAATATAGGCTAAAAACATGCTAAAAATCGATATTTTAGGTGCCCAAAGTCGATATGTGCATGCATCTTCTGTACCCGTTTATATCTCAAATTAAGGCTCATAACACCCAAAAATTCAATATTTTTGGGTCCCAGAGGCGATCTGTACATGCCTACTCCGTGTTAAAGTAATTTCAAGATACAGACTCAAAACATGCTCAAAATCGATATTTTAGGTGCAAAAAGTCGATCGATATGTGCATGCATCTTCAGTACCTGTTTATATCTCAAATTCAGGCTCCAATCACCCGAAAATTCAATATTATTGGGACCCCGAAGCAAACTGTGCATGCCTACTCAGTGCTAGAATGTTTTCAATATATAGGCTCAAAACATGCTAAAAATCGATATTTTAGGTGTCTAATGTCGATATGTACATGTATCTTCTGTACTAGTTTATATCTAAAATTCAGGCTCAAAACACCCGAAAATTCGATATTTTTGGGTCCCAGAATCAATCTGTACATGCCTACTCAGTGCTAGAATATTTTCAAAATATTGGCTTAAAACATGCTAAAAATCGATATTTTAGGTGCTAAAGTCGATATGTGCATGCATCTTCTGTGCCCGTTTATATCTCAAATTCAGGCTCAAAACACCCGAAAATTCGATATTTTTGGGTCCCAGAAGCGATCGGTACATGCCTACTTCTTGCTAAAATGTTTTCAAGATACAGAACCAAAACATGCTCAAAATCGATATTTTAGGTGCAAAAAGTTGATATGTGTATGCATCTTCTGTACCCGTTTATATCTCAAATTCAGGCTTAAAACACCCGAAAATTCAATATTTTTGGTTCCCTTAAGCGATCTGTGCATGCCTACTCAGAGCTAGAATGTTTTCAAAATATAGGCTCAAAACATGCTAAAAATCGATATTTTAGGTGTCTAAAGTCGATATGTGCATGCATCTTCTGTACCCGTTTATATCTCAAATTCAGGCTCAAAACACCCGAAAATTCGATATTTTTGGGTCCCAGAAGCGATCTGTACATTCCTACTCTGTGTTAGTGTATTTTCAAAATAAAGGCCCAAAACATGCTGAAAATCGATAATTTAAGTGCCCAAAGTCAATATATGTATGCATCTTCTATACCTTTCTATATCTCAAATTCAGGCTCAAAACCCACGAAAATTCGATATTTTTGGGTCCCAGAAGTAATCTGTACATGCCTACCTAGTGCTAGAATATTTTCAAAATATAGGTCCAAAACATGCTAAAAATCGATTTTTTAGGTGCTAAAGTCGATATGTGCATGCATCTTCTGTACCCGTTTATATCACAAATTCAGGCTCAAAACACCCGAAAATTCGATAATTTTGGGTCCCAGATGCGATCTGTACACGCCTACTCCTTGCTAGAATGTATTCAAGATACAGACCCAAAACATGCTAAAAATCGATATTTTAGGTGCAAAAAGTCGATATGTGCATGCATCTTCAGTACCCGTTTATATCTCAAATTCAGGCTCCAAACACCCGAAAATTCAATATTTTTGGGTCCCAGAAGGGATCTGTGCATGCCTACTCAGTGCTAGAATGTTTTCAAAATAAAGGCTTAAAACATGCTAAAAATCGATATTTTAAGTGTCTAAAGTCAATATGTTCATGCATCTTCTGCACCCGTTTATATCTCAAATTCAAGCTCAAAAGACCCGAAAATTCTATATTTTTGTGTCCCTGAAGCGATCTGTACCTGCCTACTTCGTGTTAAAGTATTTTCAAGATACAGACCCAAAACATGCTCAAAATCGATATTTTGGGTGCCCAAAGCCTATATGTGCATGCATCTTCTGTACCCGTTTATATCTCATATTTAGGCTCAAAACACCCGAAAATTCGGTATTTTTGTGTCCCAGAAGAGATCTGTACATGCCTACTCCTTGCTATAATGTTTTCACGAAACAGACCAAAAACATGCTCAAAATCGATATTTTAGGTGTAAAAAGTCAAAATTTGCATGCATCTTCAGTAACCGTTTATATCTCAAATTCAGGCTGAAAACACCCGAAAATTCGATATTTTCTTGTCCCAGAAGCGATCTGTACATGCCTACTCCTTGCTAGAATGTTTTCACGAAACAGACCCAAAACATACTCAAAATCGATATTTTAGGTGCAAAAAGTCGATATGTGTTTGCATCTTCAGTACCCGTTTATATCTCAAATTCAGGCTCCATACACCCGAAAATTAAATATTGTTGGGTCCCAGAAGCGATCTGTTCATGCCTACTCAGTGCTGGAATGTTTTCAAAATATAGGCTCAAAACATGCTAAAAATCGATATTTTAAGTGTCTAAAGTCAATATGTTCATGCATCTTCTGCACCCGTTTATATCTCAAATTCAAGCTCAAAACACCCGAAAATTCGATATTTTTGGGTCCCAGAAGGGATCTGAGCATGCCTACTCAGTGCTAGAATGTTTTCAAAATAGAGGCTCAAAACATGCTAAAAATCGATATTTTAGGTGTCCAAAGTCGATATGTGCATTCATCTTCAGTAACCGTTTATATCCCAAATTCAGGCTCAAAACACCCGAAAATTCGATATTTTTGGGTCCCAGAAGCGATTTGTGCATGCCTACTCAGTGCTAGAATTTTTTCAAAATATATTCTTAAAACATGCTAAAAATCGATATTTTAGGTGTCTAAAGTCGATATGTGCATGCATCTTCTGTACCCGTTTACATCTCAAATTCAGGCTCAAAACACCCGAAAATTCGATATTTTTGGGTCCCAGAAGCAATCTGTACATGCCTTCTCTGTGTTAGAGTATTTTCAAAATAAAGGCCCAAAACATGCTAAAAATCGATATTTTAGGTGCCAAAAGTCAATATGTGTATGCACATTCTGTACCCGTTTATATCTCAAATTCAGGCTCAAAACAACCGAATATTCGATAATTTTAGGTCTCAGAAGCAATCTGTACATGCCTACTCAGTGTTAGAATGTTTTCAAAATATAGGCCCAAAACATGCTAAAAATCGATATTTTAAGTGCAAAAAGTCGATATGTGCATGCATCTTCAGTAAACGTTTATATTTCAAATTCAGGTTCTGAACACCCGAAAATTCGATATTTTTGGGTCCCAGAAGCGATCTGTACATGCCTACTCAGTGCTAGAATGTTTTAAAAATATAGGCTAAAAACATGCTAAAAATCGATATTTTAGGTGTCCAAAGTCGATATGTGCATGCATCTTCTGTACCGGTTTATATCTCCAATTCAGGCTCAAAACACCCGAAAATTCGATGTTTTTTGGTCCCAGAAGAGATCTGTACATGCCTACTCAATGCTAGAATATATTGAAGATATGGGCCCAAAACATGCTAAAAATCGACAATTTAGGTGCCCAAAGGCGATTTGTGCATTCATCTTCTGTACACGTTTATATCTCAAATTCAGGCTCAAAACACCCGAAAATTCCATATTTTATGGTCCCAGAAGCGATCTGTACATGCCTACTCAGTGCTAGAATGTTTTCAAAATATAGGCTAAAAACATGCTAAAAATCGATATTTTAGGTGCCTAAAGTCGATATGTGCATGCATCTTCTGTACCCGTTTATATCTCAAATTTAGGCTCATAACACCCAAAAATTCAATATTTTTGGGTCCCAGAGGCGATCTGTACATGCCTACTCCGTGTTAGAGTATTTTCAAGATACAGACTCAAAACATGCTCAAAATCGATATTTTAGGTGCAAAAAGTCGATCGATATGTGCATGCATCTTCAGTACCCGTTTATATCTCAAATTCAGGCTCCAATCACCAGAAAATTCAATATTATTGGGTCCCCGAAGCAAACTGTGCATGCCTACTCAGTGCTAGAATGTTTTCAATATATAGGCTCAAAACATGCTAAAAATCGATATTTTAGGTGTCTAATGTCGATATGTACATGTATCTTCTGTACTAGTTTATATCTAAAATTCAGGCTCAAAACACCCGAAAATTCGATATTTTTGGGTCCCAGAATCAATCTGTACATGCCTACTCAGTGCTAGAATATTTTCAAAATATTGGCTTAAAACATGCTAAAAATCGATATTTTAGGTGCCCAAAGTCGATATGTGCATGCATCTTCTGTACCCGTTTATATCTCAAATTAAGGCTCATAACACCCAAAAATTCAATATTTTTGGGTCCCAGAAGCAATCTGTACATGCCTACTCCTTGCTAGTATGTTTTCAAGATACAGACCCAAAACATGCTCAAAATCGATATTTCAGGTGCAAAAAGTCGATATGTGCATGCATCTTCAGTACCCATTTATATCTCAAATTCAGGTCAAAACACCCGAAAATTCAATATTTTTGGGTCCCAGAAGCGATCTGTACATGCCTACTCCGTGCTGGAATGTTTTCAAAATATAGGCTCAAAACATGATAAGAATCGATATTTTAAGTTTCTAAAGTCGATATGTTCATGCATCTTCTGTACCCGTTTATATCTCAAATTCAGGCTCAAAACACCCGAAAATTCGATATTTTTGGGTCCCAGAAGCGATCTGTACATGCCTACTCCCTGTTAGAGTATTTTCAAAATACAGGCCCAAAACATGCTGAAAATCGATATTTTAGGTGCACAAAGTCGATATGTGTATGCATCTTCTGTATCCGTTTATATCCCAAATTCAGGCTCAAAACACCCGAAAATTCGATATTTTTGGGTCCCAGAAGCAATATGAACATGTCTACTTAGTGCTATAATATTTTCAAAATATAGGCCCAAAACATGCTAAAAATCGATATTTTAGGTGCAAAAGTCGATATCTGCATGCATCTTCTGTACCCGTTTATATCTCAAATTCAGGCTCAAAACACCCGAAAATTCGATATTTATGGGTCCCAGAAGCGATCTGTACATGCTTACTCCGTGTTAGAGTATTTTCAAAATACAGGCCTAAAACATGCTGAAAATCGATATTTTGGGTGCCCAAAGTCGATATGTGCATGCATCTTCTGTACCCGTTTATATCTCAAATTCAGGCTCAAAACACCCGAAAATTCGATATTTATTGGGTCCCAGAAGAGATTTGTGCATGCCTACTCAGTGCTGGAATGTTTTCAAAATATATTCTTAAAACATGCTAAAAATCGATATTTTAGGTGTCTAAAGTCGATATGTGCATGCATCTTCTGTACCCATTTACATCTCAAATTCAGGCTCAAAACACCCGAAAATTCGATATTTTTGGGTCCCAGAAGCAATCTGTACATGCCTACTCTGTGTTAGAGTATTTTCAAAATACAGGCCCAAAACATGCTAAAAATCGATATTTTAGGTGCAAAAGTTGATATGTGCATGCATATTCTGTACCCGTTTATATCTCAAATTCAGGCTCAAAACACCCAAAAATTCGATATTTTTGGGTCCCAGAAGCGATCTGTACATGCCTACTCCATGCTAGAATGTTTTCAAGATACAGACCCAAAACATGCTCAAAATCGATATTTTAGGTGCAAAAAGTCGATATGTGCATGCATCTTCAGTACACGTTTATATTTCAAATTCAGGTTCTGAACATCCGAAAATTCGATATTTTTGGGTCCAAGAAGCGATCTGTACATGCCTACTCCGTGTTAGAGTATTTTCAATATACAGGCCCAAAACATGCTGAAAATCGATATTTTAGGTGCCCAAAGTCAATATGTGTATGCATCTTCTGTATCCGTTTATTTCCCAAATTCAGGCTCAAAACCCCCGAAAATTCGATATTTTTGGGTCCCAGAAGCGATCTGTACATGCCTACTCAGTGCTAGAATGTTTTAAAAATATGGGCTAAAAACATGCTAAAAATCGATATTTTTGGTGTCCAAAGTTGTTATGTGCATGCATCTTCTGTACCGGTTTATATCTCAAATTCAGGCTCAAAACACCCGAAAATTCGATGTTATTTGGTCCCAGAAGCGATCTGTACATGCCTACCCAATGCTAGAAAATATTGAAGATATGGGCTCAAAACATGCTAAAAATCGACAATTTAGGTGCCCAAAGGCGATTTGTGCATTCATCTTCTGTACACGTTTATATCTCAAATTCAGGCTCAAAACACCCGAATATTCGATATTTATGGGTCCCAGAAGCGATCTGTACATGCCTACTCCGTGTTAGAGTATTTTCAAGATACAGACTCAAAACATGCTCAAAATCGATATTTTAGGTGCAAAAAGTCGATCGATATGTGCATGCATCTTCAGTACCCGTTTATATCTCAAATTCAGGCTCCAATCACCAGAAAATTCAATATTATTGGGTCCCCGAAGCAAACTGTGCATGCCTACTCAGTGCTAGAATGTTTTCAATATATAGGCTCAAAACATGCTAAAAATCGATATTTTAGGTGTCTAATGTCGATATGTACATGTATCTTCTGTACTAGTTTATATCTAAAATTCAGGCTCAAAACACCCGAAAATTCGATATTTTTGGGTCCCAGAATCAATCTGTACATGCCTACTCAGTGCTAGAATATTTTCAAAATATTGGCTTAAAACATGCTAAAAATCGATATTTTAGGTGCTAAAGTCAATATGTTCATGCATCTTCTGCACCCGTTTATATCTCAAATTCAAGCTCAAAACACCCGAAAATTCGATATTTTTGGGTCCCAGAAGGGATCTGAGCATGCCTACTCAGTGCTAGAATGTTTTCAAAATAGAGGCTCAAAACATGCTAAAAATCGATATTTTAGGTGTCCAAAGTCGGTATGTGCATTCATCTTCAGTACCCGTTTATATCTCAAATTCAGGCTCAAAACACCCGAAAATTCGATATTTTTGGGTCCCAGAAGCGATTTGTGCATGCCTACTCAGTGCTAGAATGTTTTCAAAATATATTCTTAAAACATGCTAAAAATCGATATTTTAGGTGTCTAAAGTCGATATGTGCATGCATCTTCTGTACCCGTTTACATCTCAAATTCAGGCTCAAAACACCCGAAAATTCGATATTTTTGGGTCCCAGAAGCAATCTGTACATGCCTTCTCTGTGTTAGAGTATTTTCAAAATAAAGGCCCAAAACATGCTGAAAATCGATATTTTAGGTGCCAAAAGTCAATATGTGTATGCACATTCTGTACCCGTTTATATCTCAAATTCAGGCTCAAAACAACCGAATATTCGATAATTTTAGGTCTCAGAAGCAATCTGTACATGCCTACTCAGTGTTAGAATGTTTTCAAAATATAGGCCCAAAACATGCTAAAAATCGATATTTTAGGTGCAAAAAGTCGATATGTGCATGCATCTTCAGTACACGTTTATATTTCAAATTCAGGTTCTGAATACCCGAAAATTCGATATTTTTGGGTCCCAGAAGCGATCTGTACATGCCTACTCAGTGCTAGAATGTTTTAAAAATATAGGCTAAAAACATGCTAAAAATCGATATTTTAGGTGTCCAAAGTCGATATGTGCATGCATCTTCTGTACCGGTTTATATCTAAAATTCAGGCTCAAAACACCCGAAAATTCGATGTTTTTTGGTCCCAGAAGAGATCTGTACATGCCTACTCAATGCTAGAATATATTGAAGATATGGGCCCAAAACATGCTAAAAATCGACAATTTAGGTGCCCAAAGGCGATTTGTGCATTCATCTTCTGTACACGTTTATATCTCAAATTCAGGCTCAAAACACCCGAAAATTCCATATTTTATGGTCCCAGAAGCGATCTGTACATGCCTACTCAGTGCTAGAATGTTTTCAAAATATAGGCTAAAAACATGCTAAAAATCGATATTTTAGGTGCCCAAAGTCGATATGTGCATGCATCTTCTGTACCCGTTTATATCTCAAATTAAGGCTCATAACACCCAAAAATTCAATATTTTTGGGTCCCAGAAGCAATCTGTACATGCCTACTCCTTGCTAGTATGTTTTCAAGATACAGACCCAAAACATGCTCAAAATCGATATTTCAGGTGCAAAAAGTCGATATGTGCATGCATCTTCAGTACCCATTTATATCTCAAATTCAGGTCAAAACACCCGAAAATTCAATATTTTTGGGTCCCAGAAGCGATCTGTACATGCCTACTCCGTGCTGGAATGTTTTCAAAATATAGGCTCAAAACATGATAAGAATCGATATTTTAAGTTTCTAAAGTCGATATGTTCATGCATCTTCTGTACCCGTTTATATCTCAAATTCAGGCTCAAAACACCCGAAAATTCGATATTTTTGGGTCCCAGAAGCGATCTGTACATGCCTACTCCCTGTTAGAGTATTTTCAAAATACAGGCCCAAAACATGCTGAAAATCGATATTTTAGGTGCACAAAGTCGATATGTGTATGCATCTTCTGTATCCGTTTATATCCCAAATTCAGGCTCAAAACACCCGAAAATTCGATATTTTTGGGTCCCAGAAGCAATATGAACATGTCTACTTAGTGCTATAATATTTTCAAAATATAGGCCCAAAACATGCTAAAAATCGATATTTTAGGTGCAAAAGTCGATATCTGCATGCATCTTCTGTACCCGTTTATATCTCAAATTCAGGCTCAAAACACCCGAAAATTCGATATTTATGGGTCCCAGAAGCGATCTGTACATGCCTACTCCGTGTTAGAGTATTTTCAAAATACAGGCCTAAAACATGCTGAAAATCGATATTTTGGGTGCCCAAAGTCGATATGTGCATGCATCTTCTGTACCCGTTTATATCTCAAATTCAGGCTCAAAACACCCGAAAATTCGATATTTATTGGGTCCCAGAAGAGATTTGTGCATGCCTACTCAGTGCTAGAATGTTTTCAAAATATATTCTTAAAACATGCTAAAAATCGATATTTTAGGTGTCTAAAGTCGATATGTGCATGCATCTTCTGTACCCATTTACATCTCAAATTCAGGCTCAAAACACCCGAAAATTCGATATTTTTGGGTCCCAGAAGCAATCTGTACATGCCTACTCTGTGTTAGAGTATTTTCAAAATACAGGCCCAAAACATGCTAAAAATCGATATTTTAGGTGCAAAAGTTGATATGTGCATGCATATTCTGTACCCGTTTATATCTCAAATTCAGGCTCAAAACACCCAAAAATTCGATATTTTTGGGTCCCAGAAGCGATCTGTACATGCCTACTCCATGCTAGAATGTTTTCAAGATACAGACCCAAAACATGCTCAAAATCGATATTTTAGGTGCAAAAAGTCGATATGTGCATGCATCTTCAGTACACGTTTATATTTCAAATTCAGGTTCTGAACATCCGAAAATTCGATATTTTTGGGTCCAAGAAGCGATCTGTACATGCCTACTCCGTGTTAGAGTATTTTCAATATACAGGCCCAAAACATGCTGAAAATCGATATTTTAGGTGCCCAAAGTCAATATGTGTATGCATCTTCTGTATCCGTTTATTTCCCAAATTCAGGCTCAAAACCCCCGAAAATTCGATATTTTTGGGTCCCAGAAGCGATCTGTACATGCCTACTCAGTGCTAGAATGTTTTAAAAATATGGGCTAAAAACATGCTAAAAATCGATATTTTTGGTGTCCAAAGTTGTTATGTGCATGCATCTTCTGTACCGGTTTATATCTCAAATTCAGGCTCAAAACACCCGAAAATTCGATGTTATTTGGTCCCAGAAGCGATCTGTACATGCCCACCCAATGCTAGAAAATATTGAAGATATGGGCTCAAAACATGCTAAAAATCGACAATTTAGGTGCCCAAAGGCGATTTGTGCATTCATCTTCTGTACACGTTTATATCTCAAATTCAGGCTCAAAACACCCGAATATTCGATATTTATGGGTCCCAGAAGCGATCTGTACATGCCTACTCCGTGTTAGAGTATTTTCAAGATACAGACTCAAAACATGCTCAAAATCGATATTTTAGGTGCAAAAAGTCGATATGTGCATGCATCTTCAGTACCCGTTTATATCTCAAATTCAGGCTACAAACACCCGAAAATTCAATATTATTGGGTCCCAGAAGCAAACTTTGCATGCCTACTCAGTGCTAGAATGTTTTCAATATATAGGTTCAAAACATGCTAAAAATCGATATTTTAGGTGTCTAATGTCGATATGTACATGTATCTTCTGTACTAGTTTATATCTAAAATTCAGGCTCAAAACACCCGAAAATTCGATATTTTTGGGTCCCAGAATCAATCTGTACATGCCTACTCAGTGCTAGAATATTTTCAAAATATTGGCTTAAAACATGCTAAAAATCGATATTTTAGGTGCAAAAGTCGATATGTGCATGCATCTTCTGTACCCGTTTATATCTCAAATTCAGGCTCAAAACACCCGAAAATTCGATATTTTTGGGTCCCAGAAGCGAACGGTACATGCCTACTTCTTGCTAAAATGTTTTCAAGATACAGAACCAAAACATGCTTAAAATCGATATTTTAGGTGCAAAAAGTTGATATGTGTATGCATCTTCTGTACCCGTTTATATCTCAAATTCAAGCTTAAAACACCCGAAAATTCAATATTTTTGGTTCCCTTAAGCAATCTGTGCATGCCTACTCAGAGCTAGAATGTTTTCAAAATATAGGCTCAAAAGATGCTAAAAATCGATATTTTAGGTGTCTAAAGTCGATATGTGCATGCATCTTCTGTACCCGTTTATATCTCAAATTCAGGCTCAAAACACCCGAAAATTCGATATTTTTGGGTCCCAGAAGCGATCTGTACATTCCTACTCTGTGTTAGTGTATTTTCAAAATAAAGGCCCAAAACATGCTGAAAATCGATAATTTAAGTGCCCAAAGCCTATATGTGTATGCATCTTCTAAACCCTTCTATATCTCAAATTCAGGCTCAAAACCCACGAAAATTCGATATTTTTGGGTCCCAGAAGTAATCTGTACATGCCTACCGAGTGCTAGAATATTTTCAAAATATAGGTCCAAAACATGCTAAAAATCGATTTTTTAGGTGCTAAAGTCGATATGTGCATGCATCTTCTGTACCCGTTTATATCACAAATTCAGGCTCAAAACACCCGAAAATTCGATAATTTTGGGTCCCAGATGCAATCTGTACACGCCTACTCCTTGCTAGAATGTATTCAAGATACAGACCCAAAACATGCTCAAAATCGATATTTTAGGTGCAAAAAGTCGATATGTGCATGCATCTTCAGTACCCGTTTATATTTCAAATTCAGGCTCCAAACACCAGAAAATTCAATATTTTTGGGTCCCAGAAGGGATCTGTGCATGCCTACTCAGTGCTAGAATGTTTTCAAAATATAGGCTCAAAACATGCTAAAAATCGATATTTTAAGTGTCTAAAGTCAATATGTTCATGCATCTTCTGCACCCGTTTATATCTCAAATTCAAGCTCAAAAGACCCGAAAATTCTATATTTTTGTGCCCCTGAAGCGATCTGTACCTGCCTACTTCGTGTTAAAGTATTTTCAAGATACAGACCCAAAACATGCTAAAAATCGATATTTTGGGTGCCCAAAGCCTATATGTGCATGCATCTTCTGTACCCGTTTATATCTCATATTTAGGCTCAAAACACCCAAAAATTCGATATTTTTGGGTCCCAGAAGAGATCTGTACATGCCTACTCCTTGCTAGAATGTTTTCACGAAACAAACCAAAAACATGCTCAAAATCGATATTTTAGGTGTAATAAGTCAAAATTTGCATGCATCTTCAGTAACCGTTTATATCTCAAATTCAGGCTGAAAACACCCGAAAATTCGATATTTTCTTGTTCCAGAATCGATCTGTACATGCCTACTCTTTGCTAGAATGTTTTCACGAAACAGACCCAAAACATACTCAAAATCGATATTTTAGGTGCAAAAAGTCGATATGTGTTTGCATCTTCAGTACCCGTTTATATCTCAAATTCAGGCTCCATACACCCGAAAATTAAATATTGTTGGGTCCCAGAAGTAATCTGTTCATGCCTACTCAGTGCTGGAATGTTTTCAAAATATAGGCTCAAAACATGCTAAAAATCGATATTTTAAGTGTCTAAAGTCAATATGTTCATGCATCTTCTGCACCCGTTTATATCTCAAATTCAAGCTTAAAACACCCGAAAATTCGATATTTTTGTGTTCCTGAAGCGATCTGTACCTGCCTACTCCTTGCTAGAATGTTTTAAAGATACAAACGTAAAACATGCTAAAAATCGATATTTTAGGTGCAAAAAGTCGATATGTGCATGCATCTTCAGTACCCGTTTATATCTCAAATTCAGGTTCAAAACACCCGAAAATTCGATATTTTTGGGTCCCAGAAGGGATCTGAGCATGCCTAGTCAGTGCTAGAATTTTTTCAAAATAGAGGCTCAAAACATGCTAAAAATCGATATTTTAGGTGTCCAAAGTCGATATGTGCATTCATCTTCAGTACCCGTTTATATCTCAAATTCAGGCTCATAACACCCGAAAATTCGATATTTTTGGGTCCCAGAAGCGATTTGTGCATGCCTACTCAGTGCTAGAATGTTTTCAAAATATATTCTTAAAACATGCTAAAAATCGATATTTTAGGTGTCTAAAGTCGATATGTGCATGCATCTTCTGTACCCGTTTACATCTCAAATTCAAGCTCAAAACACCCGAAAATTCGATATTTTTGGGTCCCAGAAGCGATCTGTACATGCCTACTCCGTGTTAGAGTATTTTCATTATACAGGCCCAAAACATGCTGAAAATCGATATTTTAGGTGCCCAAAGTCAATATGTGTATGCATCTTCTGTACCCGTTTATTTCCCAAATTCAGGCTCAAAACCCCCGTAAATTCGATATTTTTGGGTCCCAGAAGCGATCTGTGCATGCCTACTCAGTGCTAGAATATTTTAAAAATATAGGCTAAAAACATGCTAAAAATCGATATTTTAGGTGTCCAAAGTCGATATGTGCATGCATCTTCTGCACCCGTTTATATCTTAAATTCAGGCTCAAACACTCAAAAATTGGATATTTTTGTGTCCCAGAAGCGATCTGTACATGACTACTCCGTGTTAGAGTATTTTCAGAATACAGGCCCAAAACATGCTAAAAATCGATATTTTGGGTGCCCAAAGTCGATATGTGCATGCATCTTCTGTACCTGTTTATATCTCAAATTAAGGCTCATAACACCCTAAAATTCAATATTTTTGGGTCCCAGAAGCAATCTGTACATGCCTACTCCTTGCTAGTATGTTTTCAAGATACAGACCCAAAACATGCTTAAAATCGATATTTCAGGTGCAAAAAGTCGATATGTGCATGCATCTTCAGTACCCATTTATATCTCAAATTCAGGTAAAAACACCCGAAAATTCAATATTTTTGGGTCCCAGAAGCGATCTGTACATGCCTACTCCGTGCTGGAATGTTTTCAAAATATAGGCTCAAAACATGATATGAATCGATATTTTAAGTTTCTAAAGTCGATATGTTCATGCATCTTCTGTACCCGTTTATATCTCAAATTCAGGCTCAAAACACCCGAAAATTCGATATTTTTTGGTCCCAGAAGCGATCTGTACATGCCTACTCCCTGTTAGAGTATTTTCAAAATACAGGCCCAAAACATGCTGAAAATCGATATTTTAGGTGCACAAAGTCGATATGTGTATGCATCTTCTGTATCCGTTTATATCCCAAATTCAGGCTCAAAACACCCAAAAATTCGATATTTTTGGGTCCCAGAAGCAATATGAACATGTCTACTTAGTGCTATAATATTTTCAAAATATAGGCCCAAAACATGCTAAAAATCGATATTTTAGGTGCAAAAGTCGATATCTGCATGCATCTTCTGTACCCGTTTATATCTCAAATTCAGGCTCAAAACACCCGAAAATTCGATATTTTTGGGTCCCAGAAGCGATCTGTACATGCCTACTCCGTGTTAGAGTATTTTCAAAATACAAACTCAAAATATGCTCAAAATCGATATTTTGGGTGCCCAAAGTCAATATGTGCATGCATCTTCTGTACCCGTTTATATCTCAAATTCAGGCTCAAAACTCCCGAAAATTCGATATTTTTTGGTCCCAGAAGCGATCTGTACATGCCTACTCAGTGCTAGAATTTTTTCAATATATGGGCCCAAATCATGCTAAAAATCGATATTTTAGGTGCCCAATGTCGATATGTGTATGCATCTTCTGTACCCGTTTATATCTCAAATTCAGGCTCAAAACACCCGAAAATTCGATATTTTTGGGTCCCAGAAGCGATCTGTACATGCCTACTCCGTGTTAGAGTATTTTCAATATACAGGCCCAAAACATGCTGAAAATCGATATTTTAGGTGCCCTAAGTCAATATGTGTATGCATCTTTTGTACCCGTTTATTTCCCAAATTCAGGCTCAAAAGCCCCGAAAATTCGATATTTTTTGGTCCCAGAAGCGATCTGTACATGCCTACTCAGTGCTAGAATATATTGAAGATATTGCCCCAAAACATGCTAAAAATCGACATTTTAGGTGCCCAAAGTCGATATGTGCATTCATCTTCTGTACCCGTTTATATCTCAAATTCAGGCTCAAAACACCCGAAAATTCGATATTTTTGGGTCCCAGAAGCGATCTGTACATGCCTACTCCGTGTTAGAGTATTTTCAAAATACAGGCCCAAAACATGCTGAAAATCTACATTATAGGTGCACAAAGTCAATATGTGTATGCATCTTCTGTATCCGTTTATATCCCAAATTCTTGCTCAAAACACCCGAAAATTCCATATTTTCGGGTCCCAGAAGCGATCTGTACATGCCTACTCAGTGCTAGAATGTTTTAAAAATATAGGTCCAAAACATGCTAAAAATCGATTTTTTAGGTGTCTAAAGTCGATATGTGCATGCATCTTCTGTACCCGTTTATATCTCAAATTCAGGCTCAAAACACCCGAAAATTCAAAAATTTTCGTTTCCAGAAGCGATCTGTACATGCCTACTCAGTGCTGGAATGTTTTCAAAATATAGGCTCAAAACATGATAAAACTCGATATTTTAAGTGTCTAAAGTCGATATGTGGATGCATCTTCTGTACCCGTTTATATCTCAAATTCAGACTCAAAACACCCGAAAATTCAAAAATTTTCGTTTCCAGAAGCGATCTGTACATGCCTACTCAGTGCTGGAATGTTTTCAAAATATAGGCTCAAAACATGATAAGAATCGATATTTTAAGTGTCTAAAGTCGATATGTGCATGCATCTGCTGTACCCGTTTATATCTCAAATTCAGGCTCAAAACACCCGAATATTCAAAATTTTTCGTTCCCAGAAGCGATCTGTACATGCCTACTCAGTGCTGGAATGTTTTCAAAATATAGGCTCAAAACATGATAAGAATCGATATTTTAAGTGTCTAAAGTCGATATGTTCATGCATCTTCTGTACCCGTTTATATTTCAAAATCAGGCTCAAAACACCCGAAAATTCGATATTTTTGGGTCCTTGAAGCGATCTGTACATGCCTACTCCGTGTTAAGAGTATTTTCAAAATACAGGCCCAAAACATGCTGAAAATCGATATTTTAGGTGCACAAAGTCGATATGTGTATGCATCTTCTGTATCCGTTTATGTCCCAAATTCAGGCTCAAAACACCCGAAAATTCGATATTTTTGGGTCCCAGAAGCGATCTGTACACGCCTACTCCTTGCTAGAATGTATTCAAAATACAGACCCAAAACATGCTGAAAATCGATATTTTAGGTGCAAGAAGTCGATATGTGCATGCATCTTCAGTACCCGTTTATATCTGAAATTCAGGCTCAAAACACCCGAAAATTCAATATTTCTCGTTCCCAGAAGCGATATGTACATGCCTACTCAGTGCTTGAATGTTTTCAAAATATAGGCTTAAAACATGATAAAAATCGATATTTTAAGTGTCTAAAGTCGATATGTCATGTATCTTCTGTACCCGTTTATATCTCAAATTCAGGCTCAAAACACCCAAAAATTCGATATTTTTGGGTCCTAGAAGCGATTTGTACATGCCTACTCTTTGCTAGAATGTTTTCAATATATAGACCCAAAACATGCTGAAAATCGATATTTTAGGTGCAAAAAGTCGATATGTGCATGCATCTTCAGTACACGTTTATATCTCAAAATCAGGCTCAAAACACCCGAAAATTCGATATTTTTTGGTCCCAGAAGCGATCTGTGCATGCCTACTCAGTGCTAGAATTTTTTCAAAATAAACGCCCAAAACATGCTAAAAATCAATATTTTGGGTGCCAAAAGTCGATATGTTCATGCATCTTCTGTACCCGTTTATATCTTAAATTCAGGCTCAAAACTCTCGAAAATTGGATATTTTTGTGTCCCAGAAGCGATCTGTACATGACTACTCCGTGTTAGAGTATTTTCAGAATACAGGCCCAAAACATGCTAAAAATCGATATTTAGGGTGCCCAAAGTCGATATGTGCATGCATCTTCTGTACCTGTTTATATCTCAAATTAAGGCTCATAACACCCAAAAATTCAATATTTTTCGTTCCCAGAAGCAATCTGTACATGCCTACTCCTTGCTAGTATGTTTTCAAGATACAGACCCAAAACATGCTCAAAATCGATATTTCAGGAGCAAAAAGTCGATATGTGCATGAATCTTCTGTACCCGTTTATATCTCAAATTCAGGCAAAAACCACCCGAAAATTCGATATTTTTGGGTCCCTGAAGCGATCTGTACATGCCTACTCCGTGTTAGAGTATTTTCAAGATACAGGACCCAAAACATGCTGAATATCGATATTTTAGGAGCACAAAGTCGATATGTGTATGCATCTTCTGTATCCGTATATATCCCAAATTCAGGCTCAAAACACCCGAAAATTCAATATTTTTGGGTCCCAGAAGCGATCTGTACACGCCTACTCCTTGCTAGAATGTATTCAAAATACAGACCCAAAACAAGCTGAAAATCGATATTTTGGGTGCAAGAAGTCGATATGTGCATTCATCTTCAGTACCCGTTTATATCTGAAATTCAGGCTCAAAACACTCGAAAATTCAATATTTTTCGTTCCCAGAAGCGATCTGTACATGCCTACTCAGTGCTGGAATGTTTTCAAAATATAGGCTCAAAACATGATAAAAATCGATATTTTAAGTGTCTAAAGTCGATATGTCATGTATCTTCTGTACCCGTTTATATCTCAAATTCAGTCTCAAAACACCCAAAAAATCGATATTTTTGGGTCCCAGAAGCGATTTGTACATGCCTACTCTTTGCTAGAATGTTTTCAAGATACAGACCCAAAACATGCTGAAAATCGATATTTTATGTGCAAAAAGTCGATATGTGCATGCATCTTCAGTACACGTTTATATCTCAAATTCAGGCTCAAAACACCCGAAAATTCGATATTTTTGGGTCCTAGAAGCGATCTATACATGACTACTCCGTGTTAGAGTATTTTCAGAATACAGGCCCAAAACATGCTAAAAATCGATATTTTGGGTGCCCAAAGTCGATATGTGCATGCATCTTCTGTACCTGTTTATATCTCAAATTTAGGCTCATAACACCCAAAAATTCAATATTTTTGGGTCCCAGAAGCAATCTGTACATGACTACTCCGTGTTAGAATATTTTCAAAATACAAGCCCAAAACATGCTAAAAATCGATATTTTGGGTGCCCAAAGTCGATATGTGCATGCATCTTCTGCACCTGTTTATATCTCAAATTTAGGCTCATAACACCCAAAAATTCAATATTTTTGGGTTCCAGAAGCAATCTGTACATGACTACTCCGTGTTAGAGTATTTTCAAAATACAAGCCCAAAACATGCTAAAAATCGATATTTTGGGTGCCCAAAGTCGATATGTGCATGCATCTTCTGTACCCGTTTATATCTCAAATTCAGGCTCAAAACCCACGTAAAATCGATATTTTTGGGTCCCAGAAGTAATCTGTACATCCCTACTCAGTGCTAGAATATTTTCAAAATATAGGTCCAAAACATGCTAAAAATCGATTTTTTAGGTGTCTAAAGTCGATATGTCCATACATCTTCTGTACCCGTTTATATCTCAAATTCAGGCTCAATACACCCGAAAATTCAAACATTTTCGTTCCCAGAAGCGATCTGTACATGCCTACTCAGTGCTGGAATGTTTTCAAAATATAGGCTCAAAACATGATAAGAATCGATATTTTAAGTGTCTAAAGTCGATATGTTCATTCATTTTCAGTACCTGTTTATATCTCAAATTCAGGCTCAAAACACCCGAAAATTCAATATTTTTCGTTCCCAGAAGCAATCTGCACATGCCTACTCAGTGCTGGAATGTTTTTAAAATATAGGCTCAAAACATGATAAAAATAGATATTTTAAGTGTCTAAAGTCGATATGTTCATGTATCTTCTGTACCCGTTTATATCTCAAATTCAGGCTCAAAACACCCAAAAATTTGATATTTTTGGGTAACAGAAGCGATTTGTACATGCCTACTCTTTGCTAGAATGTTATCAAGATACAGTCCCAAAACATGCTGAAAATCGATATTTTAGGTGCAAAAAGTCGATATGTGCATGCATCTTCAGTACCCGTTTATATCTCAAATTCAGGCTCAAAGCACAAGAAAATTCAATATTTTTGATTCCCAGAAGCGATCTGTGCATGCCTACTCAGTGATAGAATGTTTTCAAAATATAGGCCCAAAACATGCTAAAAATCAATATTTTGGGTGCCAAAAGTCGATATTTTCATGCATCTTCTGTACCCGTTTATATCTTAAATTCAGGCTCAAAACTCTCGAAAATTGGATATTTTTGTGTCCCAGAAGCGATCTGTACATGACTACTCCGTGTTAGAGTATTTTCAGAATACAAGCCCAAAACATGCTAAAAATCGATATTTTGGGTGCCCAAAGTCGATATGTGCATGCATCTTCTGCACCTGTTTATATCTCAAATTTAGGCTCATAACACCTAAAAATTCAATATTTTTGGTTCCCAGAAGCAATCTGTACATGCCTACTCCTTGCTAGTATGTTTTCAAGATACAGACCCAAAACATGCTCAAAATCGATATTTCAGGTGCAAAAAGTCGATATGTGCATGCATCTTCAGTACCCGTTTATATCTCAAATTCAGGTTCAAAACACCCGAAAATTTAATATTTTGGGGTCCCAGAAGCGATGTGTACATGCCTACTCAGTGCTGGAATGTTTTCAAAATATAGGCTCAAAACATGATAAGAATCGATATTTTAAGTGTCTAAAGTCGATATGTTCATGCATCTTCTGTACCCGTTTATATTTCAAAATCAGGCTCAAAACACCCGAAAATTCGATATTTTTGGGTCCTTGAAGCGATCTGTACATGCCTACTCCGTGTTAAGAGTATTTTCAAAATACAGGCCCAAAACATGCTGAAAATCGATATTTTAGGTGCACAAAGTCGATATGTGTATGCATCTTCTGTATCCGTTTATGTCCCAAATTCAGGCTCAAAACACCCGAAAATTCGATATTTTTGGGTCCCAGAAGCGATCTGTACACGCCTACTCCTTGCTAGAATGTATTCAAAATACAGACCCAAAACATGCTGAAAATCGATATTTTAGGTGCAAGAAGTCGATATGTGCATGCATCTTCAGAACCCGTTTATATCTGAAATTCAGGCTCAAAACACCCGAAAATTCAATATTTTTCGTTCCCAGAAGCGATATGTACATGCCTACTCAGTGCTTGAATGTTTTCAATATATAGGCTTAAAACATGATAAAAATCGATATTTTAAGTGTCTAAAGTCGATATGTCATGTATCTTCTGTACCCGTTTATATCTCAAATTCAGGCTCAAAACACCCAAAAATTCGATATTTTTGGGTCCTAGAAGCGATTTGTACATGCCTAATCTTTGCTAGAATGTTTTCAATATACAGACCCAAAACATGCTGAAAATCGATATTTTAGGTGCAAAAAGTCGATATGTGCATGCATCTTCAGTACACGTTTATATCTCAAAATCAGGCTCAAAACACCCGAAAATTCGATATTTTTTGGTCCCAGAAGCGATCTGTGCATGCCTACTCAGTGCTAGAATGTTTTCAAAATAAACGCCCAAAACATGCTAAAAATCAATATTTTGGGTGCCAAAAGTCGATATGTTCATGCATCTTCTGTACCCGTTTATATCTTAAATTCAGGCTCAAAACTCTCGATAATTGGATATTTTTGTGTCCCAGAAGCGATCTGTACATTACTACTCCGTGTTAGAGTATTTTCAGAATACAGGCCCAAAACATGCTAAAAATCGATATTTAGGGTGCCCAAAGTCGATATGTGCATGCATCTTCTGTACCTGTTTATATCTCAAATTAAGGCTCATAACACCCAAAAATTCAATATTTTTCGTTCCCAGAAGCAATCTGTACATGCCTACTCCTTGCTAGTATGTTTTCAAGATACAGACCCAAAACATGCTCAAAATCGATATTTCAGGTGCAAAAAGTCGATATGTGCATGAATCTTCTGTACCCGTTTATATCTCAAATTCAGGCAAAAACCACCCGAAAATTTGATATTTTTGGGTCCCTGAAGCGATCTGTACATGCCTACTCCGTGTTAGAGTATTTTCAAAATACAGGACCCAAAACATGCTGAATATCGATATTTTAGGTGCACAAAGTCGATATGTGTATGCATCTTCTGTATCCGTATATATCCCAAATTAAGGCTCAAAACGCCCGAAAATTCAATATTTTTGGGTCCCAGAAGCGATCTGTACACGCCTACTCCTTGCTAGAATGTATTCAAAATACAGACCCAAAACATGCTGAAAATCGATATTTTAGGTGCAAGAAGTCGATATGTGCATGCATCTTCAGTACCCGTTTATATCTGAAATTCAGGCTCAAAACACTCGAAAATTCAATATTTTTCGTTCCCAGAAGCGATCTGTACATGCCTACTCAGTGCTGGAATGTTTTCAAAATATAGGCTCAAAACATGATAAAAATCGATATTTTAAGTGTCTAAAGTCGATATGTCATGTATCTTCTGTACCCGTTTATATCTCAAATTCAGGCTCAAAACACCCAAAAAATCTATATTTTTGGGTCCCAGAAGCGATTTGTACATGCCTACTCTTTGCTAGAATGTTTTCAAGATACAGACCCAAAACATGCTGAAAATCGATATTTTATGTGCAAAAAGTCGATATGTGCATGCATCTTCAGTACACGTTTATATCTCAAATTCAGGCTCAAAACACCCGAAAATTCGATATTTTTGGGTCCTAGAAGCGATCTGTACATGACTACTCCGTGTTAGAGTATTTTCAGAATACAGGCCCAAAACATGCTAAAAATCGATATTTTGGGTGCCCAAAGTCGATATGTGCATGCATCTTCTGTACCTGTTTATATCTCAAATTTAGGCTCATAACACCCAAAAATTCAATATTTTTGGGTCCGAGAAGCAATCTGTACATGACTACTCCGTGTTAGAGTATTTTCAAAATACAAGCCCAAAACATGATAAAAATCGATATTTTGGGTGCCCAAAGTCGATATGTGCATGCATCTTCTGCACCTGTTTATATCTCAAATTTAGGCTCATAACACCCAAAAATTCAATATTTTTGGGTTCCAGAAGCAATCTGTACATGACTACTCCGTGTTAGAGTATTTTCAAAATACAAGCCCAAAACATACTAAAAATCGATATTTTGGGTGCCCAAAGTCGATATGTGCATGCATCTTCTGTACCCGTTTATATCTCAAATTCAGGCTCAAAACCCACGTAAATTCGATATTTTTGGGTCCCAGAAGTAATCTGTACATCCCTACTCAGTGCTAGAATATTTTCAAAATATAGGTCCAAAACATGCTAAAAATCGATTTTTTAGGTGTCTAAAGTCGATATGTCCATACATCTTCTGTACCCGTTTATATCTCAAATTCAGGCTCAAAACACCCAAAAATTCAAACATTTTCGTTCCCAGAAGCGATCTTTACATGCCTACTCAGTGCTGGAATGTTTTCAAAATATAGGCTCAAAACATGATAAGAATCGATATTTTAAGTGTCTAAAGTCGATATGTTCATTCATTTTCAGTACCTGTTTATATCTCAAATTCAGGCTCAAAACACCCGAAAATTCAATATTTTTCGTTCCCAGAAGCAATCTGCACATGCCTACTCAGTGCTGGAATGTTTTTAAAATATAGGCTCAAAACATGATAAAAATCGATATTTTAAGTGTCTAAAGTCGATATGTTCATGTATCTTCTGTACCCGTTTATATCTCAAATTCAGGCTCAAAACACCCAAAAATTTGATATTTTTGGGTAACAGAAGAGATTTGTACATGCCTACTCTTTGCTAGAATGTTATCAAGATACAGTCCCAAAACATGCTGAAAATCGATATTTTAGGTGCAAAAAGTCGATATGTGCATGCATCTTCAGTACCCGTTTATATCTCAAATTCAGGCTCAAAGCACAAGAAAATTCAATATTTTTGATTCCCAGAAGCGATCTGTGCATGCCTACTCAGTGCTAGAATGTTTTCAAAATATAGGCCCAAAACATGCTAAAAATCAATATTTTGGGTGCCAAAAGTCGATATTTTCATGCATCTTCTGTACCCGTTTATATCTTAAATTCAGGCTCAAAACTCTCGAAAATTGGATATTTTTGTGTCCCAGAAGCGATCTGTACATGACTACTCCGTGTTAGAGTATTTTCAGAATACAAGCCCAAAACATGCTAAAAATCAATATTTTGGGTGCCCAAAGTCGATATGTGCATGCATCTTCTGCACCTGTTTATATCTCAAATTTAGGCTCATAACACCTAAAAATTCTATATTTTTGGGTCCCAGAAGCAATCTGTACATGCCTACTCCTTGCTAGTATGTTTTCAAGATACAGACCCAAAACATGCTCAAAATCGATATTTCAGGTGCAAAAAGTCGATATGTGCATGCATCTTCAGTACCCGTTTATATCTCAAATTCAGGTTCAAAACACCCGAAAATTTAATATTTTTGGGTCCCAGAAGCGATCTGTACATGCCTACTCAGCGCTGGAATGTTTTCAAAATATAGGCTTAAAACATGATAAAAATCGATATTTTAAGTGTTTAAAGTCGATATGTGCATGCATCATCTGTACCCGTTTATATCTCAAATTCAGGCTCAAAACACCCGAAAATTCGATATTTTTGGGTCCCAGAAGCGATCTGTGCATGACTACTCAGTGCTAGAATGTTTTCAAAATATAGGCTCAAAACATGATAAAAATCGATATTTTAGGTCTCTAAAGTCGATATGTGCATGCATCTTCTGTACCCGTTTACATCTCAAATTCAGGCTCAGAACATCCGAAAATTCGATATTCCTGGGTCCCAGAAGCGATCTGTACATGCCTAGTCTGTGTTAGAGTATTTTCAAAATAAAGGCCGAAAACATGCTGAAAATCGATAATTTAGGTGCCCAAAGTCAATATGTGTATGCATCTTCTATACCCGTCTATATCTCAAATTCAGGCTCAAAACCCACGTAAATTCGATATTTTTGGGTCCCAGAAGTAATCTGTACATCCCTACTCAGTGCTAGAATATTTTCAAAATATAGGTCCAAAACATGCTAAAAATCGATTTTTTAGGTGTCTAAAGTCGATATGTCCATACATTTTCTGTACCCGTTTATATCTGAAATTCAGGCTCAAAACACCCGAAAATTCAAACATTTTCGTTCCCAGAAGCGATCTGTACATGCCTACTCAGTGCTGGAATGTTTTCAAAATATAGGCTCAAAACATGATAAGAATCGATATTTTAAGTGTCTAAAGTCGATATGTTCATTCATTTTCAGTACCTGTTTATATCTCAAATTCAGGCTCAAAACACCCGAAAATTCAATATTTTTCGTTCCCAAAAGCAATCTGCACATGCCTACTCAGTGCTGGAATGTTTTTAAAATATAGGCTCAAAATATGATAAAAATCGATATTTTAAGTGTCTAAAGTCGATATGTTCATGTATCTTCTGTACCCGTTTATATCTCAAATTCAGGCTCAAAACACCCAAAAATTTGATATTTTTGGGTAACAGAAGCGATTTGTACATGCCTACTCTTTGCTTGAATGTTTTCAAGATACAGACCCAAAACATGCTGAAAATCGATATTTTAGGTGCAAAAAGTCGATATGTGCATGCATCTTCAGTACCCGTTTATATCTCAAATTCAGGCTCAAAACACCCGAAAATTCAATATTTTTGATTCCCAGAAGCGATCTGTGCATGCCTACTCAGTGCTAGAATGTTTTCAAAATATAGGCCCAAAACATGCTAAAAATCAATATTTTGGATGACAAAAGTCGATATGTGCATGCATCTTCTGTACCCGTTTATATCTTAAATTCAGGCTCAAAACTCTCGAAAATTGGATATTTTTGTGTCCCAGAAGCGATCTGTACATGACTACTCCGTGTTAGAGTATTTTCAGAATACAAGCCCAAAACATGCTAAAAATCGATATTTTGGGTGCCCAAAGTCGATATGTGCATGCATCTTCTGCACCTGTTTATATCTCAAATTTAGGCTCATAACACCTAAAAATTCAATATTTTTGGGTCCCAGAAGCAATCTGTACATGCCTACTCCTTGCTAGTATGTTTTCAAGATACAGACCCAAAACATGCTCAAAATCGATATTTCAGGTGCAAAAAGTCGATATGTGCATGCATCTTCAGTACCCGTTTATATCTCAAATTCAGGTTCAAAACACCCGAAAATTTAATATTTTGGGGTCCCAGAAGCGATCTGTACATGCCTACTCAGCGCTGGAATGTTTTCAAAATATAGGCTCAAAACATGCTAAAAATCTATATTTTAGGTGTCCAAAGTCGATATGTGCATGCATCTTCAGTACCCGTTTATATCTCAAATTCAGGCTCAAAACACCCGAAAATTCGATATTTTTGGGTCCCAGAAGCGATCTGTGCATGCCTACTCAGTGCTAGAATGTTTTCAAAATATAGGCTCAAAACATGATAAAAATCGATATTTTAGGTGTCTAAAGTCGATATGTGCATGCATCTTCTGTACCCGTTTATATCTCAAATTCAGGCTCAGAACACCCGAAAATTCGATATTTTTGGGTCCCAGAAGCGATCTGTACATGCCTACTCTGTGTTAGAGTATTTTCAAAATAAAGGCCGAAAACATGCTGAAAATCGATAATTTAGGTGCCCAAAGTCAATATGTGTATGCATCTTCTATACCCGTCTATATCTCAAATTCAGGCTCAAAACCCGAGTAAATTCGATATTTTTGGGTCCCAGAAGTAATCTGTACATCCCTACTCAGTGCTAGAATATTTTCAAAATATAGGTCCAAAACATGCTAAAAATCGATTTTTTAGGTGTCTAAAGTCGATATGTGCATGCATCTTCTGTACCAGTTTATATCTCAAATTCAGGCTCAAAACACCCTAAAATTCAAACATTTTCGTTCCCAGAAGCGATCTGTACATGCCTACTCAGTGCTGGAATGTTTTCAAAATATAGGCTCAAAACAAGATAAGAATCGATATTTTAAGTGTCTAAAGTCGATATGTTCATTCATCTTCAGCACCTGTTTATATCTTAAATTCAGGCTCAAAACGCTCTAAAATTGGATATTTTTGTGTCCCAGAAGCGATCTGTACATGACTACTCCGTGTTAGAGTATTTTCAGAATACAGGCCCAAAACATGCTAAAAATCTATATTTTGGGTGCCCAAAGTCGATATGTGCATGCATCTTCTGTACCTGTTTATATCTCAAATTAATGCTCATAACACCCAAAAAATTCAATGTTTTTGGGTCCCAGAAGCAATCTGTACATGCCTACTCCTTGCTAGTATGTTTTCAAGATACAGACCCAAAACATGCTCAAAATCGATATTTCAGGTGCAAAAAATCGATATGTGCATGAATCTTCTGTACCCGTTTATATCTCAAATTCAGGCTAAAACCACCCGAAAATTCGATATTTTTGGGTCCCAGAAGCGATCTGTACATGCCTACTCCGTATTAGAGTATTTTCAAAATACAGGCCCAAAACATGCTGAATATCGATATTTTAGGTGCACAAAGTCGATATGTGTATGCATCTTCTGTATCCGTTTATATCCCAAATTCTGGCTCAAAACACCCAAAAATTCGATATTTTTGGGTCCCAGAAGCGATCTGTACACGCCTACTCCTTGCTAGAATGTATTCAAAATACAGACCCAAAACATGCTGAAAATCGATATTTTATGTGCAAGAAGTCGATATGTGCATGCATCTTCAGTACCAGTTTATATCTCAAATTCTGGTTCAAAACACCCGAAAATTCAATATTTTTGGGTCCCAGAAGCGATCTGTACATGCCTACTCAGCGCTGAAATGTTTTCAAAATATAGGCTCAAAACATGCTAATAATCTATATTTTAGGTGTCCAAAGTCGATATGTGCATGCATCTTCTGTACCCGTTTATATCTCAAATTCAGGCTCAGAACACCCGAAAATTCGATATTTTTGGGTCCCAGAAGCGATCTGTACATGCCTAATCTGTGTTAGAGTATTTTCAAAATAAAGGCCGAAAACATGCTGAAAATCGATATTTTAGGTGCACAAAGTCGATATGTTTATGCATCTTCTGTATCCGTTTATATCCCAAATTCAGGCTCAAAACACCCGAAAATTCGATATTTTTGGGTCCCAGAAGTGATCTGTACATGCCTACTTAGTGCTAGAATATTTTCAAAATATAGGTCCAAAACATGCTAAAAATCGATTTTTTAGGTGTCTAAAGTCGATATGTCATGTATCTTCTGTACCCGTTTATATCTCAAATTCAGGCTCAAAACACCCAAAAATTCGATATTTTTGGGTCCCAGAAGCGATTTGTACATGCCTACAATTTGCTAGAATGTTTTCAGGATACAGACCCAAAACATGCTCAAAATCGATATTTTAGGTGCAAAAAGTCGATATGTGCATGCATCTTCAGTACACGTTTATATCTCAAATTCAGGCTCAAAACACCCGAAAATTCGATATTTTTGGGTCCCAGAAGCGATCTGTGCATGCCTACTCAGTGCTAGAATGTTTTCAAAATATAGGCCCAAAACATGCTGAAAATCAATATTTTGGGTGCCAAAAGTCGATATTTTCATGCATCTTCTGTACCTGTTTATATCTCAAATTTAGGCTCATAACACCCGAAAATTCGATATTTTTGGGTCCCAGAAGCGATCTGTACTTGCCTACTCCTTGCTAGTATGTTTTCAAGATACAGACCCAAAACATGCTCAAAATCGATATTTCAGGTGCAAAAAGTCGATATGTGCATGAATCTTCAGTACCCGTTTTTATCTCAAATTCAGGTTCAAAACACCCGAAAATTCAATATTTTGGGGTCCCAGAAGCGATCTGTACATGCCTACTCAGCGCTGGAATGTTTTCAAAATATAGGCTCAAAACATGCTAAAAATCTATATTTTAGGTGTCTAAAGTCGATATGTGTATGCATCTTCTATACCCGTCTATATCTCAAATTCAGGCTCAGAACACCCGAAAATTCGATATTTTTGGGTCCCAGAAGTAATCTGTACATCCCTACTCAGTGCTAGAATATTTTCAAAATATAGGTCCAAAACATGCTAAAAATCGATTTTTTAGGTGTCTAAAGTCGATATGTCCATGCATCTTTTGTACCCGTTTATATCTCAAATTCAGGCTCAAAACACCCGAAAATTCAAACATTTTCGTTCCCAGAAGCGATCTGTACATGCCTACTCAGTGCTGGAATGTTTTCAAAATATAGGCTCAAAACATGATAAGAATCGATATTTTAAGTGTCTAAAGTCGATATGTTCATTCATCTTCAGTACCTGTTTATATCTCAAATTCAGGCTCAAAACACCCGAAAATTCAATATTTTTCGTTCCCAGAAGCAATCTGCACATGCCTACTCAGTGCTGGAATGTTTTTAAAATATAGGCTCAAAACATGATAAAAATCGATATTTTAAGTGTCTAAAGTCGATATGTTCATGTATCATCTGTACCCGTTTATATCTCAAATTCAGGCTCAAAAGACCCAAAAATTTGATATTTTTGGGTAACAGAAGTGATTTGTACATGCCTACTCTTTGCTAGAATGTTTTCAAGATACAGACCCAAAACATGCTGAAAAACGATATTTTGGGTGCCCAAAGTCGATATGTGCATGCATCTTCAGTACCCGTTTATATCTCAAATTCAGGCTCAAAGCACAAGAAAATTCAATATTTTTGATTCCCAGAAGCGATCTGTGCATGCCTACTCAGTGATAGAATGTTTTCAAAATATAGGCCCAAAACATGCTAAAAATCAATATTTTGGGTGAAAAAAGTCGATATTTTCATGCATCTTCTGTTCCCGTTTATATCTAAAAAATTCAGGCTCAAAACTCTCGATAATTGGATATTTTTGTGTCTCAGAAGCGATCTGTACATGACTACTCCGTGTTAGAGTATTTTCAGAATACAAGCCCAAAACATGCTAAAAATCGATATTTTGGGTGCCCAAAGTCGATATGTGCATGCATCTTCTGTACCTGTTTATATCTCAAATTTAGGCTCATAACACCCAAAAATTCAATATTTTTGGGTCCCAGAAGCAATCTGTACATGCCTACTCCTTGCTAGTATGTTTTCAAGATACAGACCCAAAACATGCTCAAAATCGATATTTCAGGTGCAAAAAGTCGATATGTGCATGCATCTTCAGTACCCGTTTATATCTCAAATTCAGGTTCAAAACTCACGAAAATTTAATATTTTGGGGTCCCAGAAGCGATCTGTACATGACTACTCAGCGCTGGAATGTTTTCAAAATATAGGCTCAAAACATGCTAAAAATCTATATTTTAGGTGTCCAAAGTCGATATGTGCATGCATCTTCAGTACCCGTTTATATCTCAAATTCAGGCTCAAAACACCCGAAAATTCGATATTTTTGGGTCCCAGAAGCGATCTGTGCATGCCTACTCAGTGCTAGAATGTTTTCAAAATATAGGCCCAAAACATGATAAAAATCGATTTTTTAGGTGTCCAAAGTCGATATCTGCATGCATCTTCTGTACCCGTTTATATCTCAAATTCAGGCTCAGAACACCCGAAAATTCGATCTTTTTGGGTCCCAGAAGCGATCTGTACATGCCTACTCTGTGTTAGAGTATTTTCAAAATAAAGGCCGAAAACATGCTGAAAATCGATAATTTAGGTGCCCAAAGTCAATATGTGTATGCATCTTCTATACCCGTCTATATCTCAAATTCAGGCTCAAAACACACGTAAATTCGATATTTTTGGGTCCCAGAAGTAATCTGTACATCCCTACTCAGTGCTAGAATATTTTCAAAATATAGGTCCATAACATGCTAAAAATCGATTTTTTAGGTGTCTAAAGTCGATATGTCCATGCATCTTCTGTACCCGTTTATATCTCAAATTCAGGCTCAAAACACCCGAAAATTCAATATTTTCGTTCCCAGAAGCGATCTGTTCATGCCTACTCAGTGCTGGAATGTTTTCAAAATATAGGCTCAAAACATGATAAGAATCGATATTTTAAGTGTCTAAAGTCGATATGTTCATTCATCTTCAGTACCTGTTTATATCTCAAATTCAGGCTCAAAACACCCGAAAATTCAATATTTTTCGTTCCCAGAAGCAATCTGCACATGCCTACTCAGTGCTGGAATGTTTTTAAAATATAGGCTCAAAACATGATAAAAATCGATATTTTAAGTGTCTAAAGTCGATATGTTCATGTATCTTCTGTACCCGTTTATATCTCAAATTTAGGCTCAAAACACCCAAAAATTTGATATTTTTGGGTAACAGAAGCGATTTGTAAATGCCTACTCTTTGCTAGAATGTTTTCAAGATGCAGACCCAAAACATGCTGAAAATCGATATTTTAGGTGCAAAAAGTCGATATGTGCATGCATCTTCAGTACCCGTTTATATCTCAAATTCAGGCTCAAAGCACAAGAAAATTCAATATTTTTGATTCCCAGAAGCGATTTGTGCATGCCTACTCAGTGCTAGAATGTTTTCAAAATATAGGCCCAAAACATGCTAAAAATCACTATTTTGGGTGCCAAAAGTCGATATGTGCATGCATCTTCTGTACCCGTTTATATCTTAAATTCAGGCTCAAAACGCTCGAAAATTGGATATTTTTGTGTCCCAGAAGCGATCTGTACATGACTACTCCGTGTTAGAGTATTTTCAGAATACAGGCCCATAACATGTTAAAAATCGATATTTTGGGTGCCCAAAGTCGATATGTGCATGCATCTTCTGTACCTGTTTATATCTCAAATTAAGGCTCATAACACCCAAAAATTCAATATTTTTGGGTCCCAGAAGCAATCTGTACATGCCTACTCCTTGCTAGTATGTTTTCAAGATACAGACCCAAAACATGCTCAAAATCGATATTTCAGGTGCAAAAAGTCGATATGTGCATGAATCTTCTGTACCCGTTTATATCTCAAATTCAGGCTAAAACCGCTTGAAAATTCGATATTTTTGGGTCCCTGAAGCGATCTGTACATGCCTACTCCGTGTTAGAGTATTTTCAAAATACAGGCCCAAAACATGCTGAATATCGATATTTTAGGTGCACAAAGTCGATATGTGTATGCATCTTCTGTATCCGTTTATATCCCAAATTCAGGCTCAAAACACCCTAAAATTCGATATTTTTTGGTCCCAGAAGCGATCTGTACATGCCTACTTAGTGCTAAAATATTTTCAAAATATAGGTCCAAAACATGCTAAAAATCGATTTTGTAGGTGTCTAAAGTCGATATGTGCATGCATCTTCTGTACCCGTTTATATCTCAAATTCAGGCTCAAAACACCCGAAAATTCAAATATTTTCGTTCCCAGAAGCGATCTTTACATGCCTACTCAGTGCTGGAATGTTTTCAAAATATAGGCTCAAAACATGATAAGAATCGATATTTTAAGTGTCTAAAGTCGATATGTTCATTCATCTTCTGTACCCGTTTATATCTCAAATTCAGGCTCAAAACACCCGAAAATTCGATATTTTTGGGTCCCAGAAGTGATCTGTACATGCCTACTCCCTGTTAGAGTATTTTCAAAATACAGGCCCAAAACATGCTGAAAATCGATATTTTAGGTGTACAAAGTCGATATGTTTATGCATCTTCTGTATTCG
The DNA here is from genome assembly GCA_033782935.1 of Petrolisthes cinctipes. Taxonomy (NCBI): domain Eukaryota; kingdom Metazoa; phylum Arthropoda; class Malacostraca; order Decapoda; family Porcellanidae; genus Petrolisthes; species Petrolisthes cinctipes. The sequence goes on along the minus strand of JAWQEG010000279.1, from coordinate 324,949 downwards.
TTTATATCCCAAATTCAGGCTCAAAACCCCCGAAAATTCGATATTTTTGGGTCCCAGAAGCGATCTGTACATGCCTACTTAGTGCTAGAATATTTTCAAAATATAGGCCCAGAACGTGCTAAAAATCGATACTTTGGGTGCCCAAAGTTGATATGTGCATGCTTCTTCTGTACCCGTTTATATCTCAAATTCAGGCTCAAAACAACCGAAAATTCGATATTTTTGGATCCCAGAAGCGATCTGTACACGCCTACTCCTTGCTAGAATGTATTCAAGATATAGACCCAAAACATGCTCAAAATCGATATTTTAGGTGCAAGAAGTCGATATGTGCATGCATCTTCAGTACCCGTTTATATCTCAAATTCAGGCTCAAAACACCCGAAAATTCAATATTTTTCGTTCCCAGAAGCAATCTGCACATGCCTACTCAGTGCTGGAATGTTTTTAAAATATAGGCTCAAAACATGATAAAAATCGATATTTTAAGTGTCTCAAGTCGATATGTTCATGTATCTTCTGTACCCGTTTATATCTCAAATTCAGGCTCAAAACACCCAAAAATTTGATATTTTTGGGTAACAGAAGCGATTTGTACATGCCTACTCTTTGCTAGAATGTTTTCAAGATACAGACCCAAAACATGCTGAAAATCGATATTTTAGGTGCAAAAAGTCGATATGTGCATGCATCTTCAGTACCCGTTTATATCTCAAATTCAGGCTCAAAACACAAGAAAATTCAATATTTTTGATTCCCAAAAGCGATCTGTGCATGCCTACTCAGTGCTAGTATGTTTTCAAAATATAGGCCCAAAACATGCTATAAATCAATATTTTGGGTGCCAAAAGTCGATATGTGGATCCATCTTCTGTACCCGATTATATCTCAAATTCAGGTTCAAAACACCCGAAAATTCAATATTTTTGGGTCCCAGAAGCGATCTGTACATGCCTACTCAGCGCTGGAATGTTTTCAAAATATAGGCTCAAAACATGCTAAAAATCTATATTTTAAGTGTCTCAAGTCGATATGTTCATGTATCTTCTGTACCCATTTATATCTCAAATTCAGGCTCAAAACACCCACAAATTTGATATTTTTGGGTAACAGAAGCGATTTGTACATGCCTACTCTTTGCTAGAATGTTTTCAAGATACAGACCCAAAACATGCTGAAAATCGATATTTTAGGTGCAAAAAGTCGATATGTGCATGCATCTTCAGTACCCGTTTATATCCCAAATTCAGGCTCAAAACACAAGAAAATTCAATATTTTTGATTCCCAAAAGCGATCTGTGCATGCCTACTCAGTGCTAGAATGTTTTCAAAATATAGGCCCAAAACATGCTATAAATCAATATTTTGGGTGCCAAAAGTCGATATGTGCATGCATCTTCTGTACCCGTTTATATCTTAAATTCAGGCTCAAAACACTCGAAAATTGGATATTTTTGTGTCCCAGAAGCGATCTGTACATGACTACTCCGTGTTAGAGTATTTTCAGAATACAGGCCCAAAACATGCTAAAAATCGATATATTGGGTGACCAAAGTCGATATGTGCATGCATCTTCTGTACCTGTTTATATCTCAAATTAAGGCTCATAACACCTAAAAATTCAATATTTTTGGGTCCCAGAAGCAATCTGTACATGCCTACTCCTTGCTAGTATGTTTTCAAGATACAGACCCAAAACATGCACAAAATCGATATTTCAGGTGCAAAAAGTCGATATGTGCATGCATCTTCAGTACCCGTTTATATCTCAAATTCAGGTTCAAAACACCCGAAAATTCAATATTTTTGGGTCCCAGAAGCGATCTGTACATGCCTACTCAGCGCTGGAATGTTTTCAAAATATAGGCTCAAAACATGCTAAAAATCTATATTTTAGGTGTCTAAAGTCGATATGTGCATGCATCTTCTGTACCCGTTTATATCTCAAATTCAGGCTCAAAACACCCGAAAATTCAAAAATTTTCGTTCCCAGAAGTAATCTGTACATGCCTACTCAGTGCTAGAATATTTTCAAAATATAGGTCCAAGACATGCTAAAAATCGATTTTTTTAGGTGTCTAAAGTCGATATGTGCATGCATCTTCTGTACCCGTTTATATCTCAAATTCAGGCTCAAAACACCCGAAAATTCGATATATTTGGGTCCCAGAAGTGATCTGTACATGCCTACTCCCTGTTAGAGTATTTTCAAAATACTGGCCCAAAACATGCTGAAAATCGATATTTTAGGTGCACAAAGTCGTTATGTTTATGCATCTTCTGTATCAGTTTATATCCCAATTTCAGGCTCAAAACACCCGAAAATTCGATATTTTTGGGTCCCAGAAGCGATCTGTACATGCCTACTTAGTGCTAGAATATTTTCCAAAATATAGGCCCAGAACGTGCTAAAACTCGATACTTTGGGTGCCCAAAGTCGATATGTGCATGCATCTTCTGTACCCGTTTATATCTCAAATTCAGGCTCAAAACACCCGAAAATTCGATATTTTTGGGTCCCAGATGCGATCTGTACACGCCTACTCGTTGCTAGAATGTATTCAAGATATAGACCCAAAACATGCTCAAAATCGATATTTTTGGTGCAAGAAGTCGATATGTGCATGCATCTTAAGTACCCGTTTATATCTCAAATTCAGGCTCAAAACACCCGAAAATTCGATATTTTTGGGTAACAGAAGCGATCTGTACACGCCTACTCCTTGATAGAATGTATTCAAAATACAGGCCCAAAACATGCTAAAAATCAATATTTTGGGTGCCAAAAGTCGAAATGTTCATGCATCTTCTGTATCTGTTTATATCTTAAATTCAGGCTCAAAACTCTCCAAAATTGGATATTTTTGTGTCTCAGAAGCGATCTGTACATGATTACTCCGTGTTAGAGTATTTTCAGAATACAGGCCCAAAACATGCTAAAAATCGATATTTTGGGTGCAAAAAGTCGATATGTGCATGCATCTTCAGTACCCGTTTATATCTCAAATTCTGGTTCAAAACACCCAAAAATTCAATATTTTTGGGTCCCAGAAGCGATCTGTACATGCCTACTCAGCGCTGGAATGTTTTCAAAATATAGGCTCAAAACATGCTAAAAATCTATATTTTAGGTGTCCAAAGTCGATATGTGCATGCATCTTCTGTACCTGTTTATATCTTAAATTCAGGCTCAAAACTCTCCAAAATTCGATATTTTTGTGTCCCAGAAGCGATCTGTACATGACTACTCCGTGTTAGAGTATTTTCAGAATACAGGCCCAAAATATGCTAAAAATCGATATTTTGGGTGCCCAAAGTCGATATGTGCATGCATCTTCTGTACCTGTTTATATCTCAAATTAAGGCTCATAACACCCAAAAATTCAATATTTTTGGGTCCCAGAAGCAATCTGTACATGCCTACTCCTTGGTAGTATGTTTTCAAGATATAGACCCAAAACATGCTCAAAATCGATATTTCAGGTGCAAAAAGTCGATATGTGCATGCATCTTCAGTATCCGTTTATATCTCAAATTCTGGTTCAAAACACCCGAAAATTCAATATTTTTGGGTCCCAGAAGCGATCTGTACATGCCTACTCAGCACTGGAATGTTTTCAAAATATAGGCTCAAAACATGCTAAAAATCTATATTTTAGGTGTCCAAAGTCGATATGTGCATACATCTCCTGTACCCGTTTATATCTCAAATTCAGGCTCAAAACACCCGAAAATTCGATATTTTTGGGTCCCAGAAGCGATCTGTGCATGCCTACTCAGCGCTAGAATGTTTTCAAAATATAAGTCCAAAACATGCTAAAAATCAATATTTTGGATGCCAAAAGTCGATATGTTCATGCATCTTCTGTACCTGTTTATATCTTAATTTCAGGCTCATAACTCTCCAAAATTGGATATTTTTGTGTCCCAGAAGCGATCTGTACATGACTACTCCGTGTTAGAGTATTTTCAGAATACAGGCCCAAAACATGCTAAAAATCGATATTTTGGGTGCCCAAAGTCGATATGTGCATGCATCTTCTGTACCTGTTTATATCTCAAATTAAGGCTCATAACACCTAAAAATTCAATATTTTTGGGTCCCAGAAGCAATCTGTACATGCCTACTCCTTGCTAGTATGTTTTCAAGATACAGACCCAAAACATGCACAAAATCGATATTTCAGGTGTAAAAAGTAGATATGTGCATGCATCTTCAGTACCCGTTTATATCTCAAATTCAGGTTCAAAACACCCGAAAATTCAATATTTTTGGGTCCCAGAAGCGATCTGTACATGCCTACTCAGCGCTGGAATGTTTTCAAAATATAGGCTCAAAACATGCTAAAAATCTATATTTTAGGTGTCCAAAGTCGATATGTGCATGCATCTTCTGTACCCGTTTATATATCAAATTCAGGCTCAGAACACCCGAAAATTCGATATTTTTTGGTCCCAGAAGCGATCTGTACATGTCTACTCTGTGTTAGAGTATTTTCAAAATAAAGGCCCAAAACATGGTGAAAATCGATGATTTAGGAGCCCAAAGTCAATATGTGTATGCATCTTCTATACCCGTCTATATCTCAAATTCAGGCTCAAAACCCCCGTAAATTCGATATTTTTGGGTCCCAGAAGTAATCTGTACATGCCTACTCAGTGCTAGAATATTTTCAAAATATAGGTCCAAAACATGCTAAAAATCGATTTTTTAGGTGTCTAAAGTCGATATGTGCATGCATCTTCTGTACCCGTTTATATCTCAAAATCAGGCTCAAAACACCCGAAAATTCAAAATTATTCGTTCCCAGAAGCGATCTGTACACGCCTACTCCTTGCTAGAATGTATTCAAGATATAGACCCAAAACATGCTAAAAATCGATATTTTAGGTGTCTAAAGTCGATATGTGCATGCATCTTCTGTACCCGTTTATATCTCAAATTCAGGCTCAAAACACCCGAAAATTCGATATTTTTGGGTCCCAGAAGCGATCTGTACATGCCTACTCTGTGTTAGAGTATTTTCAAAATGCAGGCCCAAAACATGCTGAAAATCGATATTTTAGGTGCCCAAATTCAATATGTGTATGCATCTTCTGTACCCTTTTATATCTCAAATTCAGGCTCAAAACACCCTGAAATTCGATATTTTTGGGTCCCAGAAGCAATATGAACATGTCTACTTAGTGCTAAAATATTTTCAAAATATAGGCCCAAAACATGCTAAAAATCGATATTTTAGGTGCAAAAGTCGATATCTGCATGCATCTTCTGTACCCGTTTATATCTCAAATTCAGGCTCAAAACCCCCGAAAATTCGAAATTTTTGGGTCCCAGAAGCGATCTGTACATGCCTACTCCGTGTTAGAGTATTTTCAAAATACAGGCCCAAAACATGCTGAAAATCGATATTTTAGGTGCCCAATGTCAATATGTGTATGCATCTTCTGTACCCTTTTATTTCCCAAATTCAGGCTCAAAACACAGAAAAATTCGATATTTTTTGGTCGCAGAAGCGATCTGTACATGCCTACTCAGTGCAAGAATATTTTCAAAATATGGGCCAAAAACATGCTAAAAATCAATATTTTGGGTGCCTAAAGTCGATATGTGCATGCATCTTCTGTACCCGTTTATATCCTAAATTCAGGCTCAAAACACTCGAAAATTGGAGATTTTTGTGCCCCAGAAGCGATCTGTACATGCCTACTCAGTGCTAGAATATTTTCAAAATATTGGCCCAAAACATGCTAAAAATCAATATTTTGGGTGCCATAAGTCGATATGTGCATGCATCTTTAGTACCCGTTTATATCTCAAATTCAGGCTCAAAACACCCGAAAATTCAATATTTTTCGTTCCCAGAAGCGATCTGTACATGCCTACTCAGTGCTGGAATGTTTTCAAAATATAGGCTCAAAACATGATAAAAATCGATATTTTAAGTGTCTAAAGTCGTTATGTTCATGCATCTTCTGTAGCCGTTTATATCACAAATTCAGGCTCAAAACACCCGAAAATTCGATATTTTTGGGTCCCAGAAGCGATCTGTACATGCCTACTCTGTGTTAGAGTATTTTCAAAATAAAGGCTCAAAACATGCTGAAAATCGATAATTTAGGTGCCCAAAGTCAATATGTGTGTGCATCTTCTATACCCGTTTATATCTCAAATTCAGGCTCAAAACACCCAAAAATTCAATATTTTTGGGTCCCAGAAGCAATCTGTACATGCCTACTCCTTGCTAGTATGTTTTCAAAATATAGGCCCAAAACATTAAAAAATCGATATTTTAAGTGTCTAAAGTCGATATGTTCATGCATCTTCTGTACCCGTTTATATCTCAAATTCAGGCTCAAAACACCCGAAAATTCGATATTTTTGTGTCCCAGAAGCGATCTGTACATGCCTACTCCCTGTTAGAGTATTTTCAAAATACAGGACCAAAACATGCTGAAAATCGATATTTTAGGTGCACAAAGTCGTTTTGTTTATGCATCTTCTGTATCCGTTTATATCCCAATTTCAGGCTCAAAACACACGAAAATTCGATATTTTTGGGTCCCAGAAGCGATCTGTACATGCCTACTTAGTGCTAGAATATTTTCCAAAATATAGGCCCAAAACATGCTAAAAATCGATAATTTAGGTGCCCAAAGTCGATATGTGCATGCATCTACTGTACCCGTTTATATCTCAAAATCAGGCTCAAAACACCCAAAAATTCAAATATTTTCGTTCCCTGAAGCGATCTGTACATGCCTACTCAGTGCTGGAATGTTTTCAAAATATAGGCGTAAAACATTAAAAAATCGATATTTTAAGTGTCTAAAGTCGATATGTTCATTCATCTTCTGTACCCGTTTATATTTAAAATTCAGGCTCAAAACCCCCGAAAATTAGATATTTTTGGGTCCCAGGAGCGATCTGTACACGCCTACTCCTTGCTAGAATGTATTCAAGATACAGACCCAAAACATGCTCAAAATCGATATTTTAGGTGCAAGAAGTCGATATGTGCATGCATCTTTAGTATCCGTTTATATCTCAAATTCAGGCTCAAAACACCCGAAAATTCAATATTTTTCGTTCCCAGAACCGATCTGTACATGCCTACTCTGTGCTGGAATGTTTTCAAAATATAGGCTCAAAACATGATAAAAATCGATATTTTAAGTGTCTAAAGTCGATATGTTCATGCATCTTCTGTACCCGTTTATATCACAAATTCAAGCTCAAAACACCCGAAAATTCGATATTTTTGGGTCCCAGAAGCGATCTGTACATGCTTACTCCCTGTTAGAGTATTTTCAAAATACAGGCACAAAACATGCTGAAAATCGATATTTTAGGTGCACAAAGTCGATATGTGTATGCATCTTCTGTATCTGTTTATATCCCAAATTCAGGCTCAAAACCCCCCAAAATTCGATATTTTTGGGTCCCAGAAGCGATCTGTACATGCCTACTCTGTGTTAGAGTATTTTCAAAATAAAGGCCCAAAACATGCTAAAAATCGATATTTTAGGTGCACAAAGTCGATATGTGCATGCATCTTCTGTACCTGTTTATATCTCAAATTAAGGCTCATAACAGCCAAAAATTCAATATTTTTGGGTCCCTGAAGCAATCTGTAAATGCCTACTCCTTGCTAGTATGTTTTCAAGATACAGACCCAAAACATGCTCAAAATCGATATTTCAGGTGCAAAAAGTCGATATGTGCATGCATCTTCAGTACCCGTTTATATATCAAATTCAGGTTCAAACACCCGAAAATTCAATATTTTTGGGTCCCTGAAGCGATCTGTACATGCCTACTCAGTGCTAGAATGTTTTCAAGATACAGACCCAAAACATGCTCAAAATCGATATTTTAGGTGCAAAAAGTCGATATGTGCATGCATCTTCAGTACCCGTTTATATGTCAAATTCAGGCTCAAAACACCCGAAAATTCGATATTTTTGGGTCCCAGAAGCGATCTGTACATGCCTACTCTGTGTTAGAGTATTTTCAAAATGCAGGCCCAAAACATGCTGAAAATCGATATTTTAGGTGCCCAAAGTCAATAAGTGTATGCATCTTCTGTACCCTTTTATATCTCAAATTCAGGCTCAAAACACCCGAAAATTCGATATTTTTGGGTCCCAGAAGCAATATGAACATGTCTACTTAGTGCTAAAATATATTGAAGATATAGGCCCAAAACATGCTAAAAATCGATATTATAGCTGCAAAAGTCGATATGTGCATGCATCTTCTGTACCCGTTTATATCTCAAATTCAGGCTCAAAACACCCGAAAATTCGATATTTTTGGGTCCCAGAAGCGATCTGTACATGCCTACTCCGTGTTAGAGTATTTTCAAAAAACAGGCCCAAAACATGCTGAAAATCGATATTTTAGGTGCCCAAAGTCAATATGTGAATGCATCTTCTGTACCCGTTTATATCCCAAATTCAGGCTCAAAACACCTGAAAATTCGATATTTTTTAGTCGCAGAAGCGATCTGTACATGCGTACTCAGTGCTAGAATATTTTCAAAATATAGGCCCAAAACATGCTAAAAATTAATATATTGGGTGCCAAAAGTCGATATGTGCATGCATCTTCTGTACCCGTTTATATCTTAAATTCTAGCTCAAAACACTCGAAAATTGGATATTTTTGTGTCCCAGAAGCGATCTGTACATGACTACTCCGTGTTAGAGTATTTTCAGAATACAGGCCCAAAACATGCTAAAAATCGATATTTTGGGTGCCCAAAGTCGATATGTGCATGCATCTTCTGTACCTGTTTATATCTCAAATTAAGGCTCATAACACCCAAAAATTCGATATTTTTGGGTCCCAGAAGCAATCTGTACATGCCTACTCCTTGCTAGTATGTTTTCAAGATACAGACCCAAAACATGCTCAAAATCGATATTTCAGGTGCAAAAAGTCGATATGTGCATGCATCTTCAGTACCCGTTTATATCTCAAATTCAGGTTCAAACACCCGAAAATTCGATATTTTTGGGTCCCAGAAGCGATCTGTACATGCCTACTCATTGCTGGAATGTTTTCAAAATATAGGCTCAAAACATGCTAAAAATCGATATTTTAGGTGCAAAAAGTCGATATGTGCATGCATCTTCTATACCCGTTTATATTTAAAATTCAGGCTCAAAACACCCGAAAATTCGATATTTTTGGGTCCCAGAAGCGATCTGTACATGCCTACTTAGTGCTAGAATATTTTCAAAATATAGGCCCAAAACGTGGTAAAAATCGATACTTTGGGTGCCCAAAGTCGATATGTACATGCATCTTCTGTACCCGTTTATATCTCAAAATAAGGCTCAAAACACCCGAAAATTCGATATTTTTGGGTCCCAGAAGCGATCTGTACACGCCTACTCCTTGCTAGAATGTATTCAAGATACAGACCCAAAAGATTCTCAAAATCGATATTTTAGGTGCAAGAAGTCGATATGTGCATGCATCTTCAATACCGGTTTATATCTCAAATTCAGGCTCAAAACACCCGAAAATTCAATATTTTTCGTTCCCAGAAGCGATCTGTACATGCCTAATCAGTGCTGGAATGTTTTCAAAATATAGGCTCAAAAACATGATAAAAATCGATATTTTAAGTGTCTAAAGTCAATATGTTCATGTATCTTCTGTACCCGTTTATATCTCAAATTCAGGCTCAAAACACCCGAAAATTCGATATTTTTGGGTCCCAAAAGCTATTTGTACATGCCTACTTTTTGCTAGAATGTTTTCAAGATACAGACCCAAAACATGCTCAAAATCGATATTTTAGGTGGAAAAAGTCGATATGTGCATGCATCTTCAGTACCCGTTTATATCTCAAATTCAGGCTCAAAACACCCGAAAATTGGATATTTTTTGGTCCCAGAAGTGATCTGTACATGCCTACTCTGTGTTAGAGTATTTTCAAAATAAAGGCCCAAAACATGCTGAAAATCGATAATTTAGGTGCCCAAAGTCAATATGTGTATGCATCTTCTTTATTTAAGGGCGTAGGTCATATCGACCCCTTGCTCTGCGTCTTCCTCTGACAGCTCCCTCCCACCAGTCTCCCCTGTTCAGGGCCATTTCCTCACATCGATGCAGAGGGAGGCCAAGATCTTCAGGAATTTGGTCCTTCCATCGTTTAGGTGGTCTCCCCCTAGGTCGCCGTGCTGTGAAGTCTCCCCAATACGCTCTCCTGATGTAACTCTCTGGTGGTCTTCTCATTGTGTGTCCAAACCATTTCAGCCGTTTCCTTCTTATTATTTCAGTGATTGTTTCATTCACATTTAGTTCTCTTCTAATATGTTCATTAGTAACTCTTTGTATTCTTCTTATACCCATTATGGCTCTCAGGCATCTCATTTCAAACACTTCTAGTCTTCTTGTGTCCTCTGCTCTTAATGTCCAGGTTTCTCCTGCATAGATTGCTATTGGTAGGATCAAACTCTTGTACAGCCTGACTTTGAGCTTTAGTGAAATGTCTCTTCTGGACCACACAGTTCTCTGCAGTCTTCCGAATGCTGCCGATGCCAAAGCTATCCTTCTGTTTACATCCTTTGAAGTAAATGGTAGCATGCTGCCAAGGAAGACAAACTCATTAACCCTCTGCACCTCCTCTCCGTCTATTCTAATATTATCATCTCCATCTGTTAAAATCTTGCATTTCTTGTAGTTTATTTTCAGTCCCCACTTCATGCATGCTGTTTCAAGTTCTTGTGTGGATAATCCAAGCTTCCCAAAGATAACCGACAATAAAGTAGTGTCATCAGCGTATCTTATGTCAAGGCTCATTTTTTCTCTATAGTTTAGCTCTCTGTCTATGCTCTTAAGCTCTCTCATCACAAACTCCAAGAACAGGTTAAACAGTGCGGGTGATAAGATACAGCCCTGTCTAACACCAACTCTAACACAGAACCACTCTGTCATAGAACCACCGATCATCACAGAGCACTGTGTATTCTCATACATCTTCTTTATAACATTAATCATTCTTTGATTGACACCCACAGAGCTCAGAAATATCCACAAAGCTTCCCTCCACACAGTATCAAAAGCTGATTTGAAGTCGATAAAGTTGAAATGTATCGGGACATTATGCTCTCTTGCCTTTTCCAGTATCTGTCTAGCAATAAATATTGCATCTATTGTACCTCTTCCTGTTCTAAATCCAAATTGGCTCTCACTCGCGGATTCTTCTAATATGCCCTCTATTCTCAAAAGAATTATCTTGCAGAATACTTTACAGGGTACCGATGTTAGGGATATTGCCCTGTAATTTTCTGGGTTTTGTTTATCACCTTTCTTGTGTATAGGGTTTATTAACAGCTTAGACCAATCATCAGGCGTATCCTCAAGATCCCATACCTTTTTGAACAGACATTGTAGCATCTCCACCATGTACCTCCCACCAGCCTTTAATACCTCAGCAGTAATATTATCCCATCCTGGGGATTTTTTGTTCTTCAGGGATTTTATTGATGTTTCCACTTCATGTTCAGTGGGTGGGTTATCATTAATTTCCGCATCACCTTCCAGAACATCGTTTGGTGCTTCGTCATTGTGAGGAAATTCTGTGTTCAGCTGTGTGGTGAAATGATCTTGCCAACATCTAAGGACCTCTTCTTGTTCACATTGAATCGTTCCATTTTTGTCTTTAATTGTGTTTAGTTGTCTATACGGTTTCTTTTCCAGTTCTCTGACTGTCTTAAAGAGATTATGACTGTTGTTATTCTTGAAATCTCTCTCTAACTGCTCTACCTTTTTCTCCATTGTTAATCTTTTCTGTTGCAACACTTCTGATTTAACTTGTCTGTTTATTGTCCTGTAGTTCTCTCGTAGTTCGTTGTTAGATGGTTGTTTAAGGTATTTTAATCGAGCCTCTCTTCTGTCATTGCATTTGTTTTCGAGTGCCTTTGGCATTCCCTCAACTTGCTTTTTCTTCTTGTAACCAACTGTCTCTTCAGTTATTTTGTTTGTAGTGTTCACATATTCTTCGTAAGCTTTTTGCACTGTTTGGTTTTCCATTCGGTCTATCAATGCTTCAAAAGCGCCGCCAATCTTTACAACAAATTCATTTCTTATCTCCTGATCTGTCAACTTCTCTACATCATACCGTCTGGGAGTTGTTTTGCTCTTACGTGGCTTCCTCATCTTCATATTTATGTTTGCCATCAACAGGGAGTGGTCCGAGCCCACATCCGCCGAATTGTACACCCTTGAGTTTTTAGTGTTGTTCATTACTTCTCTGCTTACAATGATGTAGTCAATTTGGTTTCTAGTCCGTCCATCAGGTGAGATCCAGGTTGCTCTTCTTCCTGGTCGATGCTTGAAAAAGGAGTTACTTATTACCAGTCCATTGATAGCACAGAATTGCATTAACATTTCACCTCTTTCATTTCTATCTCCAAGGCCATATTTGCCCGCTACTTCTGGCCACACTTCATTTGCTTCTGTTCCTATTTTTGCATTGAAGTCCCCCATCAATATTATTTTACTGTTCCTTTGTATTCTATCGAGATATGCTTGTACATCATCAAGAAATCGTTGGTATTCTTCATCTGGGTAACTAGTGTCAGGGGCATAAACTTGGAGAACATCTAAAAGACCCTCTCTCATCTTAAAACTTGCTCCCATTAGTCTCTCTGAAATTTGTTGATAGTTTGTCATACTTTTTGTAGTTTCAGTCTCTATCAACAGTGCTACACCCTGTCTTCTAACTCCATCTCTTCGACTTGAGGCTATTATGGTGTATGCGTCATCGGTGAAGGCTTCTTCGTTCCCATCCCAGTGCGTCTCTGATATTCCCATTATCTTTATGTCAAGTCTCTTCATCTCCATCACCAACATATTTAATTTTCCTTCTTCATTCATTGTCCGAACGTTCCACGTAGCTACCGGGAGATTCTTCGCACCCTCTCTCTTTCGAGTGCCCGGGACTGAGGGCCATTGGTAGTTTTTAGCCATCATGGTACGCAGATTTGAGCGGGAATACTTGGGCACCTGCCAAAGACTTCCCAAGCGCAGTGCTCAACTGACTAGAGCAAGATCCCCCTCTCGCCGTCACATTTGCGTTCGGTAAAGAGGCGGAATAGTGTAGAGCCGATATAGCACTTCTGCTGTCGCCTCCAACACCGTCATCTACCTGCTGCCATAGATGATTACTCGTAACCCAGGTAAAGGGTGGCTTCAAGGTACTACGCCTTGCCAAAGGGCGACCTGGGATTTTGTCCGGGACTGCTTATTTATTATATATATTCGCAGCTAACCTCTATATCTAGAGGCCGTTCCCCTATCCGCAACCTGGGGACCCGGTGGATGGGAGTTGTCATCACCACACCATCTTCTATACCCGTCTATATCTCAAATTCAGGCACAAAACCCCCGAAAATTCGATATTTTTAGGTCCCAGAAGTAATCTGTACATGCCTACTCAGTGCTAGAATATTTTCAAAATATAGGTCCAAAACATGCTAAAAATCGATTTTTTAGGTGTCTAAAGTCGATATGTGCATGCATCTTCTGTACCCGTGTATATCTCAAATTCAGACTCAAAACACCCGAAAATTCAAAATTTTTAGTTCCCAAAAGCGATCTGTACATGCCTACTCAGTGCTGGAATGTTTTCAAAATATAGGCTCAAAACATGATAAAAATCGATATTTTAAGTGTCTAAAGTCGATATGTACATGCATCTTCTGTACCCGTTTATATTTAAAATTCAGGCTCAAAACACCCGAAAATTCGATATTTTTGGGTCCCAGAAGCGATCTGTACATGCCTACTCTCTGTTAGAGTATTTTCAAAATACAGGCCCAAACCATGCTAAAAATCGATATTTTAGGTGCACATAGTCGATATGTGTATGCATCTTCTGTATCCGTTTATATCCCAAATTTAGGCTCAAAACACCCGAAAATTCGATATTTTTGGGTCCCAGAAGCGATCTGTACATGCCTACTTAGTGCTAGAATATTTTCAAAATATAGGCCCAAAACGTGGTAAAAATCGATACTTTGGGTGCCCAAAGTCGATATGTACATGCATCTTCTGTACCCGTTTATATCTCAAATTCAGGCTCAAAACACCCGAAAATTCGATATTTTTGGGTCCCAGTAGCGATCTGTACACGCCTACTCCTTGCTAGGATGTATTCAAGATACAGACCCAAAACATGCTCAAAATCGATATTTTAGGTGCAAGAAGTCGATATGTGCATGCATCTTCAATACCGGTTTATATCTCAAATTCAGGCTCAAAACACCCGAAAATTTAATATTTTTCGTTCCCAGAAGCGGTCTGTACATGCCTACTCAGTGCTGGAATGTTTTCAAAATATAGGCTCAAAAACATGATAAAAATCGATATTTTAAGTGTCTAAAGTCGATATGTTCATGTATCTTCTGTACCCGTTTATATCTCAAATTCTGGCTCAAAACACCCGAAAATTCGATATTTTTGGGTCCCATAAGCGATTTGTACATGCCTACTCTTGGCTGGAATATTTTCAAGATACAGACCCAAAACATGCTCAAAATCGATATTTTAGGTGCAAAAAGTCGATATGTGCATGCATCTTCAGTACCCGTTTATATGTCAAATTCAGGCTCAAAACACCCGAAAATTCGATATTTTTGGGTCCCAGAAGCGATCTGTACATGCCTACTCTGTGTTAGAGTATTTTCAAAATGCAGGCCCAAAACATGCTGAAAATCGATATTTTAGGTGCCCAAAGTCAATAAGTGTATGCATCTTCTGTACCCTTTTATATCTCAAATTCAGGCTCAAAACACCCGAAAATTCGATATTTTTGGGTCCCAGAAGCAATATGAACATGTCTACTTAGTGCTAAAATATATTGAAGATATAGGCCCAAAACATGCTAAAAATCGATATTATAGCTGCAAAAGTCGATATGTGTATGCATCTTCTGTATCCGTTTATATCCCAAATTTAGGCTCAAAACACCCGAAAATTCGATATTTTTGGGTCCCAGAAGCGATCTGTACATGCCTACTTAGTGCTAGAATATTTTCAAAATATAGGCCCAAAACGTGGTAAAAATCGATACTTTGGGTGCCCAAAGTCGATATGTACATGCATCTTCTGTACCCGTTTATATCTCAAATTCAGGCTCAAAACACCCGAAAATTCGATATTTTTGGGTCCCAGTAGCGATCTGTACACGCCTACTCCTTGCTAGGATGTATTCAAGATACAGACCCAAAACATGCTCAAAATCGATATTTTAGGTGCAAGAAGTCGATATGTGCATGCATCTTCAATACCGGTTTATATCTCAAATTCAGGCTCAAAACACCCGAAAATTTAATATTTTTCGTTCCCAGAAGCGGTCTGTACATGCCTACTCAGTGCTGGAATGTTTTCAAAATATAGGCTCAAAAACATGATAAAAATCGATATTTTAAGTGTCTAAAGTCGATATGTTCATGTATCTTCTGTACCCGTTTATATCTCAAATTCTGGCTCAAAACACCCGAAAATTCGATATTTTTGGGTCCCATAAGCGATTTGTACATGCCTACTCTTGGCTGGAATATTTTCAAGATACAGACCCAAAACATGCTCAAAATCGATATTTTAGGTGCAAAAAGTCGATATGTGCATGCATCTTCAGTACCCGTTTATATGTCAAATTCAGGCTCAAAACACCCGAAAATTCGATATTTTTGGGTCCCAGAAGCGATCTGTACATGCCTACTCTGTGTTAGAGTATTTTCAAAATGCAGGCCCAAAACATGCTGAAAATCGATATTTTAGGTGCCCAAAGTCAATAAGTGTATGCATCTTCTGTACCCTTTTATATCTCAAATTCAGGCTCAAAACACCCGAAAATTCGATATTTTTGGGTCCCAGAAGCAATATGAACATGTCTACTTAGTGCTAAAATATATTGAAGATATAGGCCCAAAACATGCTAAAAATCGATATTATAGCTGCAAAAGTCGATATGTGCATGCATCTTCTGTACCCGTTTATATCTCAAATTCAGGCTCAAAACACCCGAAAATTCGATATTTTTGGGTCCCAGAAGCGATCTGTACATGCCTACTCCGTGTTAGAGTATTTTCAAAAAACAGGCCCAAAACATGCTGAAAATCGATATTTTAGGTGCCCAAAGTCAATATGTGAATGCATCTTCTGTACCCGTTTATATCCCAAATTCAGGCTCAAAACACCTGAAAATTCGATATTTTTTAGTCGCAGAAGCGATCTGTACATGCGTACTCAGTGCTAGAATATTTTCAAAATATAGGCCCAAAACATGCTAAAAATTAATATATTGGGTGCCAAAAGTCGATATGTGCATGCATCTTCTGTACCCGTTTATATCTTGAATTCTAGCTCAAAACACTCGAAAATTGGATATTTTTGTGTCCCAGAAGCGATCTGTACATGACTACTCCGTGTTAGAGTATTTTCAGAATACAGGCCCAAAACATGCTAAAAATCGATATTTTGGGTGCCCAAAGTCGATATGTGCATGCATCTTCTGTACCTGTTTATATCTCAAATTAAGGCTCATAACACCCAAAAATTCGATATTTTTGGGTCCCAGAAGCGATCTGTACATGCCTACTCTCTGTTAGAGTATTTTAAAAATACAGGCCCAAAACATGCTAAAAATCGATATTTTAGGTGCACATAGTCGATATGTGTATGCATCTTCTGTATCCGTTTATATCCCAAATTCAGGCTCAAAACACCCGAAAATTCGATATTTTTGGGTCCCAGAAGCGATCTGTACATGCCTACTTAGTGCTAGAATATTTTCAAAATATAGGCCCAAAACGTGGTAAAAATCGATACTTTGGGTGCCCAAAGTCGATATGTACATGCATCTTCTGTACCCGTTTATATCTCAAAATCAGGCTCAAAACACCCGAAAATTCGATATTTTTGGGTCCCAGAAGCGATCTGTACACGCCTACTCCTTGCTAGAATGTATTCAAGATACAGACCCAAAAGATGCTCAAAATCGATATTTTAGGTGCAAGAAGTCGATATGTGCATGCATCTTCAATACCGGTTTATATCTCAAATTCAGGCTCAAAACACCCGAAAATTCAATATTTTTCGTTCCCAGAAGCGATCTGTACATGCCTAATCAGTGCTGGAATGTTTTCAAAATATAGGCTCAAAAACATGATAAAAATCGATATTTTAAGTGTCTAAAGTCAATATGTTCATGTATCTTCTGTACCCGTTTATATCTCAAATTCAGGCTCAAAACACCCGAAAATTCGATATTTTTGGGTCCCAAAAGCTATTTGTACATGCCTACTTTTTGCTAGAATGTTTTCAAGATACAGACCCAAAACATGCTCAAAATCGATATTTTAGGTGGAAAAAGTCGATATGTGCATGCATCTTCAGTACCCGTTTATATCTCAAATTCAGGCTCAAAACACCCGAAAATTCGATATTTTTTGGTCCCAGAAGTGATCTGTACATGCCTACTCTGTGTTAGAGTATTTTCAAAATAAAGGCCCAAAACATGCTGAAAATCGATAATTTAGGTGCCCAAAGTCAATATGTGTATGCATCTTCTATACCCGTCTATATCTCAAATTCAGGCACAAAACACCCGAAAATTCTATATTTTTGGGTCCCAGAAGTAATCTGTACATGCCTACTCAGTGCTAGAATATTTTCAAAATATAGGTCCAAAACATGCTAAAAATCGATTTTTTAGGTGTCTAAAGTCGATATGTGCATGCATCTTCTGTACCCGTGTATATCTCAAATTCAGACTCAAAACACCCGAAAATTCAAAATTTTTAGTTCCCAAAAGCGATCTGTACATGCCTACTCAGTGCTGGAATGTTTTCAAAATATAGGCTCAAAACATGATAAAAATCGATATTTTAAGTGTCTAACGTCGATATGTACATGCATCTTCTGTACCCGTTTATATTTAAAATTCAGGCTCAAAACTCCCGAAAATTCGATATTTTTGGGTCCCAGAAGCGATCTGTACATGCCTACTCTCTGTTAGAGTATTTTCAAAATACAGGCCCAAAACATGCTAAAAATCGATATTTTAGGTGCACATAGTCGATATGTGTATGCATCTTCTGTATCCGTTTATATCCCAAATTCAGGCTCAAAACACCCGAAAATTCGATATTTTTGGGTCCCAGAAGCGATCTGTACATGCCTACTTAGTGCTAGAATATTTTCAAAATATAGGCCCAAAACGTGGTAAAAATCGATACTTTGGGTGCCCAAAGTCGATATGTACATGCATCTTCTGTACCCGTTTATATCTCAAATTCAGGCTCAAAACACCCGAAAATTCGATATTTTTGGGCCCCAGTAACGATCTGTACACGCCTACTCCTTGCTAGGATGTATTCAAGATACAGACCCAAAACATGCTCAAAATCGATATTTTAGGTGCAAGAAGTCGATATGTGCATGCATCTTCAATACCGGTTTATATCTCAAATTCAGGCTCAAAACACCCGAAAATTTAATATTTTTTGTTCCCAGAAGCGATCTGTACATGCCTACTCAGTCCTGGAATGTTTTCAAAATATAGGCTCAAAAACATGATAAAAATCGATATTTTAAGTGTCTAAAGTCGATATGTTCATGTATCTTCTGTACCCGTTTATATCTCAAATTCAGGCTCAAAACACCCGAAAATTCGATATTTGTGGGTCCCATAAGCGATTTGTACATGCCTACTCTTTGCTGGAATGTTTTCAAGATACAGACCCAAAACATGCTCAAAATCGATATTTTAGGTGGAAAAAGTCGATATGTGCATGCATCTTCAGTACCCGTTTATATCTCAAATTCAGGCTCAAAACAAATGAAAATTCAATACTTTTGGGTCCCAGAAGTAATCTGTACATTCCTACTCAGTGCTAGAATGTTTTCAAGATACAGACCCAAAACATACTCAAAATCGATATTTTAGGTGCAAAAAGTCGATATGTGCATGCATCTTCAGTACCCGTTTATATGTCAAATTCAGGCTCAAAAACACCCGAAAATTCGATATTTTTGGGTCCCAGAAGCGATCTGTACATGCCTACTCTGTGTTAGAGTATTTTCAAAATGCAGGCCCAAAACATGCTGAAAATCGATATTTTAGGTGCCCAAAGTCAATAAGTGTATGCATCTTCTGTACCCTTTTATATCTCAAATTCAGGCTCAAAACACCAGAAAATTCGATATTTTTGGGTCCCAGAAGCAATATGAACATGTCTACTTAGTGCTAAAATATATTGAAGATATAGGCCCAAAACATGCTAAAAATCGATATTATAGCTGCAAAAGTCGATATGTGCATGCATCTTCTGTACCCGTTTATATCTCAAATTCAGGCTCAAAACACCCGAAAATTCGATATTTTTGGGTCCCAGAAGCGATCTGTACATGCCTACTCCATGTTAGAGTATTTTCAAAATACAGGACCAAAACATGCTGAAAATCGATATTTTAGGTGCCCAAAGTCAATATGTGAATGCATCTTCTGTACCCGTTTATATCCCAAATTCAGGCTCAAAACACCTGAAAATTCGATATTTTTTAGTCGCAGAAGCGATCTGTACATGCGTACTCAGTGCTAGAATATTTTCAAAATATAGGCCCAAAACATGCTAAAAATCAATATTTTGGGTGCCAAAAGTCGATATGTGCATGCATCTTATGTACCCGTTTATATCTTAAATTCAAGCTCAAAACACTCAAAAATTGGATATTTTTGTGTCCCAGAAGCGATCTTTACATAACTACTCCGTGTTAGAGTATTTTCAGAATACAGGCCCAAAACATGCTAAAAATCGATATTTTGGGTGCCCAAAGTCGATATGTGCATGCATCTTCTGTACCTGTTTATATCTCAAATTAAGGCTCATAACACCCAAAAATTCGATATTTTTGGGTCCCAGAAGCAATCTGTACATGCCTACTCCTTGCTAATATGTTTTCAAGATACAGACCCAAAACATGCTCAAAATCGATATTTCAGGTGCAAAAAGTCGATATGTGCATGCATCTTCAGTACCCGTTTATATCTCAAATTCAGGTTCAAACACCCGAAAATTCGATATTTTTGGGTCCCAGAAGCGATCTGTACATGCCTACTCAGTGCTGGAATGTTTTCAAAATATAGGCTCAAAACATGCTAAAAATCGATATTTTAGGTGTCCAAAGTCGATATGTGCATGCATCTTCGGTACCCGTTTATATCTCAAATTCAGGCTAAAAACACCCGAAAATTCGATATTTTTGGGTCCCAGAAGCGATATGTGCATGCCTACTCAGTGCTGGAATGTTTTCAAAATATAGGCTCAAAACATGCTAAAAATCGATATTTTAGGTGTCTAAAGTAGATATGTGCATGCATCTTCTGTACCCGTTTATATCTCAAATTCAGGCTCAAAACACCCGAAAATTCGATATTTTTGGGTCCCAGAAGCGATCTGTACATGCCTACTCTGTGTTAGAGTATTTTCAAAATACAGGCCCAAAACATGCTGAAAATCGATATTTTAGGTGCACAAAGTCGATATGTGTATGCATCTTCTGTATCCGTTTATATCCCAAATTCAGGCTCAAAACACCCGAAAATTCGATATTTTTGGGTCCCAGAAGCGATCTGTACATGCCTACTTAGTGCTAGAATATTTTCTAAATATAGGCCCAAAACGTGTTAAAAATCGATATTTTGGGTGCCCAAAGTCGATATGTGCATGCATCTTCTGTACCCGTTTATATCTCAAATTCAGGCTCAAAACCCCCGAAAATTCGATATTTTTGGGTCCCAGAAGCGATTTGTACATGCCTACTCTTTGCTAGAATGTTTTCAAGATACAGACCCAAAACATGCTCAAAATCGATATTTTAGGTGGAAAAAGTCGATATGTGCATGCATCTTCAGTACCCGTTTATATCTCAAATACAGGCTCAAAACACCCGAAAATTCGATATTTTTTGGTCCCAGAAGCGATCTGTGCATGTCTACTCAGTACTGGGAATGTTTTTAAAATATAGGCTCAAAACATGCTAAAAATCGATATTTTAGGTGTCTAAAGTCGATATGTGCATGCATCTTCTGTACCCGTTTATATCTCAAATTCAGACTCAAAACACCCGAAAATTCAAAATTTTTAGTTCCCAAAAGCGATCTGTACATGCCTACTCAGTGCTGGAATGTTTTCAAAATATAGGCTCAAAACATGATAAAAATCGATATTTTAAGTGTCTAAAGTCGATATGTACATGCATCTTCTGTACCCGTTTATATTTAAAATTCAGGCTCAAAACACCCGAAAATTCGATATTTTTGGGTCCCAGAAGCGATCTGTACATGCCTACTCTCTGTTAGAGTATTTTCAAAATACAGGCCCAAAACATGCTAAAAATCGATATTTTAGGTGCACAAAGTCGATATGTGTATGCATCTTCTGTATCCGTTTATATCCCAAATTCAAGCTCAAAACACCCGAAAATTCGATATTTTTGGGTCCCAGAAGCGATCTGTACATGCCTACTTAGTGCTAGAATATTTTCAAAATATAGGCCCAAAACGTGGTAAAAATCGATACTTTGGGTGCCCAAAGTCGATATGTACATGCATCTTCTGTACCCATTTATATCTCAAATTCAGGCTCAAAACACCCGAAAATTCGATATTTTTGGGTCCCAGAATCGATCTGTACACGCCTACTCCTTGCTAGAATGTATTCAAGATACAGACCCAAAACAAGCTCAAAATCGATATTTTAGGTGCAAAAAGTCGATATGTGCATGCATCTTCAATACCCGTTTATATCTCAAATTCAGGCTCAAAACACCCGAAAATTCAATATTTTTCGTTCCCAGAACCGATCTGTACATGCCTACTCAGTGCTGGAATGTTTTCAAAATATAGGCTCAAAAACATGATAAAAATCGATATTTGAAGTGTCTAAAGTCGATATGTTCATGTATCTTCTGTACCCGTTTATATCTCAAATTCAGGCTCAAAACACCCGAAAATTCGATATTTTTGGGTCCCATAAACGATTTGTACATGCCTACTCTTTGCTGGAATGTTTTCAAGATACAGACCCAAAACATGCTCAAAAACGATATTTTAGGTGGAAAAAGTCGATATGTGCATGCATCTTCAGTACCCGTTTATATCTCAAATTCAGGCTCAAAACACACGAAAATTCAATACTTTTGGGTCCCAGAAGTAATCTGTACATTCCTACTCAGTGCTAGAATGTTTTCAAGATACAGACCCAAAACATGCTCAAAATCGATATTTTAGTTGCAAAAAGTCGATATGTGCATGCATCTTCAGTACCCGTTTATATCTCAAATTCAGACTCAAAACACTCGAAAATTCAAAATTTACAGTTCCCAAAAGCGATCTGTACATGCCTACTCAGTGCTGGAATGTTTTCAAAATATAGGCTCAAAACATGATAAAAATCGATATTTTAAGTGTCTAAAGTCGATATGTACATGCATCTTCTGTACCCGTTTATATTTAAAATTCAGGCTCAAAACACCCGAAAATTCGATATTTTTTGGTCCCAGAAGCGATCTGTACATGCCTACTCTCTGTTAGAGTATTTTCAAAATACAGGCCCAAAACATGCTAAAAATCGATATTTTAGGTGCACAAAGTCGATATGTGTATGCATCTTCTGTATCCGTTTATATCCCAAATTCAGGCTCAAAACACCCGAAAATTCGATATTTTTGGGTCCCAGAAGCGATCTGTACATGCCTACTTAGTGCTAGAATATTTTCAAAATATAGGCCCAAAACGTGGTAAAAATCGATACTTTGGGTGCCCAAAGTCGATATGTACATGCATCTTCTGTACACGTTTATATCTCAAATTCAGGCTCAAAACACCCGAAAATTCGATATTTTTGGGTCCCAGAAGCGATCTGTACACGCCTACTCCTTGCTAGAATGTATTCAAGATACAGACCCAAAACAAGCTCAAAATCGATATTTTAGGTGCAAAAAGTCGATATGTGCATGCATCTTCAATACCGGTTTATATCTCAAATTCAGGCTCAAAACACCCGAAAATTCATTATTTTTCGTTCCCAGAAGCGATCTGTACATGCCTACTCAGTGCTGGAATGTTTTCAAAATATAGGCTCAAAAACATGATAAAAATCGATATTTTAAGTGTCTAAAGTCGATATGTTCATGTATCTTCTGTACCCGTTTATATCTCAAATTCAGGCTCAAAACACCCGAAAATTCGAGATTTTTGGGTCCCAGAAGTAATCTGTACATTCCTACTCAGTGCTAGAATGTTTTCAAGATACAGACCCAAAACATGCTCAAAATCGATATTTTAGGTGCAAAAAGTCGATATGTGCATGCATCTTCAGTACCCGTTGATATCTCAAATTCAGGCTTAAAACCCCCGAAAATTCGATATTTTTGGGTCCCAGAAGCGATCTGTACATGCCTACTTAGTGCTAGAATATTTTCAAAATGCAGGCCCAAAACATGCTGTAAATCGATATTTTAGGTGCCCAAAGTCAATAAGTGTATGCATCTTCTGTACCCTTTTATATCTCAAATTCAGGCTCAAAACACCCGAAAATTCGATATTTTTGGGTCCCAGAAGCAATATGAACATGTCTACTTAGTGCTAAAATATATTGAAGACATAGGCCTAAAACATGCTAAAAATCGATATTATAGGTGCAAAAAGTCGATATGTGCATGCATCTTCAGTACCCGTTTATATCTGAAATTCAGGCTCAAAACCCCCGAAAATTCAATATTTTTCGTTCCCAGAAGCAATCTGTACATGCCTACTCAGTGCTAGAATATTTTCAAAATATAGGCCCAAAACGTGCTAAAAATTAATATTTTGGGTGCCAAAAGTCGATATGTGCATGCACCTTCAGTACCCGTTTATATCTCAAATTCAGGCTCAAAACACCCGAAAATTCGATATTTTTGGGTCCCAGAAGCGATATGTGCATGCCTACTCAGTGCTAGAATGTTTTCAAAATATAGGCTCAAAACATGCTAAAAATCGATATTTTAGGTGTCTAAAGTAGATATGTGCATGCATCTTCTGTACCCGTTTATATCTCAAATTGAGGCTCTAAACACCCGAAAATTCGATATTTTTGGGTCCCAGAAGCGATCTGTACATGCCTACTTAGTGCTAGAATATTTTCTAAATATAAGCCCAAAACGTGTTAAAAATCGATATTTTGGGTGCCCAAAGTCGATATGTGCATGCATCTTCTGTACCAGTTTATATCTCAAATTCAGGCTCAAAACACCCGAAAATTCAAAATTTTTCGTTCCCAGAAGCGATCTGTACATGCCTACTCAGTGCTGGAATGTTTTCAAAATATAGGCTCAAAACATGATATAAATCGATATTTTAAGTGTCTAAAGTCGATATGTTCATGAATCTTTTGTAATCGTTTATATCTCAAATTCAGGGTCAAAACACCCGAAAATTCGATATTTTTGGGTCCCAGAAGCGATTTGTACATGCCTACTCTTTGCTAGAATGTTTTCAACATACAGACCCAAAACATGCTCAAAATCGATACTTTGGGTGCCCAAATTCGATATGTGCATGCATCTTCTGTACCCGTTTATATCTCAAATTCTGCCTCAAAACACCCGAAAATTCGATATTTTTGGGTCCCAGAAGCGATCTATACATGCCTACTCTGTGTTAGAGTATTTTCAAAATAAAGCCCCAAAACATGCTGAAAATCGAAAATTTAGGTGCCCAAAGTCAATATGTGTATGAATCTTCTGTATCCGTTTATATCTCAAATTCAGGCTCAAAACACCCGAAAATTCGATATTTTTGGGTCCCAGAAGCGATCTGTACATGCCTACTTAGTGCTAGAATATTTTCAAAATATAGGCCCAAAACGTGGTAAAAATCGATACTTTGGGTGCCCAAAGTCGATATGTACATGCATCTTCTGTACACGTTTATATCTCAAATTCAGGCTAAAAAACACCCGAAAATTCGATATTTTTGGGTCCCAGAAGCGATCTGTACACGCCTACTCCTTGCTAGAATGTATTCAAGATACAGACCCAAAACAAGCTCAAAATCGATATTTTAGGTGCAAAAAGTCGATATGTGCATGCATCTTCAATACCGGTTTATATCTCAAATTCAGGCTCAAAACACCCGAAAATTCAATATTTTTCGTTCCCAGAAGCGATCTGTACATGCCTACTCAGTGCTGGAATGTTTTCAAAATATAGGCTCAAAAACATGATAAAAATCGATATTTTAAGTGTCTAAAGTCGATATGTTCATGTATCTTCTGTACCCGTTTATATCTCAAATTCAGGCTCAAAACACCCGAAAATTCGATATTTTTGGGTCCCATAAACGATTTGTACATGCCTACTCTTTGCTGGAATGTTTTCGAGATACAGACCCAAAACATGCTCAAAATCGATATTTTAGGTGGAAAAAGTCGATATGTGCATGCATCTTCAGTACCCGTTTATATCTCAAATTCAGGCTCAAACACACGAAAATTCAATACTTTTGGGTCCCAGAAGTAATCTGTACATTCCTACTCAGTGCTAGAATGTTTTCAAGATACAGACCCAAAACATGCTCAAAATCGATATTTTAGGTGCAAAAAGTCGATATGTGCATGCATCTTCTGTACCCGTTTATATCTCAAATTCAGGCTCAAAATACCCGAAAATTCAATATTTTTCGTTCCCAGAAGCAATCTGTACATGCCTACTCAGTGCTAGAATGTTTTCAAAATATAGGCTCAAAACATGCTAAAAATCGATATTTTAAGTGTCTAAAGTCGATATGTGCATGCCTCTTCTGTACCCGTTGATATCTCAAATTCAGGCTTAAAACCCCCGAAAATTCGATATTTTTGGGTCCCAGAAGCGATCTGTACATGCCTACTTAGTGCTAGAATATTTTCAAAATGCAGGCCCAAAACATGCTGTAAATCGATATTTTAGGTGCCCAAAGTCAATAAGTGTATGCATCTTCTGTACCCTTTTATATCTCAAATTCAGGCTCAAAACACCCTAAAATTCGATATTTTTGGGTCCCAGAAGCAATATGAACATGTCTACTTAGTGCTAAAATATATTGAAGACATAGGCCCAAAACATGCTAAAAATCGATATTATAGGTGCAAAAAGTCGATATGTGCATGCATCTTCAGTACCCGTTTATATCTCAAATTCAGGCTCAAAACCCCCGAAAATTCAATATTTTTCGTTCCCAGAAGCAATCTGTACATGCCTACTCAGTGCTAGAATATTTTCAAAATATAGGCCCAAAACATGCTAAAAATTAATATTTTGGGTGCCAAAAGTCGATATGTGCATGCACCTTCAGTACCCGTTTATATCTCAAATTCAGGCTCAAAACACCCGAAAATTCGATATTTTTGGGTCCCAGAAGCGATATGTGCATGCCTACTCAGTGCTAGAATGTTTTCAAAATATAGGCTCAAAACATGCTAAAAATCGATATTTTAGGTGTCTAAAGTAGATATGTGCATGCATCTTCTGTATCCGTTTATATCTCAAATTGAGGCTCTAAACACCCGAAAATTCGATATTTTTGGTTCCCAGAAGCGATCTGTACATGCCTACTTAGTGCTAGAATATTTTCTAAATATAGGCCCAAAACGTGTTAAAAATCGATATTTTGGGTGCCCAAAGTCGATATGTGCATGCATCTTCTGTACCAGTTTATATCTCAAATTCAGGCTCAAAACACCCGAAAATTCAAAATTTTTCGTTCCCAGAAGCGATCTGTACATGCCTACTCAGTGCTGGAATGTTTTCAAAATATAGGCTCAAAACATGATATAAATCGATATTTTAAGTGTCTAAAGTCGATATGTTCATGAATCTTTTGTAATCGTTTATATCTCAAATTCAGGGTCAAAACACCCGAAAATTCGACATTTTTTGGTCCCAGAAGCGATTTGTACATGCCTACTCTTTGCTAGAATGTTTTCAACATACAGACCCAAAACATGCTCAAAATCGATACTTTGGGTGCCCAAATTCGATATGTGCATGCATCTTCTGTACCCGTTTATATCTCAAATTCTGCCTCAAAACACCCGAAAATTCGATATTTTTGGGTCCCAGAAGCGATCTATACATGCCTACTTTGTGTTAGAGTATTTTCAAAATAAAGCCCCAAAACATGCTGAAAATCGATAATTTAGGTGCCCAAAGTCAATATGTGTATGAATCTTCTGTACCCGTTTATATCTCAAATTCAGGCTCAAAACCCCCGAAAATTCGATATTTTTGGGTTCCAGAAGTAATCTGTACATGCCTACTCAGTGCTAGAATATTTTCAAAATATAGGTCCAAAACATGCTAAAAATCGATTTTTTAAGTGTCTAAAGTCGATATGTGCATGCATCTTATGTACCCGCTTATATCTCAAATTCAGGCTCAAAACACCCGAAAATTCAAAAAAATTTTGTTCCCAGAAGCGTTCTGTACATGCCTACTCAGTGCTGGAATGTTTTCAAAATATAGGCTCAAAACATGATATAAATCGATATTTTAAGTGTCTAAAGTCGATATGTTCATGCATCTTCTGTACCCGTTTATATCTCAAATTCAGGCTCAAAACACTCCAAATTTCGATATTTTTTGGTCCCAGAAGCGATCTGTACATGCCTACTCCCTGTTAGAGTATTTTCAAAATACAGGCCCAAAACATGCTGAAAATCGATATTTTAGGTGCACAAAGTCGATATGTGTATGTATCTTCTGTTTCTATTTATATCCCAAATTCAGGCTCAAAACCCCCGAAAATTCGATATTTTTGGGTCCCAGAAGCGATCTGTACATGCCTACTTAGTGCTAGAATATTTTCAAAATATAGGCCCGAAACGTCCTAAAAATCGATACTTAGGGTGCCCATGGTCGATATGTGCATGCATCTTCTGTACCCGTTTATATCTCAAATTCAGGCTCAAAACACCCGAAAATTCGATATTTTTGGGTCCCAGAAGCGATCTGTACGCACCTACTCCTTGCTAGAATGTATTCATGATACAGACCCAAAACATGCTCAAAATCGATATTTTAGGTGCAAGAATTCGATATGTGCATGCATCTTCTGTACCCGTTTATATCTCAAATTCAGGCTCAAAACACCCGAAAATTCAATATTTTTGGGTCCCAGAAGCGATCTGTACATGCCTACTCAGTGCTAGAATGTTTTCAAAATATAGGCCCAAAACATGCTAAAAATCAATATTTTGGGTGCCAAAAGTCGATATGTGCATGCATCTTCTGTAACCGTTTATATCTCAAATTCAGGCTCAAAACACCCGAAAATTCGATATTTTTTGGTCCCAGAAGCGATCTGTACATGCCTACTCAGTGCTAGAATAATTTCAAAATATAGGCCCAAAACATGCTAAAAATTAATATTTTGGGTGCCAAAAGTCGATATGTGCATGCATCTTCTGTACCCGTTTATATCTTAAATTCAAGCTCAAAACACTCGAAAATTGGATATTTTTGGGTCCCAGAAGCGATCTGTACATGACTACTCCGTGTTAGAGTATTTTCAGAATACAGGCCCAAAACATGCTAAAAATCGATATTTTGGGTGCCCAAAGTCGATATGTGCATGCATCTTCTGTACCTGTTTATATCTCAAATTAAGGCTCATAACACTCAAAAATTCAATATTTTTGGGTCCCAGAAGCAATCTGTACATGCCTACTCCTTGCTAGTTTGTTTTCAAGATACAGACCCAAAACATGCTCAAAATCGATATTTCAGGTGCAAAAAGTCGATATGTGCATGCATCTTCAGTACCCGTTTATATCTCAAATTCAGGTTCAAACACCCGAAAATTCAATATTTTTGGGTCCCAGAAGCGATCTGTACATGCCTACTCAGTGCTGGAATGTTTTCAAAATATAGGCTCAAAACATGCTAAAAATCGATATTTTAGGTGTCCAAAGTCGATATGTGCATGCATCTTCGGTACCCGTTTATATCTTAAATTCAGGGTCAAAACACCCGAAAATTCGATATTTTTGGGTCCCAGAAGCGATATGTGCATGCCTACTCAGTGCTGGAATGTTTTCAAAATATAGGCTCGAAACATGCTAAAAATCGATATTTTAGGTGTCTAAAGTAGATATGTGCATGCATCTTATGTACCCGTTTATATCTCAAATTGAGGCTCAAAACACCCGAAAATTCGATATTTTTGGGTCCCAGAAGCGATCTGTACATGCCTACTTAGTGCTAGAATATTTTCTAAATATAGGCCCAAAACGTGGTAAAATCGATACTTTGGGTGCCCAAAGTCGATATGTACATGCATCTTCTGTACCCGTTTATATCTCAAATTCAGGCTCAAAACCCCCGAAAATTCGATATTTTTGGGTCCCAAAAGCGATCTGTACACGCCTACTCCTTGCTAGAATGTATTCAAGATACAGACTCAAAACATGCTCAAAATCGATATTTTAGGTGCAAGAAGTCGATATGTGCATGCATCTTCAATACAGGTTTATATCTCAAATTCAGGCTCAAAACACCCGAAAATTCAATATTTTGCGTTCCCAGAAGCGATCTGTACATGCCTACTCAGTGCTGGAAAGTTTTCAAAATATAGGCTCAAAAACATAATAAAAATTGATATTTTAAGTGTCTAAAGTCGATATGTACATGCATCTTCAGTACCCGTTTATATCTCAAATTCAGGCTCAAAACACCCGAAAATTCTATTTTTTTGGGTCCCAGAAGTAATCTGTACATGCCTACTCTTTGCAAGAATGTTTTCAAGATACAGACCCAAAACATGCTCAAAATCGATATTTTAGGTGCAAAAAGTCGATATGTGCATGCATCTTCAGTACCCGTTTATATCTCAAATTCAGGCTCAAAACACCCGAAAATTCAATATTTTTTGGTCCCAGAAGCAATCTGTACATGACTACTCCGTGTTAGAGTATTTTCAGAATACAGGCCCAAAACATGCTAAAAATCGATATTTTGGGTGCCCAAAGTCGATATGTGCATGCATCTTCTGTACCTGTTTATATCTCAAATTAAGGCTCATAACACTCAAAAATTCAATATTTTTGGGTCCCAGAAGCAATCTGTACATGCCTACTCCTTGCTAGTTTGTTTTCAAGATACAGACCCAAAACATGCTCAAAATCGATATTTCAGGTGCAAAAAGTCGATATGTGCATGCATCTTCAGTACCCGTTTATATCTCAAATTCAGGTTCAAACACCCGAAAATTCAATGTTTTTGGGTCCCAGAAGCGATCTGTACATGCCTACTCAGTGCTGGAATGTTTTCAAAATATAGGCTCAAAACATGCTAAAAATCGATATTTTAGGTGTCCAAAGTCGATATGTGCATGCATCTTCGGTACCCGTTTATATCTCAAATTCAGCCTCAAAACACCCGAAAATTCGATATTTTTGGGTCCCAGAAGCGATCTGTACATGCCTACTTAGTGCTAGAATATTTTCTAAATATAGGCCCAAAACGTGTTAAAAATCGATATTTTGGGTGCCCAAAGTCGATATGTGCATGCATCTTCTGTACCCGTTTATATCTCAAATTCAGACTCAAAACACCCGAAAATTCAAAATTTTTCGTTCCCAGAAGTGATCTGTACATGCCTACTCAGTGCTGGAATGTTTTCAAAATATAGGCTCAAAACATGATATAAATCGATATTTTAAGTGTCTAAAGTCGATATGTTCATGAATCTTTTGTAATCGTTTATATCTCAAATTCAGCCTCAAAACACCCGAAAATTCGATATTTTTGGGTCCCAGAAGCGATTTGTACATGCCTACTCTTTGCTAGAATGTTTTCAACATACAGACCCAAAACATGCTCAAAATCGATACTTTGGGTGCCCAAATTCGATATGTGCATGCATCTTCTGTACCCGTTTATATCTCAAATTCTGCCTCAAAACACCCGAAAATTCGATATTTTTGGGTCCCAGAAGCGATATGTACATGCCTACTCTGTGTTAGAGTATTTTCAAAATAAAGCCCCAAAACATGCTGAAAATCGATAATTTAGGTGCCCAAAGTCAATATGTGTATGAATCTTCTGTACCCGTTTATATCTCAAATTCAGGCTCAAAACCCCCGAAAATTCGATATTTTTGGGTTCCAGAAGTAATCTGTACATGCCTACTCAGTGCTAGAATATTTTCAAAATATAGGTCCAAAACATGCTAAAAATCGATTTTTTAAGTGTCTAAAGTCGATATGTGCATGCATCTTATGTACCCGCTTATATCTCAAATTCAGGCTCAAAACACCCGAAAATAAAAAAAAATTTGTTCCCAGAAGCGTTCTGTACATGCCTACTCAGTGCTGGAATGTTTTCAAAATATAGGCTCAAAACATGATATAAATCGATATTTTAAGTGTCTAAAGTCGATATGTTCATGCATCTTCTGTACCCGTTTATATCTCAAATTCAGGCTCAAAACACTCGAAAATTCGATATTTTTTGGTCCCAGAAGCGATCTGTACATGCCTACTCTCTGTTAGAGTATTTTCAAAATACAGGCCCAAAACATGCTGAAAATCGATATTTTAGGTGCACAAAGTCGATATGTGTATGTATCTTCTGTATCTGTTTATATCCCAAATTCAGGCTCAAAACCCCCGGAAATTCGATATTTTTTGGTCCCAGAAGCGATCTGTACATGCCTACTTAGTGCTAGAATATTTTCAAAATATACGCCCGAAACGTGCTAAAAATCGATACTTGGGGTGCCCATGGTCGATATGTGCATGCATCTTCTGTACCCGTTTATATCTCAAATTCAGGCTCAAAACACCCGAAAATTCGATATTTTTGGGTCCCAGAAGCGATCTGTACACGCCTACTCCTTGCTAGAATGTATTCAAGATACAGACCCAAAACATGCTCAAAATCGATATTTTAGGTGCAAGAATTCGATATGTGCATGCATCTTCTGTACCCGTTTATATCTCAAATTCAGGCTCAAAACACCCGAAAATTCGATATTTTTTGGTCCCAGAAGCGATCTGTACATGCCTACTCAGTGCTAGAATATTTTCAAAATATAGGCCCAAATCATGCTAAAAATTAATATTTTGGGTGCCAAAAGTCGATATGTGCATGCATCTTCTGTACCCGTTTATATCTTAAATTCAAGCTCAAAACACTCGAAAAGTGGATATTTTTGGGTCCCAGAAGCGATCTGTACATGACTACTCCGTGTTAGAGTATTTTCAGAATACAGGCCCAAAACATGCTAAAAATCGAAATTTTGGGTGCCCAAAGTCGATATGTGCATGCATCTTCTGTACCTGTTTATATCTCAAATTAAGGCTCATAACACTCAAAAATTCAATATTTTTGGGTCCCAGAAGCAATCTGTACATGCCTACTCCTTGCTAGTTTGTTTTCAAGATACAGACCCAAAACATGCTCAAAATCGATATTTCAGGTGCAAAAAGTCGATATGTGCATGCATCTTCAGTACCCGTTTATATCTCAAATTCAGGTTCAAACACCCTAAAATTCAATATTTTTGGGTCCCAGAAGCGATCTGTACATGCCTACTCAGTGCTGGAATGTTTTCAAAATATAGGCTCAAAACATGCTAAAAATCGATATTTTAGGTGTCCAAAGTCGATATGTGCATGCATCTTCGGTACCCGTTTATATCTCAAATTCTGGCTCAAAACACCCGAAAATTCGATATTTTTGGGTCCCAGAAGCGATCTGTACATGCCTACTCAGTGCTGGAATGTTTTCAAAATATAGGCTCAAAACATGCTAAAAATCGATATTTTAGGTGTCCAAAGTCGATATGTGCATGCATCTTCGGTACCCGTTTATATCTCAAATTCAGGCTCAAAACACCCTAAAATTCGATATTTTTGGGTCCCAGAAGCGATATGTGCATGCCTACTCAGTGCTGGAATGTTTTCAAAATATAGGCTCAAAACATGCTAAAAATCGATATTTTAGGTGTCTAAAGTAGATATGTGCATGCATCTTATGTACCCGTTTATATCTCAAATTGAGGCTCAAAACACCCGAAAATTCGATATTTTTGGGTCCCAGAAGCGATCTGTACATGCCTACTCTGTGTTAGAGTATTTTCAAAATAAAGCCCCAAAACATGCTCAAAATCGATATTTTAGGTGCAAGAAGTCGATATGTGCATGCATCTTCAATACCGGTTTATATCTCAAATTTAGGCTCAAAACACCCGAAAATTCAATATTTTGCGTTCCCAGAAGCGATCTGTACATGCCTACTCAGTGCTGGAATGTTTTCAAAATATAGGCTCAAAAACATAATAAAAATTTATATTTTAAGTGTCTAAAGTCGATATGTTCATGTATCTTCTGTACCCGTTTATATCTCAAATTCAGGCTCAAAACACCCGAAAATTCTATTTTTTTGGGTCCCATAAGCGATTTGTACATGCCTACTCTTTGCTAGAATGTTTTCAAGATACAGACCCAAAACATGCTGAAAATCGATATTTTAGGTGGAAAACGTCGATATGTGCATGCATCTTCACTACCCGTTTATATCTCAAATTCAGGCTCAAAACCCCCGAAAATTCAATACTTTTGGGTCCCAGAAGTAATCTGTACATGCCTACTCAGTTCTAGAATGTTTTCAAGATACAGACCCAAAACATGCTCAAAATCGATATTTTAGGTGCAAAAAGTCGATATGTGCATGCATCTTCAGTACCCGTTTATATCTCAAATTCAGGCTCAAAACACCCGAAAATTCAATATTTTTTGGTCCCAGAAGCAATCTGTACATGCCTACTCAGGGCTAGAATGTTTTCAATATATAGGCTCAAAACATGCTAAAAATCGATATTTTAGGTGTCTAAAGTCGATATGTGCATGCCTCTTCTGTACCCGTTGATATCTCAAATTCAAGCTTAAAACACCCGAAAATTCGATATTCTTGGGTCGCAGAAGCGATCTGTACATGCCTACTCTGTGTTAGAGTATTTTCAAAATGCAGGCCCAAAACATGCTGAAAATCGATATTTTAGGTGCCCAAAGTCAATAAGTGTATGCATCTTCTGTACCCTTTTATATCTCAAATTCAGGCTCAAAACACCCGAAAATTCGATATTTTTGGGTTCCAGAAGCATTATGAACATGTCTACTTAGTGCTAAAATATATTGAAGATATAGGCCCAAAACATGCTAAAAATCGATATTATAGGTGCAAATGTCGATATCTGCATGCATATTCTGTACCCGTTTATATCTCAAATACAGGCTCAAAACACCCGAAAATTCGATATTTTTGGGTCCCAGAAGCGATCTGTACATGCTTACTCCGTGTTAGAGTATTTTCAAAATACAGACCCAAAACATGCTGAAAATCGATATTTTAGGTGCCCAAAGTCAATATGTGAATGCATCTTCTGTACCCGTTTATATCCCAAATTCAAGCTCAAAACACCCAAAAATTCGATATTTTTTAGTCACAGAAGCAATCTGTACATGCCTACTCAGTGCTAGAATATTTTCAGAATACAGGCCCAAAACATGCTAAAAATCGATATTTTGGGTGCCCAAAGTCGATATGTGCATGCATCTTCTGTACCCGTTTATATCTCAAATTAAGGCTCATAACACCCAAAAATTCAATGTTTTTGGGTCCCAGAAGCAATCTGTACATGCCTACTCTTTGTTAGTATGTTTTCAAGATACAGACCCAAAACATGCTCAAAATCGATATTTCAGGTGCAAAAAGTCGATATGTGCATGCATCTTCAGTAACCGTTTATATCTCAAATTCAGGTTCAAACAACCTTAAATTCAATATTTTTGGGTCTCAGAAGCGATCTGTACATGTCTACTCAGTGCTGGAATGTTTTCAAAATATAGGCTCAAAACATGCTAAAAATCGATATGTTAGGTGTCCAAAGTCGATATGTGCATGCATCTTCGGTACCCGTTTATATCTCAAATTCAGGCTCAAAACACCCAAAAATTCGATATTTTTGGGTCCCAGAAGCGATATGTGCATGCCTACTCAGTGCTGGAATGTTTTCAAAATATAGGCTTAAAACATGCTAAAAATCGATATTTTAGGTGTCTAAAGTAGATATGTGCATGAATCTTCTGTACCCGTTTATATCTCAAATTCAGGCTCAAAACACCCGAAAATTCGATATTTTTGGGTCCCAGAAGCGATCTGTACATGCCTACTCTGTGTTAGAGTATTTTCAAAATAAAGGCACAAAACATGCTGAAAATCGATAATTTAGGTGCCCAAAGTCAATATGTGTATGCATCTTCTATACCCGTCTATATCTCAAATTCAGGCTCAAAACATCCGAATATTCAAAATTTTTCGTTTCCTAAAGCGATCTGTACATGCCTACTCAGTGCTGGAATGTTTTCAAAATATAGGCCCAAACCATTGAGAAATCGATATTTTAGGTGTCCAAAGTCGATATGTGCATGCATCTTCGGTACCCTTTTATATCTCAAATTAAATCTCAAAACACCACGAAAATTCGATATTTTGGGGTCCCAGAAGCGATCTGTACATGCCTACTCCATGTTAGAGTATTTTCAAAATACAGGCCCAAAACAAGCTGAAAATCGATATTTTAGGTGCACAAAGTCGATATGTGTATGCATCTTCTGTATCCGTTTATATCCCAAATTCAGGCTCAAAATACCCGAAAATTCGATATTTTTGGGTCCCAGAAGCGATCTGTACATGCCTACTTAGTGCTAGAATATTTTCTAAATATAGGCCCAAAACGTGTTAAAAATCGATATTTTGGGTGCCCAAAGTCGATATGTGCATGCATCTTCTGTACCCGTTTATATCTCAAATTCAGGCTCAAAACACCCGAAAATTCAAAAATTTTCGTTCCCAGAAGCGATCTGTACATGCCTACTCAGTACTGGAATGTTTTCAAAATATAGGCTCAAAAAACATGATATAAATCGATATTTTAAGTGTCTAAAGTCGATATGTTCATGAATCTTCTGTAATCGTTTATATCTCAAATTCAGGCTCAAAACACCCGAGAATTCGATATTTTTGTGTCCCAGAAGCGATCTGTACATGCCTACACTCTGTTAGAGTATTTTCAAAATACAGGCCCAAAACATGCTGAAAATCGTTATTTTAGGTGCACATAGTCGATATGTGTATGCATCTTCTGTATCCGTTTATATCCCAAATTCTGGCTCAAAACACCCGAAAATTCGATATTTTTGGGTCCCAGAAGCAACCTGTACATGCCTACTTAGTGCTAGAATATTTTCAAAATATAGGCCCAAAACGTGGTAAAAATCGATACTTTGGGTGCCAAAAGTCGATATGTACATGCATCTTCTGTACCCGTTTATATCTCAAATTCAGGCTCAAAACACTCGAAAATTCGATGTTTTTGGGTCCCAGAAGCGATCTGTACATGCCTACTCTTTGCTAGAATGTTTTCAAGATACAGACCCAAAACATGCTCAAAATCGATATTTTAGGTGCAAGAAGTCGATATGTGCATGCATCTTCAATACCGGTTTATATCTCAAATTCAGGCTCAAAACACCCGAAAATTCAATATTTTTCGTTCCCAGAAGCGATCTGTACATGCCTACTCAGTGCTGGAATGCTTTCAGAATATAGGCTCAAAACATGATAAAAATCGATATTTTAAGTGTCTAAAGTCGATATGTTCATGTATCTTCTGTACCCGTTTATATCTCAAATTAAGGCTCAAAACACCCGAAAATTCGATATTTTTGGGTCCCAGAAGCGATTTGTACATGCCTACTCTTTGCTAGAATGTTTTCAAGATACAGACCCAAAACATGCTCAAAATCGATATTTTAGGTGCAAAAAGTCGATATGTGCATGCATCTTCAGTACCCGTTTATATCTCAAATTCAGGCTCAAAACACCCGAAAATTCAATATTTTTGGGTCCCAGAAGTAATCTGTACATGCCTACTCAGTGCTAGAATGTTTTCAAGATACAGACCCAAAAGATGCTCAAAATCGATATTTTAGGTGCAAAAAGTCGATATGTGCATGCATCTTCAGTACCCGTTTATATCTCAAATTCAGGCTCAAAACACCCGAAAATTCGATCTATTTTGGTCCCAGAAGCGATCTGTACATGCCTACTCAGTGCTAGAATGTTTTCAAAATATAGGCTCAAAACATGCTAAAAATCGATATTTAGGTGTCTAAAGTCGATATTTGCATGCCTCTTCTGTACCCGTTTAAATCTCAAATTCAGGCTCAAAACACCCGAAAATTCGATATTTTTGGGTCCCAGAAGCGATCTGTACATGCCTACTCTGTGTTAGAGTATTTTCAAAATGCAGGCCCAAAACATGCTGAAAATCGATATTTTAGGTGCACAAAGTCAATATGTGTATGCATCTTCTATACACTTTTATATCTCAAATTCAGGCTCAAAACACCCGAAAATTCGATATTTTTGGGTCCCAGAAGCAATATGAACATGTTTACTTAGTGATAAAATATATTGAAGATATAGGCCCAAAACATGCTAAAAATCGATATTTTAGGTGCAAAAGTCGATATCTGCATGCATCTTCTGTACCCGTTTATATCTCAAATTAAGGCTCATAACACCCAAAAATTCAATATTTTTGGGTCCTAGAAGCAATCTGTACATGCCTACTCCTTGCTAGTATGTTTTCAAGATACAGACCCAAAACATGCTCAAAATCGATATTTCAGGTGCAAAAAGTCGATATGTGCATGCATCTTCAGTACCCGTTTATATCTCAAATTCAGGTTCAAACACCCTAAAATTCAATGTTTTTGGGTCCCAGAAGCGATCTGTACATGCCTACTCAGTGCTGGAATGTTTTCAAAATATAGGCTCAAAACATGCTAAAAATCGATATTTTAGGTGTCCAAAGTCGATATGTGCATGCATTTTCAGTACACGT
Organism: Petrolisthes cinctipes; assembly: GCA_033782935.1. Lineage (NCBI taxonomy): Eukaryota > Metazoa > Arthropoda > Malacostraca > Decapoda > Porcellanidae > Petrolisthes > Petrolisthes cinctipes. The sequence goes on along the minus strand of JAWQEG010000279.1, from coordinate 286,928 downwards.
TTATATCTCAAATTCAGGCTCATAACACCCGAAAATTCGATATTTTTGGGTCCCAGAAGTGATCTGTGCATACCTACTCAGTGCTAGAATGTTTTCAAAATATAGGCTCAAAACATGCTAAAAATCGATATTTTAGGTGTCTAAAGTAGATATGTGCATGCATCTTCTGTACCCGTTTATATCTCAAATTCAGGCTCAAAACACCCGAAAATTCAAAATTTTCCGTTCCCTGTAGCGATCTGTACATGCCTACTCAGTGCTGGAATGTTTTCAAAATATAGGCCCAAAACATTAAAAAATCGATATTTTAAGTGTCTAAAGTCGATATGTTCATGCATCTTCTGTACCCGTTTATTCAGGCTCAAAACACTCGAAAATTCGATATTCTTGGGTCCCAGAAGCGATCTGTACATGCCTACTCCGTGTTAGAGTATTTTCAAAATACAGGCCCAAAACATGGTGAAAATCGATATTTTAGGTGCACAAAGTCGATTTGAGGATGGATCTTCTGTATCCGTTTATATCCCAAATTCATGCTCAAAACGCCCGAAAATTCGATATTTTTGGGTCCCAGAAGCGATCTGTGCATGCCTACTTAGTTCTAGAATATTTTCTAAATATAGGCCCAAAACGAGTTAAAAATCGATATTTTGGGTGCCCAAAGTCGATATGTGCATGCATCTTCTGTACCTTTTTATATCCCAAATTCAGGCTCAAAAAACCCGAAAATTCGATATTTTTGGGTCCCAGAAGCAATCTGTAAACGCCTACTCCTTGCTAGAATGTATTCAAGATACAGACCCAAAACATGCTCAAAATCGATATTTTAAGTGCAAAAAGTCGATATGTGCATGCATCTTCTGTACCCGTTTATATCTCAAATTCAGGCTCAAAACACCTGAAAATTCAATATTTTTCGTTCCCAGAAGCGATCTGTACATGCCTACTCAGTGCTGGAATGTTTTCAAAATATAGGCTCAAAACATGATAAATATCGATATTTTAAGTGTCTAAAGTCGATATGTTCATGTATCTTCTGTACCCGTTTATATCTCAAATTCAGGCTCAAAACACCTAAAAATTCGATATTTTTGGGTCCCAGAAGCGATTTGTACATGCCTACTCTTTGCTAGATCGTTTTCAAGATACAGACCCAAAACATGCTCAAAATCGATGTTTTAGGTGCAAAAAGTCGATATGTGCATGCATCTTCAGTACCCGTTTATATCTCAAATTCAGGCTCAAAACACCCGAAAATTCAATATTTTTGGGTCTCAGAAGCAATCTGTACATGCCTACTCCTTGCTAGAATGTTTTCAAAATATACGCCCAAAACATGCTAAAAATCGATATTTTAAGTGCAAAAAGTCGATATGTGAATGCATCTTCTGTACCCGTTTATATCTCAAATTCAGGCTCAAAACACACGAAAATTCGATTATTTTGTGTCCCAGAAGCGATCTGTACATGCCTACTCCGTGTTAGAGTATTTTCAAAATACAAACTCAAAATATGCTCAAAATCGATATTTTGGGTGCCCAAAGTCAATATGTGCATGCATCTTCAGTACCCGTTTATATCTCAAATTCAGGCTCAAAATACCCGAAAATTCAATATTTTTCGTTCCCAGAAGCGATCTGTACATGCCTACTCAGTGCTAGAATGTTTTCAAAATATAGGCTAAAAACATGATAAAAATCGATATTTTTAGTGTTTAAAGTCGATATGTTCATGCATCTTCTGTACCCGTTTATATCTCAAATTCAGGTTCATTACACCCGAAAATTCGATATTTTTGGGTCCCAGAAGCGATCTGTACATGCCTACTCCCTGTTAGAGTATTTTCAAAATACAGGCCCAAAACATGCTGAAAATCGATATTTTAGGTGCACAAAATCGATATGCGTATGCATCTTCTGTATCTATTTATATCCCAAATTCAGGCTCAAAACCCCCGAATATTCGATATTTTTGGGTCCCAGAAGCGATCTGTACATGCCTACTTAGTGCTAGAATATTTTCAAAATATAGGCCCAAAACGTGCTAAAAATCGATACTTTGGGTGCCCATGGTCGATATGTGCATGCATCTTCTGTACCCGTTTATATCTCAAATTCAGGCTCAAAACACCCGAAAATTCAATATTTTTCGTTCCCAGAAGCGATCTGTACATGCCTACTCAGTGCTGTAATGTTTTTAAAATATAGGCTCAAAACATGATAAAAATCGATATTTTAATTGTCTAAAGTCGATATGTTCATGTATCTTCTGTACCCGTTTATATCTCAAATTCAGGCTCAAAACACGCGAAAATTCAATATTTTTAGGTCCCAGAAGCGATCTGTGCATGCCTACTCAGTGCTAGAATGTTTTCAAAATATAGGCCCAAAACATGCTAAAAATCAATATTTTGGGTGCCAAAAGTCGATATGTGTATGCATCTTCTATACCCGTTTATATCTTAAATTCAGGCTCAAAACACGCGAAAATTCAATATTTTTAGGTCCCAGAAGCGATCTGTGCATGCCTACTCAGTGCTAGAATGTTTTCAAAATATAGGCCCAAAACATGCTAAAAATCAATATTTTGGGTGCCAAAAGTCGATATGTGTATGCATCTTCTGTACCCGTTTATATCTTAAATTAAGGCTCAAAACACTCGAAAATTGGATATTTTTGGGTCCCAGAAGCGATCTGTACATGACTACTCCGTGTTACAGTATTTTCAGAATACAGGCCCAAAACATGCTAAAAATCGATATTTTAGGTGCAAAAAGTCGATATGTGAATGTATCTTCTGTACCCGTTTATATCTCAAATTCAGGCTCAAAACACCAGAAAATTCGATATTTTTGTGTCCCAGAAGCGATCTGTACATGACTACTCCGTGTTAGAGTATTTTCAGAATACAGGCCCAAAACATGCTGAAAATCGATATTTTAGGTGTCCAAAGTCGATATGTGCATGCATCTTCGGTACCCGTTTATATCTCAAATTAAGGCTCATAACACCCAAAAATTCAATATTTTTGTGTCCCAGAAGCGATCTGTACATGCCTACTCCGTGTTAGAGTATTTTCAAAATACAAACATAAAATATGCTCAAAATCGATATTTTGGTTCCCAAAGTCAATATGTGCATGCATCTTCAGTACCCGTCTATATCTCAAATTCAGGCTCAAAACACCCGAAAATTCAATATTTTTCGTTCCCAGAAGCGATCTGTACATGCCTACTCAGTGCTAGAATGTTTTCAAAATATACGCTCAAAACATGATAAAAATCGATATTTTTAGTGTCTAAAGTCGATATGTTCATGCATCTTCTGTACCCGTTTATATCTCAAATTCAGGTTCAAAACACCCGAAAATTCGATATTTTTGGGTCCCAGAAGCGATCTGTACATGCCTACTCCCTGTTAGAGTATTTTCAAAATACAGGCCCAAAACATGCTGAAAATCGATATTTTAGGTGCACAAAATCGAAATGCGTATGCATCATCTGTATCTGTTTATATCCCAAATTCAGGCTCAAAACCCCCGAATATTCGATATTTTTGGGTCCCAGAAGCGATCTGTACATGCCTACTTAGTGCTAGAATATTTTCAAAATATAGGCCCAAAACGTGCTAAAAATCGATACTTTGGGTGCCCATGGTCGATATGTGCATGCATCTTCAGTACCCGTTTATATCTCAAATTCAGGCTCAAAACACCCGAAAATTCGATATTTTTGGGTCCCAGAAGCGATCTGTACACGCCTACTCCTTGCTAGAATGTATTCAAGATACAGACCCAAAACATGCTCAAAATCGATATTTTAGGTGCAAGAAGTCGATATGTGCATTCATCTTCAATGCCGGTTTATATCTCAAATTCAGGCTCAAAACACCCGAAAATTCAATATTTTTCGTTCCCAGAAGTAATCTGTACATGCCTACTCAGTGCTGGAATGTTTTCAAAATATAGGCTCAAAAACATGATAAAAATCGATATTTTAAGTGTCTAAAGTCGATATGTTCATGCATCTTCTGAACCCGTTTATATCTCAAATTCAGGCTCAAAACACCTGAAAATTTGATATTTTTGGGTCCCAGAAGCGATTTGCACATGCCTACTCTTTGCTAGAATGTTTTCAAGATACAGACACAAAACATGCTCAAAATCGATATTTTAGGTGCAAAAAGTCAAAATGTGCATGCATCTTCAGTACCCGTTTATATCTCAAATTCAGGCTCAAAACACCCGAAAATTCAATATTTTTGGGTCCCAGAAGCGATCTGTGCATGCCTACTCAGTGCTAGAATGTTTTCAAAATATAGGCCCAAAACATGCTAAAAATCAATATTTTGGGTGCCAAAAGTCGATATGTGTATGCATCTTCTGTACCCGTTTATATCTTAAATTCAGGCTCAAAACACTCGAAAATTGGATATTTTTGGGTCTCAGAAGCGATCTGTACATGACTACTCCGTGTTACAGTATTTTCAGAATACAGGCCCAAAACATGCTAAAAATCGATATTTTGGGTGCCCAAAGTCGATATGTGCATGCATCTTCTGTACCTGTTTATATCTCAAATTAAGGCTCATAACACTCAAAAATTCAATATTTTTGGGTCCCAGAAGCAATCTGTACATGCCTAGTCCTTGCTAGAATGTTTTCAAAATATACGCCCAAAACATGCTAAAAATCGATATTTTAGGTGCAAAAAGTCGATATGTGAATGTATCTTCTGTACCCGTTTATATCTCAAATTCAGGCTCAAAACACCCGAAAATTCGATATTTTTGTGTCCCAGAAGCGATCTGTACATGACTACTCCGTGTTAGAGTATTTTCAGAATATAGGCCCAAAACGTGGTATAAATCGATACTTTGGGTGCCCAAAGTCGATATGTGCATGCATCTTCTGTACCCATTTATATCTCTAATTCAGGCTCAAAACACTCGCAAATTCGATATTTTTGGGTCCCAGAAGCGATCTGTACACGCCTACTCCTTGCTTGAATGTATTCAAGATACAGACCCAAAACATGCTCAAAATCGATATTTTGGGTGCAAGAAGTCGATATGTGCATGCACCTTCAATACCGGTTTATATCTCAAATTCAGGCTCAAAACACCCGAAAATTCAATTTTTTTCGTTCCCTGAAGCGATCTGTACATGCCTACTCAGTGCTGGAATGCTTTCAAAATATAGTCTCAAAAACATGATAAAAATCGATATTTTAAGTGTCTAAAGTCGATATGTTCATGTATCTTCTGTACCCGTTTATATCTCAAATTCAGGCTCAAAACACCCGAAAATTCGATATTTTTGGGTCCAAGAAGCGATTTGTACATGCCTACTCTTTGCTAGAATGTTTTCAAGATACAGACCCAAAACATGCTCAAAATCGATATTTTAGGTGCAAAAAGTCAAAATGTGCATGCATCTTCAGTACCCGTTTATATCTCAAATTCAGGCTCAAAACACCCGAAAATTCAATATTTTTGGGTCCCAGAAGTAATCTGTACATGCCTACTCAGTGCTAGAATGTTTTCAAGATACAGACCCAAAACATGCTCAAAATCGATATTTTAGGTGCAAAAAGTCGATATGTGCATGCATCTTCATTACCCGTTTATATCTCAAATTCAGGCTCAAAACACCCGAAAATTCAATATTTTTTGGACCCAGAAGCGATCTGTACATGCCTACTCAGTGCTATAATGTTTTCAAAATATAGGCTCAAAACATGCTAAAAATCGATATTTTAGGTGTCTAAAGTCGATATTTGCATGCCTCTTCTGTACCCGTTGATATCTCAAATTCAGGCTCAAAACACCCGAAAATTCGATATTTTTGGGTCCCAGAAGCGATCTGTACATGCCTACTCTGTTATAGAGTATTTTCAAAATACAGGCCCAAAACATGCTGAAAATCGATATTTTAGGTGCACAAAGTCGATATGTGTATGCATCTTCTGTATCCGTTTATATCCCAAATTGATGCTCAAAACACCCGAAAATTCGATATTTTTGGGTCCCAGAAGCGATCTGTACATGCCTACTTAATGCTAGAATATTTTCTAAATATAGGCCCAAAACGTTTTAAAAATCGATATTTTGGGTGCCCAAAGTCGTTATGTGCATGCATCTTCTGAACCCGTTTATATCTTAAATTCAGGCTCAAAACACCCGAAAACTCAAAATTTTTCGTTCACAGAAGCGATCTGTACATGCCTATTCAGTGCTGGAATGTTTTCAAAATATAGGCTCAAAACATGATAAAAATCGATATTTTAAGTGTCAAAAGTCGATATGTTCATGCATCTTCTGTAATCGTTTATATCTCAAATTCAGGCTCAAAACACCCGAAAATTCGATATTTTTGGGTCCCAGAAGCGATCTGTACATGCCTACTCTCTGTTAGAGTATTTTCAAAATACAGGCCCAAAACATGCTGAAAATCGATATTTTAGGTGCACATAGTCGATATGTGTATGCATCTTCTGTATCCGTTTATATCCCAAATTCAGGCTCAAAACACCCGAAAATTCGATATTTTTGAGTCCCAGAAGCGATCTGTACATGCCTACTTAGTGCTATAATATTTTCAAAATATAGGCCCAAAACGTGGTAAAAATCGATACTTTGGGTGCCCAAAGTCGATATGTGCATGCATCTTCTGTACCCATTTATATCTCTAATTCAGACTCAAAACACTCGAAAATTCGATATTTTTGGGTCCCAGAAGCGATCTGTACACGCCTACTCCTTGCTAGAATGTATTCAAGATACAGACCCAAAACATGCTCAAAATTGATATTTTAGGTGCAAGAAGTCGATATGTGCATGCATCTTCAATACCGGTTTATATCTCAAATTCAGGCTCAAAACACCCGAAAATTCAATATTTTTCGTTCCCAGAAGCGATCTGTACATGCCTACTCAGTGCTGGAATGCTTTCAAAATATAGGTTAAAAAACATGATAAAAATCGATATTTTAAGTGTCTAAAGTCGATATGTTCATGTATCTTTTGTACCCGTTTATATCTCAAATTCAGGCTCAAAACACCCGAAAATTCGATATTTTTGGGTCCAAGAAGCGATTTGTACATGCCTACTCTTTGCTAGAATGTTTTCAAGATACAGACACAAAACATGCTCAAAATCGATATTTTAGGTGCAAAATGTCAAAATGTGCATGCATCTTCAGTACCCGTTTATATCTCAAATTCAGGCTCAAAACACCCGAAAATTCAATATTTTTGGGTCCCAGAAGTAATCTGTACATGCCTACTCAGTGCTAGATTGTTTTCAAGATACAGACCCAAAACATGCTAAAAATCAATATTTTAGGTGCAAAAAGTCGATATGTGCATGCATCTTTATTACCCGTTTATATCTCAAATTCAGGCTCAAAACACCCGAAAATTCGATATTTTTTGGTCCCAGAAGCGATCTGTACATGCCTACTCAGTGCTAGAATGTTTTCAAAATATAGGCTCAAAACATGCTAAAAATCGATATTTTAGGTGTCTAAAGTCGATATTTGCATGCCTCTTCTGTACCCGTTTATATCTCAAATTCAGGCTCAAAACACCCAAAAATTCGATATTTTTGGGTCCCAGAAGCGATCTGTACATGCCTACTCTGTGTTAGAGTATTTTCAAAATACAGGCCCAAAACATGCAGAAAATCGATATTTTAGGTGCCCAAAGTCAATATGTGTATGTATCTTCTGTACCCTTTTATATCTCAAATTCAGGCTCAAAACACCCGAAAATTCGATATTTTTGGGTCCCAGAAGCAATATGAACATGTCTACTTAGTGCTAAAATATATTGGAGATATAGGACCAAAACATGCTAAAAATCGATATTTTAGGTGCAAAAGTCGATATCTGCATGCATCTTCTGTACCCGTTTATATCTCAAATTCAGGCTCAAAACACCCGAATATTCGATATTTTTGTGTCCCAAAAGCGATCTGTACATGACTACTCCATGTTAGAGTATTTTCAAAATACTGGCCCAAAACATGCTAAAAATCGATATTTTGGGTGCCCAAAGTCGATATGTGCATGCATCTTCTGTACCTGTTTATATCTCAAATTAAGGCTCATAACACCCAAAAATTCAATATTTTTGGGTCCCAGAAGCAATCTGTACATGCCTACTCTTTGCTAGTATGTTTTCAAGATACAGACCCAAAACATGCTCAAAATCGATATTTCAGGTGCAAAAAGTCGATATGTGCATGCATCTTCAGTACCCGTTTATATCTCAAATTCAGGTTTAAAACACCCGAAAATTCAATATTTTTGGGTCCCAGAAGCGATCTGTACATGCCTACTCAGTGCTGGAATGTTTTCAAAATATAGGCTCAAAACATGCTAAAAATCGATATTTTAGGTGTCCAAAGTCGATATGTGCATCCATCTTCAGTACCCGTTTATATCTCAAATTCAGGCTCAAAACACCCGAAAATTCGATATTTTTGGGTCCCAGAAGCGATCTGTGCATGCCTACTCAGTGCTAGAATGTTTTCAAAATATAGGCTCAAAACATGCTAAAAATCTATATTTTAGGTGTCTAAAGTAGATATGTGCATGCATCTTCTGTACCCGTTTATATCTCAAATTCAGGCTCAAAACACCCGAAAATTCAAAATTTTCCGTTCCCTGAAGCGATCTGTACATGCTTACTCATATCTGGAATGTTTTCAAAATATAGGCTCAAAACATGCTAAAAATCTATATTTTAGGTGTCTAAAGTAGATATGTGCATCCATCTTCAGTACCCGTTTATATCTCAAATTCAGGCTCAAAACACCCGAAAATTCGATATTTTTGGGTCCCAGAAGCGATCTGTACATGCCTACTCCCCGTTAGAGTATTTTCAAAATACAGGCCCAAAACATGCTGAAAATCGATATTTTAGGTGCACAAAGTCGATATGTGTATGCATCTTCTGTATCCGTTTATATCCCAAATTGATGCTCAAATCACCCGAAAATTCGATATTTTTGGGTCCCAGAAGCGATCTGTACATGCCTACTTAGTGCTAGAATATTTTCTAAATATAGGCCCAAAACGTGTTAAAAATCGATATTTTAGGTGCCCAAAGTCGATATGTGAATGCATCTTCTGTACCTGTTTATATCTCAAATTCAGGCTCAAAACACAGGAAAATTCGATATTTTTGGGTCCCAGAAGCGATCTGTACACGCCTACTCCTTGCTAGAATGTATTCAAGATACAGACCCAAAACATGCTCAAAATCGATATTTTAGGTGCAAGAAGTCGATATGTGCATGCATCTTCAGTACCCGTTTATATCTCAAATTCAGGCTCAAAACACCCGAAAAATCAATATTTTTCGTTCCCAGAAGCGATCTGTACATGCCTACTCAGTGCTAGAATATTTTCAAAATACAGGCCCAAAACATGCTAAAAATCAATATTTTGGGTGCCAAAAGTCGATATGTGCATGCATCTTCTGTACCCGTTTATATCTTAAATTCAGGCTCAAAACACTCGAAAATTCGATATTTTTGTGTCCCAGAAGCGATCTGTACATGACTACTCCGGGTTAGAGTATTTTCAGAATACTGGCCCAAAACATGCTAAATATCGATATTTTGGGTGCCCAAAGTCGATATGTGCATGCATCTTCTGTACCTGTTTATATCTCAAATTAAGGCTCATAACACCCAAAAATTCAATATTTTTGGGTCCCAGAAGCAATCTGTACATGCCTACTCCTTGTAATGTATGTTTTCAAGATACAGACCCAAAACATGCTCAAAATCGATATTTCAGGTGCAAAAAGTCGATATGTGCATGCATCTTCAGTACCCGTTTATATCTCAAATTCAGGTTCAAACACCCGAAAATTCAATATTTTTGGGTCTCAGAAGCGATCTGTGCATGCCTACTCAGTGCTAGAATGTTTTCAAAATATAGGCTCAAAACATGCTAAAAATCGATATTTTAGGTGTCTAAAGTAGATATGTGCATGCATCTTCTGTACCCGTTTATATCTCAAATTCAGGCTCAAAACACCCGAAAATTCAAAATTTTCCGTTCCCTGAAGCGATCTGTACATGCCTACTCAGTGCTGGAATGTTTTCAAAATATAGGCCCAAAACATTAAAAAATCGATATATTAAGTGTCTAAATTCGATATGTTCATGCATCTTCTGTACCCGTTTATGTTTAAAATTCAGGCTCAAAACACCCGAAAATTCGATATTTTTGGGTCCCAGAAGCGATCTGTACATGCCTACTCCCCGTTAGAGTATTTTCAAAATACAGGCCCAAAACATGCTGAAAATCGATATTTTAGGTGCAAAAAGTCGATATGTGCATGCATCTTCTGTACCTGTTTATATCTCAAATTCAGGCTCAAAGCACCCGAAAATTCTATATTTTTGGGTCCCAGAAGTGATCTGTACACGCCTACTCCTTGCTAGAATGTATTTAAGATACAGACCCAAAACATGCTCAAAATCGATATTTTAGGTGCAAGAAGTCGATATGTGCATGCATCTTCAGTACCCGTTTATATCTCAAATTCAGGCTCAAAACACCCGAAAATTCAATATTTTTCGTTCCCAGAAGCGATCTGTACATGCCTACTCAGTGCTGGAATGTTGTCAAAATATAGGCTCAAAACATGATAAAAATCGATATTTTTAGAGTCTAAAGTCGATATGTTCATGCATCTTCTGTACCCGTTTATATCACCAATTCAGGCTCAAAACCCCCGAAAATTCGATATTTTTGGGTCCCAGAAGCGATCTGTACATGCCTACTCCCTGTTTAAGTATTTTCAAAATACAGGACCAAAACATGCTGAAAATCGATATTGTAGGTACAAGAAGTCAACATGTGTATGCATCATCTGTATCCGTTTACATCCCAAATTCAGGCTCAAAATACCCGAAAATTCGATATTTTTTGGTCCCAGAAGCGATCTGTACATGCCTACTTAGTGCTATAATATTTTCAAAATATAGGCCCAAAACGTGCTAAAAATCGATATTTTGGGTGCAAAAAGTCGATATGTGCATGCATCTTCTGTACCCGTTTATATCTCAAATTCAGGCTCAAAACACCCGAAAATTCGATATTTTTGGGTCCCATAAGCGATCTGTACATGCCTACTCCGTGTTAGAGTATTTTCAAAATACAGGCCCAAAACATGCTGAAAATCGATATTTTAGGTGCCCAAAGTCAATATGTGAATGCATCTTCTGTACCCGTTTATATCCCAAATTCTGGCTCAAAACACCCAAAAATTCGATATTTTTTGGTCGCAGAAGCGATCTGTACATGCCTACTCAGTGCTAGAATATTTTCAAAATATAGGCCCAAAACATGCTAAAAATCAATATTTTGGGTGCCAAAAGTCGATATGTGCATGCATCTTCTGTACCCGTTTATATCTTAAATTCAGGCTCAAAACACTCGTAAATTCAATATTTTTGTGTCCCAAAAGCGATCTGTACATGACTACTCCGTGTTAGAGTATTTTCAGAATACTGGCCCAAAACATGCTAAAAATCGATATTTTGGGTGCCCAAAGTCGATATGTGCATGCATCTTCTGTACCTGTTTATATCTCAAATTAAGGCTCATAACACCCAAAAATCCAATATTTTTGGGTCCCAGAAGCAATCTGTACATGCCTACTCCTTGCTAGAATGTTTTCAAGATACAGACCCAAAACATGCTCAAAATCGATATTTCAGGTGCAAAAAGTCGATATGTGCATGCATCTTCAGTACCCGTTTATATCTCAAATTCAGGTTCAAACACCCGAAAATTCAATATTTTTGGGTCCCAGAAGCGATCTGTGCATGCCTACTCAGTGCTAGAATGTTTTCAAAATATAGGCTCAAAACATGATAAAAATCGATATTTTTAGTGTCTAAAGTCGATATGTTCATGCATCTTCTGTACCCGTTTATATCACCAATTCAGGCTCAAAACCCCCGAAAATTCGATATTTTTGGGTCAAAGAAGCGATCTGTACATGCCTACTCCCTGTTTAAGTATTTTCAAAATACAGGACCAAAACATGCTGAAAATCGATATTTTAGGTGCACAAAGTCGATATGTGAATGCATCTTCTGTATCCGTTTATATCCCAAATTCATGCTCAAAACACCCGAAAATTCGATATTTTTGGGTCCCAGAAGCGTTCTGTACATGCCTACTTAGTGCTAGAATATTTTCTAAATATAGGCCCAAAACGTGTTAAAAATCGATATTTTAGGTGCCCAAAGTCGATATGTGCATGCATCTTCTGTACCTGTTTATATCTCAAATTCAGGCTCAAAACACCCGAAAATTCGATATTTTGGGGTCTCAGAAGCGATCTGTACACGCCTACTCCTTGCTAGAATGTATTCAAGATACAGACCCAAAACATGCTCAAAATCGATATTTTAGGTGCAAGAAGTCGATATGTGCAAGCATCTTCTGTACACGTTTACATCCCAAATTCAGGTTTAAAACACTCTAAAAATCGATATTTTTGGGTCCCAGAAGCGATCTGTCCATGCCTACTCAGTGCTGGAATATTTTCAAAATATAGGCTCAAAACATGCTAAAAATCAATATTTTAAGTGTCTAAAGTCGATATGTGCATGCATCTAAAGTACCCGTTTATATCCCAAATTCAGGCTCAAAACACCCGAAAATCAATATTTTGGGGTCCCAGAAGCGATCTGTACATGCCTACTCAGTGCTAGAATGTTTTCAAAATATAGGCTCAAAACATGCTACAAATCGATATTTTAGGTGTCCAAAGTCGATATGTGCATGCATCTTCTGTACCCGTTTATATCTCAAATTCAGGCTCAAAACACCCGAAAATTCAAAAATTTCCGTTCCCTGAAGCGATCTGTACATGCCTACTCAGTGCTGGAATTTTTTCAAAATATAGGCCCAAAACATTAAAAAATCGATATTTTAAGTGTCTAAAGTCGATATGTGTATGCATCTTCTGTACCCGTTTATATTTAAAATTCAGGCTCAAAACACCCGAAAATTCGATATTTTTGGGTCCCAGAAGCGATCTGTACATGCCTTCTCCCTGTTAGAGTATTTTCAAAATACAGGCCCAAAACATGCTGAAAATCGATATTTTAGGTGCACAAAGTCGATTTGTGTATGCATCTTCTGTATCCGTTTATATCCCAAATTCAGGCTCAAATCACCCGAAAATTCGATATTTTTGGGTCCCAAAAGTGATCTGTACATGCCTACTTAGTGCTAGAATATTTTCAAAATATAGGCCCAAAACGTGTTAAAAATCGATATTTTGGGTGCCCAAAGTCGATATGTGCATGCATCTTCTGTACCCGTTTACATCCCAAATTCAGGTTTAAAACACTCGAAAATTCGATATTTTTGGGTCCCAGAAGCGATCTGTACATGCATACTCAGTGCTAGAATATTTTCAAAATATTGGCAAAAAACATGCTAAAAATCGATATTTTAGGTGTCCAAAGTCGATATGTGCAAGCATCTTCTGTACACGTTTACATCCCAAATTCAGGTTTAAAACACTCTAAAAATCGATATTTTTGGGTTCCTGAAGCGATCTGTACATGCCTACTCAGTGCTAGAATATTTTCAAAATGTAGGCCCAAAACATGCTCAAAATCGATATTTTGGGTGCCCAAAGTCGATATGTGCATGCATCTTCTGTACCCGTTTATATCTCAAAATCAGGCTCAAAACACCCGAAAATTCGATATTTTTAGGTCCCAGAAGCGATCAGTCCATGCCTACTCAGTGCTGGAATATTTTCAAAATATAGGCTCAAAACATGCTAAAAATCGATATTTTAAGTGTCTAAAGTCGATATGTGCATGCATCTAAAGTACCCGTTTATATCCCAAATTCAGGCTCAAAAAAACCAAAAATCAATATTTTGGGGTCCCAGAAGCGATCTGTGCATGCCTACTCAGTGCTAGAATGTTTTCAAAATATAGGCTCAAAACATGCTAAAAATCGATATATTAGGTGTCCAAAGTCGATATGTGCATGCATCTTCAGTACCCGTTTATATCTCAAATTCAGGCTCAAAACACCCAAAAATTCTATATTTTTCGTTCCCAGAAGCGATCTGTACATGCCTACTCAGTTTTAGAATATTTTGTAAATATAGGCCCAAAACGTGTTAAAAATCGATATTTTAGGTGCCCAAAGTCGATATGTGCATGCATCTTCTGTTCCCGTTTACATCCCAAATTCAGGTTTAAAACACTCGAAAATTCGATATTTTTGTGTCCCAGAAGCGATCTGTACATGCCTACTCCTTGTTAGAATGTTTTCAAGATACAGACAAAAAAACATGTTCAAAATCGATATTTTAGGTGCAAAAAGGCGATATGTGCATGCATCTTCAGTACCAGTTTATATCTCAAATTCAGGCTCAAAACACTCGTAAATTCAATATTTTTGGGTCCCATAAGCGATCTGTACATGCCTACTCAGTACTGGAATATTTTCAAAATATTGGCACAAAACATGCTAAAAATCGATATTTTAGGTGTTCAAAGTCGATATGTGCAAGCATCTTCTGTACACGTTTACATCCCAAATTCAGGTTTAAAACACTCTAAAAATCGATATTTTTGGGTCCCAGAAGCGATCTGTCCATGCCTACTCAGTGCTGGAATATTTTCAAAATATAGGCTCAAAACATGCTAAAAATCAATATTTTAAGTGTCTAAAGTCGATATGTGCATGCATCTAAAGTACCCGTTTATATCCCAAATTCAGGCTCAAAACACCCGAAAATCAATATTTTGGGGTCCCAGAAGCGATCTGTACATGCCTACTCAGTGCTAGAACGTTTTCAAAATATAGGCTCAAAACATGCTACAAATCGATATTTTAGGTGTCCAAAGTCGATATGTGCATGCATCTTCTGTACCCGTTTATATCTCAAATTCAGGCTCAAAACACCCGAAAATTCAAAAATTTCCGTTCCCTGAAGCGATCTGTACATGCCTACTCAGTGCTGGAATTTTTTCAAAATATAGGCCCAAAACATTAAAAAATCGATATTTTAAGTGTCTAAAGACGATATGTTGATGCATCTTCTGTACCCGTTTATATCTCAAATTCAGGTTCAAACACCCGAAAATTCGATATTTTTGGGTCCCATAAGCGATGTGTACATGCCTACTCCTTGCTGGAATGTTTTCAAGATACAGACCCAAAACATGCTCAAAATCGATATTTTAGGTGTCTAAAGTCGATATGTGCATGCATCTTCTGTACTCGTTTATATCTCAAATTCAGGCTCAAAACACCGGAAAATTCGATATTTTTGGGTCCCAGAAGCGATCTGTACATGCCTACTCTGTGTTAGAGTATTTTCAAAATACAGGCCCAAAACATGCTGAAAATCGATATTTTAGATGCCCAAAGTCAATATATGTATTCATCTTCTGTACCCGTTTATATCTCAAATTCAGGCTCAAAACCTCCGAAAATTCGATATTTTTGGGTTCCAGAAGCAATCTGTACATACCTACTCAGTGCTAGAATATTTTCAAAATATAGGCCCAGAACATGCTAAAAATCGATATTTTGGGTGCCAAAAGTCGATATGTGCATGCATCTTCTGTACCCGTTTATATCTTAAATTCAGGCTCAAAACACTCTAAAATTCGATATTTTTGGGTCCCAGAAGCGAC
The DNA here is from genome assembly GCA_033782935.1 of Petrolisthes cinctipes. Classification (NCBI taxonomy): domain Eukaryota; kingdom Metazoa; phylum Arthropoda; class Malacostraca; order Decapoda; family Porcellanidae; genus Petrolisthes; species Petrolisthes cinctipes. The sequence continues at coordinate 271,217 of JAWQEG010000279.1, read as the reverse complement.
CTGTACATGCCTACTCCGTGTTAGAGTATTTTCAAAATACAGTCCCAAAACATGCTCAAAATCAATATTTTAGGTGCAAAAAGTCGATATGTGCATGCATCTTCAGTACCGGTTTATATCTCAAATTCTGGCTCAAAACACCAGAAAATTCAACATTTTTGGGTCTCAGAAGCGATCTGTACATGCCTACTCCGTGTTAGAGTATTTTCAATATACAGGCCAAAAACATGCTGAAAATCGATATTTTAGGTGCCCAAAGTCAATATGTGTATGCATCTTCTGTACCCGTTTATTTTCCAAATTCAGGCTCAAAACATCCGAAAATTCGATATTTTTTGGTCCCGGAAGCGATCTGTACATGCCTACTCATTGTTAGAATGTTTTCAAAATATAGGCTCAAAACATGCTAAAAATCGATATTTTAGGTGTCCAAAGTCGATATGTGCATGCATCTTCTGTACCCGTTTATATCTCAAATTCAGGCTCAAAACACCGGAAAATTCGATATTTTTTGGTCCCGGAAGCGATCTGTACATGCCTACTCATTGTTAGAATGTTTTCAAAATATAGGCTCAAAACATGCTAAAAATCGATATTTTAGGTGTCCAAAGTCGATATGTGCATGCATCTTCTGTACCCGTTTATATCTCAAATTCAGGCTCAAAACACCGGAAAATTCGATATTTTTGGTTCCCAGAAGCGATCTATACATTCCTACTCTGTGTTAGAGTATTTTCAAAGTAGAGGCCCAAAACATGCTGAAAATCAATATTTTATGTGCCCAAAGTGAATATGTGTATTCATCTTCTGTACCCGTTTATATCCCAAATTCAGGCTCAAAACACCCGAAAATTCGATATTTTTGGGTCCCAGAAGCGATCTATATATGCCTACTCAGTGCTAGAATATTTTCATGATATACGCCCATAACATGCAAGAAATCGATATTTTAGGTGCCCAAAGTCGATATGTGCATGCATCTTCTGTACCCGTTTATATCCCAAATTCAGGCTCAAAACACCCGAAAATTCGATATTTTTTTTGTCCCAGAAGCGATCTGTACATGCCTACTCAGTGTTAGAATGTTTTCAAAATATAGGCTCAAAACATGCTAAAAATCGATATTTTAGGTGTCCAAAATCGATATGTGCATGCATCTTCTGTACTCGTTTATATCTCAAATTCAGGCTCAAAACACCCGAAAATTCGATATTTTTGGGTCCCAGAAGCGATCTGTACATGCGTACTTAGTGCTAGAATTTTTTAAGTTTTTGGGCCCAAATCATGCTAAAAATCGATATTTTAGGTGCCCAAAGTCGATATGTGCATGCATCTTCTGTACCCGTTTATATCTCAAACTCAGGCTCAAAACACCCGAAAATTCGATATTTTTGGGTCCCAGAAGCGATCTGTACATGCCTACTCCGTGCTAGAGTATTTTCAAAATACAGGCCCAAAACATGCTGAAAAACAATATTTTAGGTGCCCAAAGTCGATATGTTCATGCATCTTCTGTACCCGTTTATATCTCAAATTCAGGTTCAGAACACCCGAAAATTCGATATTTTTGGGTCCCAGAAGCGATCTGTACATGCCTACTCCGTGTTAGAGTATTTTCAATATACAGGCACAAAACATGCTGAAAATCGATATTTTAGGTGCCCAAAGTCAATATGTGTATGCATCATCTGTACCCGTTTATTTCCCAAATTCAGGCTCAAAACACCCGAAAATTCGATATTTTTGGGTCCCAGAAGCGATCTGTACATGCCTACTGAGTGCTAAAATATATTGAAGTTATGGGGCCAAAACAAGCTAAAAATCGATATTTTAGGTGTCCAAAGTCGATATGTGCATGCATCTTTTGTTCCCGTTTATATCTCAAATTCAGGCTCAAAACACCCGAAAAATCGATATTTTTTAGTCCCAGAAGCGATCTGTACATGCTTACTCAGTGCTAGAATTTTTTCAAAATATGGGCACAAAACATGCTAAAAATCGATATTTTAAGTGCAAAAGGTCTATATGTTCATGCATTTTCTTTACCCGTTTATGTCTCAAATTCAGGCTCAAAACACCGGAAAATTCGATATTTTTGGTTCCCAGAAGCGATCTGTACATGCCTACTCCGTGTTAGAGTATTTTCATAATACAGGCCCAAAACATGCTCAAAATCGATATTTTAGGTGCCCAAAGTCGATATGTGCATGCATCTTCAGTACCCGTTTATATCTCAAATTCAGGCTCAAAAAACCCGAAAATTCAATATTTTTGGGTCCCAGAAGCGATCTGTACATGCCTACTCAGTGCTAGAATTTTTTCGAAATATGGGCCCAAAACATGCTAAAAATCGATATTTTAGGTGCCCAAAGTCAATATGTGCATGCATCTTCTGTACCCGTTTATATCTCAAATTCAGGCTCAACAAAACCGAAAATTCGATATTTTTGGGTCCCAGAAGCGATCTGTACATGCCTACTCCTTGCTAGAATGTTTTCAAGATACAGACCCAAAACATGCTCAAAATCGATATTTTAGGTGTAAAAGGTCGATATGTGCATGCATCTTCAGTAACCGTTTATATCTCAAATTCAGGCTCAAAACACCCAAAAATCGATATTTTTTTGTCCCAGAAGCGATCTGTACATACCTACTCAGTGCTAGAATGTTTTCAAAATATAGGCTCAAAACATGCTTAAAATCGATATTTTAGGTATCTAAAGTCGATATGTGCATAAATCTTCTGTACCCGTTTATATCTCGAATTCATGCTCAAAACACATGAAAATTCGATATTTTTGGGTCCCAGAAGGGATCTGTGCATGCCTACTCTGTGTTAGAGTATTTTCAAAATACAGGCCCAAAACATGATGAAAATCGATATTTTAGGTGCCCAAAGTCAATATATGTATGCATCATCTGTACCCGTTTATATCCCAAATTCAGGCTCAAAACACCCGAAAATTCGATATTTTTGGGTTCCAGAAGCGATCTGTACATACCTACTTAGTGCTAGAATTTTTTCAAAATATGGGCCTAAAACATGCTAAAAATCGATATTTTAAGTGCAAAAGGTCGATATGTGAATGCATCTTCTGTACCCGTTTATATCTCAAATTCAGGCTCAAAACACCGGAAAATTCGATATTTTTGGTTCCTAGAAGCGATCTGTACATGCCTACTCCGTGTTAGAGTATTTTCAAAATACAGGCCCAAAACATGCTGGAAATCAATATTTTAGGTGCCCAAAGTCAATATGTGTATTCAGCTTCTGTACCCGTTTATATCCCAAATTCAGGCTCAAAACACTTGAAAATTCGATATTTTTGGGTCCCAGAAGCGATCTATATATGCCAACTCAGTGCTAGAATATTTTCAAGATATACGCCCAAAACATGCTAGAAATCGATATTTTAGGTGCCCAAAGTCGATATGTGCTTGCATCTTCTGTACCCGTTTATATCTCAAATTCAGGCTCAAGACACCCGAAAATTCGATATCTTTGTGTCCAAGAAGCGATCTGTACATGCCTACTCCGTGTTAGAGTATTTTCATAATACAGGCCCAAAACATGCTCAAAACCGATATTTTAGGTGCCCAAAGTCGATATGTGCATGCATCTTCAGTACCCGTTTATATCTCATATTCAGGCTCAAAACACCCGAAAATTCAATATTTTTGGGTACCAGAAGCGATCTGTACATGCCTACTTAGTGCTAGAATTTTTTAAATTTATGGGCCCAAATCATGCTAAAAATCGATATTTTAGGTGCCCAAAGTCGATATGTGCATGCATCTTCTGTACCCGTTTAATCTCAAATTCAGGCTCATAACACCCGAAAATTCGATATTTTTGGGTCCCAGAAGCGATCTGCACATGCATACTCCGTGTTAGGGTATTTTCAAAATACAGGCCCAAAACATGCTGAAAATCAATATTTTAGGTGCCCAAAGTCGATATGTGCATGCATCTTCTGTACCCGTTTATATCTCAAATTCTGGTTCAGAACACCCGAAAATTCTATATTTTTGGGTCCCAGAAGCGATCTGTACATGCCTACTCCGTGTTAGAGTATTTTCAATATACAGGCACAAAACATGCTTAAAATCGATATTTTAGGTGCCCAAAGTCAATATGTGTATGCATCTTCTGTACCCGTTTATTTCCCAAATTCAGGCTCAAAAAACCCGAAAATTCGATGTTTTTGGGTCCCAGAAGCCATCTATACATGCCTACTGAGTGCTAAAATATATTGAAGTTATGGGGCCAAAACATGCTAAAAATCGATATTTTAGGTGTCCAAAGTCGATATGTGCATGCATCTTTTGTACCCGTTTATATCTCAAATTCAGGCTCAAAACACCCGAAAATTCGATATTTTTGGGTCCCAGAAGCGATCTGTACATGCCTACTCAGTGCTAGAATTTTTTCAAAATATGGGCCCAAAACATGCTAAAAATCGATATTTTAAGTGCAAAAGGTCGATATGTGCTTGCATCTTCTGTACCCGTTTATATCTCAAATTCAGGCTCAAGACACCCGAAAATTCGATATCTTTGTGTCCAAGAAGCGATCTGTACATGCCTACTCCGTGTTAGAGTACTTTCATAATACAGGCCCAAAACATGCACAAAATCGATATTTTAGGTGCCCAAAGTCGATATGTGCATGCATTTTCAGTACCCGTTTATATCTCAAATTCAGGCTCAAAACACCCGAAAATTCAATATTTTTGGGTCCCAGAAGCGATCTGTATATGCCTACTCCGTGGTAGAGTATTTTTAATATACAGGCCCAAAAGATGCTGAAAATCGATATTTTAGTTGCCCAAAGTCAATATGTGTATGCATCTTCTGTACCCGTTTATATCCCAAATTCAGCCTCAAAACACCAGAAAATTCGATATTTTTGGGTCCCAGAAGCGATCTGTACATGCCTACTTAGTGCTAGAATTTTTTAAATTTATGGGCCCAAATCATGCTAAAAATCTATATTTTGGGTGCCCAAAGTCGATATGTGCATGCATCTTCTGTACCCGTTTATATCTCAAATTCAGGCTCAAAACACCCGAAAATTCGATATTTTTGGGTCCCAGAAGCGATCTGTACATGCATACTCCGTGTTAGAGTATTTTCAAAATACAGGCCCAAAACATGCTGAAAATCAATATTTTAGGTGCCCAAAGTCGATATGTGCATGCATCTTCTGTACCCGTTTATATCTCAAATTCAGGCTCAAAACACCGGAAAATTCGATATTTTTGGTTCCTAGAAGCGATCTGTACATGCCTACTCCGTGTTAGAATATTTTCAAAATACAGGCCCAAAACATGCTGGAAATCAATATTTTAGGTGCCCAAAGTCAATATGTGTATTCATCTTCTGTACACGTTTATATTCCAAATTCAGGCTCAAAACACTTGAAAATTCGATGTTTTTGGGTCCCAGAAGCGATCTATATATGCCAACTCATTGCTAGAATATTTTCAAGATATACGCCCAAAACATGCTAGAAATCGATATTTTAGGTGCCCAAAGTCGATATGTGCTTGCATCTTCTGTACCCGTTTATATCTCAAATTCAGGCTCAAAACACCCGAAAATTCGATATCTTTGTGTCCAAGAAGCGATCTGTACATGCCTATTCCGTGTTAGAGTATTTTCATAATACAGGCTCAAAATATGCTCAAAATCTATATTTTGGGTGCCCAAAGTCAATGTGTGCATGCATCTTCTTTACCCGTTTATATCCCAAATTCGGATTGAAAACACTCGAAAATTCGATATTTTTGGGTTCCAGAAGCGATCTGTACATGCCTACTCAGTGCTAGAATATTTTCAAAATATAGGCCCAAAACATGCTAAAAATCGATATTTTAGGTGTCCAAAGTCGATATGTGCATGCATCTTCTGTACCCGTTTACGTCCCAAATTCAGGTTTAAAACACTTTAAAATTCGATATTTTTGGGTTCCAGAAGCAGTGTGCACATGCCTTCTCAGTGCTAGAATATTTTCAAAATGTAGGCCCAAAACATGCTCAAAATCGATATTTTGTGTGCCCAAAGTCGATATGTGCATGCTTCTTCTGTACCCGTTTATATCTCAAATTCAGGCTAAAAACACCCGAAAATTCCATATTTTTGGGTCCCAGAAGCGATCTGTACATGCCTACTCCGTGTTAGAGTATTTTCAATATACATGCCCAAAACATGCTGAAAATCGATATTTTAGGTGCCCAAAGTTAATATGTGTATGCATCTTCTGTACCCGTTTATTTCCCAAATTCAGGCTCAAAACACTCGAAATTTCGATATTTTTGTGTACCAGAAGCGATCTGTACATGCCTACTCCGTGTTAGTTTTTTCAAAATACAGGCACAGAACATGCTGAAAATCGATATTTTGGGTGCCAAAAGTCGATATGTGCATGCATCTTCTGTACCCGTTTATATCTTAAATTCAGGCTCAAAACACTCGAAAATTCGATATTTTTGGGTCCCAGAAGCGATCTGTACATGACTACTCCGTGTTAGAGTATTTTCAAAATACAGGCCAAAAACATGCTCAAAATCAAAATTTTGGGTGCCCAAAGTCGATATGTGCATGCATCTTCTGTACTCGTTTATATCTCAAATTCAGGCTCAAAACACCCGAAAATTCGATATTTTTGGGTCCCAGAAGCAATCTGTACATGCCTACTCCGTGGTAGAGTATTTTCAATATACAGGACCAAAACATGCTGAAAATCGATATTTTAGTTGCCCAAAGACAATATGTGTATGCATCTTCAGTACCCGTTTATATCTCAAATTCAGGCTCAAAACACCCGAAAATTCGATTTTTTGGGGTCCCAGAAGCGATCTGTACATGCCTACTTAGTGCTAGAATATTTTCAAGATATGGGCCCAAAACATGGTAAAAATCGATATTTTAAGTGCCCAAAGTCGATATGTGCATGCATCTCCAGTACCCGTTTATATCTCAAATTCAGGCTCAAAACACCCGTAAATTCAATATTCTTGGGTCCCAAAGGCGATCTCAACATGCCTACTCAGTGCTAGAATGTTTTCAAAATATAGGCTCAAAACAGGCTAAAAATCGATATTTTAGGTGTTCAAACTCGATATGTGCATGCATCTTCTGTACCCGTTTACATCCCAAATTAAGGTTTAAAACACTCTAAAATTCGATATTTTTGGGTCCCAGAAGCGATCTGAATACATTCCTACTCTGTGTTAGAGTATTTTCAATATACAGGCCCAAAGCATGCTGAAAATCGATATTTTAGTTGCCTAAAGTCAATATGGGTATGCATCTTCTGTACCCGTTTATATCTCAAATTCAGGCTCAAAAAACCCGAAAATTCGATATTTTTGGGTCCCAGAAGCGATCTGTACATGCCTACTCCTTGCTAGAATGTTTTCAAGATACAGACCCAAAACATGCTCAAAATCGATATTTTAGGTGAAAAAGGTCGATATGTGCATGCATCTTCAGTAACCGTTTACATCTCAAATTCAGGCTCAAAACACCCAAAAATCAATATTTTTTGGTCCCAAAAGCGATCTGTACATACCTACTCAGTGCTAGAATGTTTTCAAAATATAGGCTCAAAACATGCTTAAAATCGATATTTTAGGTGTCTAAAGTCGATATGTGCATGAATCTTCTGTACCCGTTTATATCTCGAATTCAGGCTCAAAACACATGAAAATTCGATATTTTTGGGTCCCAGAAGCGATCTTTATATGCCAACTCAGTGCTAGAATATTTTCAAGATATACGCCCAAAACATGCTAGAAATCGATATTTTAGGTGCCCAAAGTCGATATGTGCTTGCATCTTCTGTACCAGTTTATATCTCAAATTCAGGCTCAAAACAGCCGAAAATTCGATATCTTTGTGTCCAAGAAGCGATCTGTACATGCCTACTCCGTGTTAGAGTATTTTCATAATACAGGCCCAAAACATGCTCAAAATCGATATTTTAGGTGCCAAAAGTCGATATGTGCATGCATCTTCAGTACCCGTTTATATCTCAAATTCAGGCTCAAAACACCCGAAAATTCAATATTTTTGGGTCCCAGAAGCAATCTGTATATGCCTACTCCGTGGTAGAGTATTTTTAATATACAGGCCCAAAAGATGCTGAAAATCGATATTTTTGTTGCCCAAAGTCAATATGTGTATGCATCTTCTGTACCCGTTTATATCCCAAATTCAGGCTCAAAACACCATAAAATTCGATATTTTTGGGTCCCAGAAGCGATCTGTACATGCCTACTTAGTGCTAGAATTTTTTAAATTTATGGGCCCAAATCATGCTAAAAATCGATATTTTAGGTGCCCAAAGTCGATATGTGCATGCATCTTCAGTACCCGTTTATATTTCAAATTCAGGCTCAAAACACCCGAAAATTCGATATTTTTGGGTCCCAGAAGCGATCTGTACATGCATACTCCGTGTTAGAGTATTTTCAAAATACAGGCCCAAAACATGCTGAAAATCAATATTTTAGGTGCCCAAAGTCGATATGTGCATGCATCTTCTGTACCCGTTTATATCTCAAATTCAGGTTCAGAACACCCGAAAATTCGATATTTTTGGGTCCCAGAAGCGATCTGTACATGCCTACTCCGTGTTAGAGTATTTTCAATATACAGGCACAAAACATGCTGAAAATCGATATTTTAGGTGCCCAAAGTCAATATGTGTATGCATCTTCTGTACCCGTTTACTTCCCAAATTCAGGCTCAAAACACCCGAAAATTCGATGTTTTTGGGTCCCAGAAGCCATCTGTACATGCCTACTGTGTGCTAAAATATATTGAAGTTATGGGGCCAAAACATGCTAAAAATCGATATTTTAGGTGTCCAAAGTCGATATGTGCATGCATCTTTTGTACCCGTTTATATCTCAAATTCAGGCTCAAAACACCCGAAAACTCGATATTTTTGGGTTCCAGAAGCGATCTGTACATGCCTACTCAGTGCTAGAATTTTTTCAAAATATGTGCCCAAAACATGCTAAAAATCGATATTTTAAGTGCAAAAGGTCGATATGTGAATGCATCTTCTGTACCCGTTTATATCTCAAATTCAGGCTCAAAACACCCGAAAATTCGATATTTTTGGGTCCCAGAAGCGATCTATATATGCCAACTCAGTGCTAGAATATTTTCAAGATATACGCCCAAAACATGCTAGAAATCGATATTTTAGGTGCCCAAAGTCGATATGTGCTTGCATCTTCTGTACCCGTTTATATCTCAAATTCAGACTCAAAACACCCGAAAATTCGATATCTTTGTGTCCAAGAAGCGATCTGTACATGCCTACTCCGTGTTAGAGTATTTTCATAATACAGGCCCAAAACATGCTCAAAATCGATATTTTAGGTGCCCAAAGTCGATATGTGCATGCATCTTCAGTACCCGTTTATATCTCAAATTCAGGCTCAAAACACCCGAAAATTCAATATTTTTGGGTCCCAGAAGCGATCTGTACATGCCTACTCAGTGCTAGAATGTTTTCAAAATATACGACCGAAACAATCTAAAAATCGATATTTTAGGTGCCCACAGTCGATATGTGCATGCATCTTCTTTACCCGTTTATATCTCAAATTCAGGCTCAAAACACCCGAAAATTCGATTTTTTTGGGTCCCAGAAGCGATCTGTACATGCCTACTTAGTGCTAGAATATTTTCAAGATATGGGCCCAAAACATGGTAAAAATCGATATTTTAATTGCCCAAAGTCGATATGTGCATGCATCTTCAGTACCCGTTTATATCTCAAATTCAGGCTCAAAACACCCGTAAATTCAATATTCTTGGGTCCCAGAAGCGATCTGAACATGCCTACTCAGTGCTAGAATGTTTTCAAAATATAGGATCAAAACATGCTAAAAATCGATATTTTAGGTGTCCAAACTCGATATGTGCATGCATCTTCTGTACCAGTTTACATCCCAAATTCAGGTTTAAAACACTCTAAAATTCGATATTTTTGGGTTCCAGAAGCAGTGTGCACATGCCTTCTCAGTGCTAGAATATTTTCAAAATGTAGGCCCAAAACATGCTCAAAATCGATATTTTGTGTGCCCAAAGTCGATATGTGCATGCATCTTCTGTACCCGTTTATATCTCAAATTCAGGCTAAAAACACCCGAAAATTCGATGTTTTTGGGTCCCAGAAGCGATCTGTACATGCCTACTCCTTGTTAGAGTATTTTCAATATACATGCCCAAAACATGCTGAAAATCGATATTTTAGGTGCCCAAAGTTAATATGTGTATGCATCTTCTGTACCCGTTTATTTCCCAAATTCAGGCTCAAAACACTCGAAATTTCGATATTTTTGTGTACCAGAAGCGATCTGTACATGCCTACTCCGTGTTAGTTTTTTCAAAATACAGGTACAGAACATGCTGAAAATCGATATTTTGGGTGCCAAAAGTCGATATGTGCATGCATCTTCTGTACCCGTTTATATCTTAAATTCAGGCTCAAAACACTCGAAAATTCGATATTTTTGGGTCCCAGAAGTGATCTGTACATGACTACTCCGTGTTAGAGTATTTTCAAAATACAGGCCAAAAACATGCTCAAAATCGATATTTTGGGTGCCCAAAGTCGATATGTGCATGCATCTTCTGTACCCGTTTATATCTCAAATTCAGGCTCAAAACACCCGAAAATTCGATATTTTTGGGTCCCAGAAGCAATCTGTACATGCCTACTCCGTGGTAGAGTATTTTCAATATACAGGACCAAAACATGCTGAAAATCGATATTTTAGTTGCCCAAAGACAATATGTGTATGCATCTTCTGTACCCGTTTATATCTCAAATTCAGGCTCAAAACACCCGAAAATTCGATTTTTTGGGGTCCCAGAAGCGATCTGTACAAGCCTACTTAGTGCTAGAATATTTTCAAGATATGGGCCCAAAACATGGTAAAAATCGATATTTTAAGTGCCCAAAGTCGATATGTGCATGCATCTTCAGTACCCGTTTATATCTCAAATTCAGGCTCAAAACACCCGTAAATTCAATATTCTTGGGTCCCATAAGCGATCTGAACATGCCTACTCAGTGCTAGAATGTTTTCAAAATATAGGCTCAAACAGGCTAAAAATCGATATTTTAGGTGTCCAAACTCGATATGTGCATGCATCTTCTGTACCAGTTTACATCCCAAATTCAGGTTTAAAACACTCTAAAATTCGATATTTTTGGGTCCCAGAAGCGATCTGTATACATGCCTACTCTGTGTTAGAGTATTTTCAATATACAGGCCCAAAGCATGCTGAAAATCGATATTTTAGGTGCCTAAAGTCAATATGGGTATGCATCTTCTGTACCCGTTTATATCTCAAATTCAGGCTCAAAAAACCCGAAAATTCGATATTTTTGGGTTCCAGAAGCGATCTGTACATGCCTACTCCTTGCTAGAATGTTTTCAAGATACAGACCCAAAACATGCTCAAAATCGATATTTTAGGTGAAAAAGGTCGATATGTGCATGCATCTTCAGTAACCGTTTACATCTCAAATTCAGGCTCAAAACACCCAAAAATCAATATTTTTTGGTCCCAAAAGCGATCTGTACATACCTACTCAGTGCTAGAATGTTTTCAAAATATAGGCTCAAAACATGCTTAAAATCGATATTTTAGGTGTCTAAAGTCGATATGTGCATGAATCTTCTGTACCCGTTTATATCTCGAATTCAGGCTCAAAACACTTGAAAATTCGATATTTTTGGGTCCCAGAAGCGATCTATATATGCCAACTCAGTGCTAGAATATTTTCAAGATATACGCCCAAAACATGCTAGAAATCGATATTTTAGGTGCCCAAAGTCGATATGTGCTTGCATCTTCTGTACCCGTTTATATCTCAAATTCAGGCTCAAAACACCCTAAAATTCGATATCTTTGTGTCCAAGAAGCGATCTGTACATGCTTACTCCGTGTTAGAGTATTTTCATAATACAGGCCCAAAACATGCTCAAAATCGATATTTTAGGTGCCCAAAGTCGATATGTGCATGCATCTTCAGTACCCGTTTATATCTCAAATTCAGGATCAAAACACCCGAAAATTCAATATTTTTGGGTCCCAGAAGCGATCTGTACATGCCTACTCAGTGCTAGAATGTTTTCAAAATATACGACCGAAACAATCTAAAAATCGATATTTTAGGTGCCCACAGTCGATATGTGCATGCATCTTCTTTACCCGTTTATATCTCAAATTCAGGCTCAAAACAACCGAAAATTCGATATTTTTGTGTCCCAGAAGCGATCTGTACATGCCTACTCCGTGTTAGAGTATTTTCAAAATACAGGCTCAAAATATGCTCAAAATCTATATTTTGGGTGCCCAAAGTCAATATGTGCATGCATCTTCTTTACCCGTTTATATCCCAAATTTAGGTTGAAAACTCTCGAAAATTCGATATTTAGGGGTTCCAGAAGCGATCTGTACATGCCTACTCAGTGCTAGAATATTTTCATAATATAGGCTCAAAACATGCTAAAAATCGATATTTTAGGTGTCCAAAGTCGATATGTGCATGCATCTTCTGTACCCGTTTACATCCCAAATTCAGGTTTAAAACACTTTAAAATTCGATATTTTTGGGTTCCAGAAGCAGTGTGCACATGCCTTCTCAGTGCTAGAATATGTTCAAAATGTAGGCCCAAAACATGCTCAAAATCGATATTTTAGGTGCAAGAAGTCGATATGTGCATGCATCTTCTGTACCCGTTTATATCTCAAATTCAGGCTAAAAACACCCGAAAATTCGATATTTTTTGGTCCCAGAAGCGATCTGTACATGTCTACTCCGTGTTAGAGTATTTTCAATATACATGCCCAAAACATGCTGAAAATCGATATTTTAGGTGCCCAAAGACAATATGTGTATGCATCTTCTGTACCCGTTTATATCTCAAATTCAGGCTCAAAACACCCGAAAATTCGATTTTTTGGGGTCCCAGAAGCGATCTGTACAAGCCTACTTAGTGCTAGAATATTTTCAAGATATGGGCCCAAAACATGGTAAAAATCGATATTTTAAGTGCCCAAAGTCGATATGTGCATGCATCTTCAGTACCCGTTTATATCTCAAATTCAGGCTCAAAACACCCGTAAATTCAATATTCTTGGGTCCCATAAGCGATCTGAACATGCCTACTCAGTGCTAGAATGTTTTCAAAATATAGGCTCAAAACAGGCTAAAAATCGATATTTTAGGTGTCCAAACTCGATATGTGCATGCATCTTCTGTACCAGTTTACATCCCAAATTCAGGTTTAAAACACTCTAAAATTCGATATTTTTGGGTCCCAGAAGCGATCTGTATACATGCTTACTCTGTGTTAGAGTATTTTCAATATACAGGCCCAAAGCATGCTGAAAATCGATATTTTAGGTGCCTAAAGTCAATATGGGTATGCATCTTCTGTACCCGTTTATATCTCAAATTCAGGCTCAAAACACTCGAAATTTCGATATTTTTGTGTACCAGAAGCGATCTGTACATGCCTACTCCGTGTTAGTTTTTTCAAAATATAGGCACAGAACATGCTGAAAATCGATATTTTGGGTGCCAAAAGTCGATATGTGCATGCATCTTCTGTACCCGTTTATATCTTAAATTCAGGCTCAAAACACTCGAAAATTCGATATTTTTGGGTCCCAGAAGCGATCTGTACATGACTACTCCGTGTTAGAGTATTTTCAAAATACAGGCCAAAAACATGCTCAAAATCGATATTTTGGTGCCCAAAGTCGATATGTGCATGCATCTTCTGTACCCGTTTATATCTCAAATTCAGGCTCAAAACACTCGAAAATTCGATATTTTTGGGTCCCAGAAGCAATCTGTACATGCCTACTCCGTGGTAGAGTATTTTCAATATACAGGACCAAAACATGCTAAAAATCGATATTTTAGTTGCCCAAAGACAATATGTGTATGCATCTTCTGTACCCGTTTATATCTCAAATTCAGGCTCAAAACACCCGAAAATTCGATATTTTTGGGTCCCAGAAGCGATCTGTACATGCCTACTCCTTGCTAGAATGTTTTCAAGATACAGACCCAAAACATGCTCAAAATCGATATTTTAGGAGAAAAAGGTCGATATGTGCATGCATCTTCAGTAACCGTTTACATCTCAAATTCAGGCTCAAAACACCCAAAAATCAATATTTTTTGGTCCCAAAAGCGATCTGTACATACCTACTCAGTGCTAGAATGTTTTCAAAATATAGGCTCAAAACATGCTTAAAATCGATATTTTAAGTGTCTAAAGTCGATATGTGCATGAATCTTCTGTACCCGTTTATATCTCGAATTCAGGCTCAAAACACTTGAAAATTCGATATTTTTGGGTCCCAGAAGCGATCTATATATGCCAACTCAGTGCTAGAATATTTTCAAGATATACGCCCAAAACATGCTAGAAATCGATATTTTAGGTGCCCAAAGTCGATATGTGCTTGCATCTTCTGTACCTGTTTATATCTCAAATTCAGGCTCAAAACACCCGAAAATTCGATATCTTTGTGTCCAAGAAGCGATCTGTACATGCCTACTCCGTGTTAGAGTATTTTCATAATACAGGCCCAAAACATGCTCAAAATCGATATTTTAGGTGCCCAAAGTCGATATGTGCATGCATCTTCAGTACCCGTTTATATCTCAAATTCAGGCTCAAAACACCCGAAAATTCAATATTTTTGGGTCCCAGAAGCGATCTGTACATGCCTACTCAGTGCTAGAATATTTTCAAAATATACGACCGAAACAATCTAAAAATCGATATTTTAGGTGCCCACAGTCGATATGTGCATGCATCTTCTTTACCCGTTTATATCTCAAATTCACGCTCAAAACAACCGAAAATTCGATATTTTTGTGTCCCAGAAGCGATCTGTACATGCCTACTCCGTGTTAGAGTATTTTCAAAATACAGGCTCAAAATATGCTCAAAATCTATATTTTGGGTGCCCAAAGTCAATATGTGCATGCATCTTCTTTACCCGTTTATATCCCAAATTTAGGTTGAAAACTCTCGAAAATTCGATATTTAGGGGTTCCAGAAGCGATATGTGCATGCATCTTCTGTACCCGTTTACATCCCAAATTCAGGTTTAAAACACTTTAAAATTCGATATTTTTGGGTTCCAGAAGCAGTGTGCACATGCCTTCTCAGTGCTAGAATATTTTCAAAATGTAGGCCCAAAACATGCTCAAAATCGATATTTTGTGTGCCCAAAGTCGATATGTGCATGCATCTTCTGTACCCGTTTATATCTCAAATTCAGGCTAAAAACACCCGAAAATTCGATATTTTTGGGTCCCAGAAGCGATCTGTACATGTCTACTCCGTGTTAGAGTATTTTCAATATACATGCCCAAAACATGCTGAAAATCGATATTTTAGGTGCCCAAAGTTAATATGTGTATGCATCTTCTGTACCCGTTTATTTCCCAAATTCAGGCTCAAAACACTCGAAATTTCGATATTTTTGTGTACCAGAAGCGATCTGTACATGCCTACTCCGTGTTAGTTTTTTCAAAATATAGGCACAGAACATGCTGAAAATCGATATTTTGGGTGCCAAAAGTCGATATGTGCATGCATCTTCTGTACCCGTTTATATCTTAAATTCAGGCTCAAAACACTCGAAAATTCGATATTTTTGGGTCCCAGAAGCGATCTGAATACATTCCTACTCTGTGTTGGAGTATTTTCAATATACAGGCCCAAAGCATGCTGAAAATCGATATTTTAGTTGCCTAAAGTCAATATGGGTATGCATCTTCTGTACCCGTTTATATCTCAAATTCAGGCTCAAAAAACCCGAAAATTCGATATTTTTGGGTCCCAGAAGCGATCTGTACATGCCTACTCCTTGCTAGAATGTTTTCAAGATACAGACCCAAAACATGCTCAAAATCGATATTTTAGGTGAAAAAGGTCGATATGTGCATGCATCTTCAGTAACCGTTTACATCTCAAATTCAGGCTCAAAACACCCAAAAATCAATATTTTTTGGTCCCAAAAGCGATCTGTACATACCTACTCAGTGCTAGAATGTTTTCAAAATATAGGCTCAAAACATGCTTAAAATCGATATTTTAGGTGTCTAAAGTCGATATGTGCATGAATCTTCTGTACCCGTTTATATCTCGAATTCAGGCTCAAAACACATGAAAATTCGATATTTTTGGGTCCCAGAAGCGATCTTTATATGCCAACTCAGTGCTAGAATATTTTCAAGATATACGCCCAAAACATGCTAGAAATCGATATTTTAGGTGCCCAAAGTCGATATGTGCTTGCATCTTCTGTACCAGTTTATATCTCAAATTCAGGCTCAAAACACCCGAAAATTCAATATTTTTGGGTCCCAGAAGCAATCTGTATATGCCTACTCCGTGGTAGAGTATTTTTAATATACAGGCCCAAAAGATGCTGAAAATCGATATTTTTGTTGCCCAAAGTCAATATGTGTATGCATCTTCTGTACCCGTTTATATCCCAAATTCAGGCTCAAAACACGCTAAAATTCGATATTTTTGGGTCCCAGAAGCGATCTGTACATGCCTACTTAGTGCTAGAATTTTTTAAATTTATGGGCCCAAATCATGCTAAAAATCGATATTTTAGGTGCCCAAAGTCGATATGTGCATGCATCTTCAGTACCCGTTTATATTTCAAATTCAGGCTCAAAACACCCGAAAATTCGATATTTTTGGGTCCCAGAAGCGATCTGTACATGCATACTCCGTGTTAGAGTATTTTCAAAATACAGGCCCAAAACATGCTGAAAATCAATATTTTAGGTGCCCAAAGTCGATATGTGCATGCATCTTCTGTACCCGTTTATATCTCAAATTCAGGTTCAGAACACCCGAAAATTCGATATTTTTGGGTCCCAGAAGCGATTTGTACATGCCTACTCCGTGTTAGAGTATTTTCAATATACAGGCACAAAACATGCTGAAAATCGATATTTTAGGTGCCCAAAGTCAATATGTGTATGCATCTTCTGTACCCGTTTACTTCCCAAATTCAGGCTCAAAACACCCGAAAATTCGATGTTTTTGGGTCCCAGAAGCCATCTGTACATGCCTACTGTGTGCTAAAATATATTGAAGTTATGGGGCCAAAACATGCTAAAAATCGATATTTTAGGTGTCCAAAGTCGATATGTGCATGCATCTTTTGTACCCGTTTATATCTCAAATTCAGGCTCAAAACACCCGAAAACTCGATATTTTTGGGTTCCAGAAGCGACCTGTACATGCCTACTCAGTGCTAGAATTTTTTCAAAATATGTACCCAAAACATGCTAAAAATCGATATTTTAAGTGCAAAAGGTCGATATGTGAATGCATCTTCTGTACCCGTTTATATCTCAAATTCAGGCTCAAAACACCGGAAAATTCGATATTTTTGGTTCCTAGAAGCGATCTGTACATGCCTACTCCGCGTTAGAGTATTTTCAAAATACAGGCCCAAAACATGCTGGAAATCAATATTTTAGGTGCCCAAAGTCAATATGTGTATTCATCTTCTGTACCCGTTTATATCCCAAATTCAGGCTCAAAACACTTGAAAATTCGATATTTTTGGGTCCCAGAAGCGATCTATATATGCCAACTCAGTGCTAGAATATTTTCAAGATATACGCCCAAAACATGCTATAAATCGATATTTTAGGTGCCCAAAGTCGATATGTGCTTGCATCTTCTGTACCCGTTTATATCTCAAATTCAGGCTCAAAACACCCGAAAATTCGATATCTTTGTGTCCAAGAAGCGATCTGTACATGCCTACTCCGTGTTAGAGTATTTTCATAATACAGGCCCAAAACATGCTCAAAATCGATATTTTAGGTGCCCAAAGTCGATATGTGCATGCATCTTCAGTACCCGTTTATATCTCAAATTCAGGCTCAAAACACCCGAAAATTCAATATTTTTGGGTCCCAGAAGCGATCTGTACATGCCTACTCAGTGCTAGAATGTTTTCAAAATATACGACCGAAACAATCTAAAAATCGATATTTTAGGTGCCCACAGTCGATATGTGCATGCATCTTCTTTACCCGTTTATATCTCAAATTCAGGCTCAAAACACCCGAAAATTCGATTTTTTGGGGTCCCAGAAGCGATCTGTACAAGCCTACTTAGTGCTAGAATATTTTCAAGATATGGGCCCAAAACATGGTAAAAATCGATATTTTAAGTGCCCAAAGTCGATATGTGCATGCATCTTCAGTACCCGTTTATATCTCAAATTCAGGCTCAAAACACCCGTAAATTCAATATTCTTGGGTCCCAGAAGCGATCTGAACATGCCTACTCAGTGCTAGAATGTTTTCAAAATATAGGCTCAAAACATGCTAAAAATCGATATTTTAGGTGTCCAAACTCGATATGTGCATGCATCTTCTGTACCAGTTTACATCCCAAATTCAGGTTTAAAACACTCTAAAATTCGATATTTTTGGGTTCCAGAAGCAGTGTGCACATGCCTTCTCAGTGCTAGAATATTTTCAAAATGTAGGCCCAAAACATGCTCAAAATCGATATTTTGTGTGCCCAAAGTCGATATGTGCATGCATCTTCTGTACCCGTTTATATCTCAAATTCAGGCTAAAAACACCCGAAAATTCGATGTTTTTGGGTCCCAGAAGCGATCTGTACATGCCTACTCCGTGTTAGAGTATTTTCAATATACATGCCCAAAACATGCTGAAAATCGATATTTTAGGTGCCCAAAGTTAATATGTGTATGCATCTTCTGTACCCGTTTATTTCCCAAATTCAGGCTCAAAACACTCGAAATTTCGATATTTTTGTGTACCAGAAGCGATCTGTACATGCCTACTCCGTGTTAGTTTTTTCAAAATACAGGTACAGAACATGCTGAAAATCGATATTTTGGGTGCCAAAAGTCGATATGTGCATGCATCTTCTGTACCCGTTTATATCTTAAATTCAGGCTCAAAACACTCGAAAATTCGATATTTTTGGGTCCCAGAAGCGATCTGTACATGACTACTCCGTGTTAGAGTATTTTCAAAATACAGGCCAAAAACATGCTCAAAATCGATATTTTGGGTGCCCAAAGTCGATATGTGCATGCATCTTCAGTACCCGTTTATATCTCAAATTCAGGCTCAAAACACCCGAAAATTCGATATTTTTGGGTCCCAGAAGCAATCTGTACATGCCTACTCCGTGGTAGAGTATTTTCAATATACAGGACCAAAACATGCTGAAAATCGATATTTTAGTTGCCCAAAGACAATATGTGTATGCATCTTCTGTACCCGTTTATATCTCAAATTCAGGCTCAAAACACCCGAAAATTCGATATTTTTGGGTTCCAGAAGCGATCTGTACATGCCTACTCCTTGCTAGAATGTTTTCAAGATACAGACCCAAAACATGCTCAAAATCGATATTTTAGGTGAAAAAGGTCGATATGTGCATGCATCTTCAGTAACCGTTTACATCTCAAATTCAGGCTCAAAACACCCAAAAATCAATATTTTTTGGTCCCAAAAGCGATCTGTACATACCTACTCAGTGCTAGAATGTTTTCAAAATATAGGCTCAAAACATGCTTAAAATCGATATTTTAGGTGTCTAAAGTCGATATGTGCATGAATCTTCTGTACCCGTTTATATCTCGAATTCAGGCTCAAAACACTTGAAAATTCGATATTTTTGGGTCCCAGAAGCGATCTATATATGCCAACTCAGTGCTAGAATATTTTCAAGATATACGCCCAAAACATGCTAGAAATCGATATTTTAGGTGCCCAAAGTCGATATGTGCTTGCATCTTCTGTACCCGTTTATATCTCAAATTCAGGCTCAAAACACCCGAAAATTCGATATCTTTGTGTCCCAGAAGCGATCTGTACATGCCTACTCCGTGTTAGAGTATTTTCAAAATACAGGCTCAAAATATGCTCAAAATCTATATTTTGGGTGCCCAAAGTCAATATGTGCATGCATCTTCTTTACCCGTTTATATCCCAAATTTAGGTTGAAAACTCTCGAAAATTCGATATTTAGGGGTTCCAGAAGCGATCTGAACATGCCTACTCAGTGCTAGAATGTTTTCAAAATATAGGCTCAAAACATGCTAAAAATCGATATTTTAGGTGTCCAAACTCGATATGTGCATGCATCTTCTGTACCAGTTTACATCCCAAATTCAGGTTTAAAACACTCTAAAATTCGATATTTTTGGGTTCCAGAAGCAGTGTGCACATGCCTTCTCAGTGCTAGAATATTTTCAAAATGTAGGCCCAAAACATGCTCAAAATCGATATTTTGTGTGCCCAAAGTCGATATGTGCATGCATCTTCTGTACCCGTTTATATCTCAAATTCAGGCTAAAAACACCCGAAAATTCGATGTTTTTGGGTCCCAGAAGCGATCTGTACATGCCTACTCCGTGTTAGAGTATTTTCAATATACATGCCCAAAACATGCTGAAAATCGATATTTTAGGTGCCCAAAGTTAATATGTGTATGCATCTTCTGTACCCGTTTATTTCCCAAATTCAGGCTCAAAACACTCGAAATTTCGATATTTTTGTGTACCAGAAGCGATCTGTACATGCCTACTCCGTGTTAGTTTTTTCAAAATACAGGTACAGAACATGCTGAAAATCGATATTTTGGGTGCCAAAAGTCGATATGTGCATGCATCTTCTGTACCCGTTTATATCTTAAATTCAGGCTCAAAACACTCGAAAATTCGATATTTTTGGGTCCCAGAAGCGATCTGTACATGACTACTCCGTGTTAGAGTATTTTCAAAATACAGGCCAAAAACATGCTCAAAATCGATATTTTGGGTGCCCAAAGTCGATATGTGCATGCATCTTCAGTACCCGTTTATATCTCAAATTCAGGCTCAAAACACCCGAAAATTCGATATTTTTGGGTCCCAGAAGCAATCTGTACATGCCTACTCCGTGGTAGAGTATTTTCAATATACAGGACCAAAACATGCTGAAAATCGATATTTTAGTTGCCCAAAGACAATATGTGTATGCATCTTCTGTACCCGTTTATATCTCAAATTCAGGCTCAAAACACCCGAAAATTCGATATTTTTGGGTCCCAGAAGCGATCTGTACATGCCTACTCCTTGCTAGAATGTTTTCAAGATACAGACCCAAAACATGCTCAAAATCGATATTTTAGGTGAAAAAGGTCGATATGTGCATGCATCTTCAGTAACCGTTTACATCTCAAATTCAGGCTCAAAACACCCAAAAATCAATATTTTTTGGTCCCAAAAGCGATCTGTACATACCTACTCAGTGCTAGAATGTTTTTAAAATATAGGCTCAAAACATGCTTAAAATCGATATTTTAGGTGTCTAAAGTCGATATGTGCATGAATCTTCTGTACCCGTTTATATCTCGAATTCAGGCTCAAAACACATGAAAATTCGATATTTTTGGGTCCCAGAAGCGATCTATATATGCCAACTCAGTGCTAGAATATTTTCAAGATATACGCCCAAAACATGCTAGAAATCGATATTTTAGGTGCCCAAAGTCGATATGTGCTTGCATCTTCTGTACCCGTTTATATCTCAAATTCAGGCTCAAAACACCCTAAAATTCGATATCTTTGTGTCCAAGAAGCGATCTGTACATGCCTACTCCGTGTTAGAGTATTTTCATAATACAGGCCCAAAACATGCTCAAAATCGATATTTTAGGTGCCCAAAGTCGATATGTGCATGCATCTTCAGTACCCGTTTATATCTCAAATTCAGGCTCAAAACACCCGAAAATTCAATATTTTTGGGTCCCAGAAGCGATCTGTACATGCCTACTCAGTGCTAGAATGTTTTCAAAATATACGACCGAAACAATCTAAAAATCGATATTTTAGGTGCCCACAGTCGATATGTGCATGCATCTTCTTTACCCGTTTATATCTCAAATTCACGCTCAAAACAACCGAAAATTCGATATTTTTGGGTCCCAGAAGCGATCTGTACATACCTACTCCGTGTTAGAGTATTTTCAAAATACAGGCTCAAAATATGCTCAAAATCTATATTTTGGGTGCCCAAAGTCAATATGTGCATGCATCTTCTTTACCCGTTTATATCCCAAATTTAGGTTGAAAACTCTCGAAAATTCGATATTTAGGGGTTCCAGAAGCGATATGTGCATGCATCTTCTGTACCCGTTTACATCCCAAATTCAGGTTTAAAACACTTTAAAATTCGATATTTTTGGGTTCCAGAAGCAGTGTGCACATGCCTTCTCAGTGCTAGAATATTTTCAAAATGTAGGCCCAAAACATGCTCAAAATCGATATTTTGTGTGCCCAAAGTCGATATGTGCATGCATCTTCTGTACCCGTTTATATCTCAAATTCAGGCTAAAAACACCCGAAAATTCGATATTTTTGGGTCCCAGAAGCGATCTGTACATGTCTACTCCGTGTTAGAGTATTTTCAATATACATGCCCAAAACATGCTGAAAATCGATATTTTAGGTGCCCAAAGTTAATATGTGTATGCATCTTCTGTACCCGTTTATTTCCCAAATTCAGGCTCAAAACACTCGAAATTTCGATATTTTTGTGTACCAGAAGCGATCTGTACATGCCTACTCCGTGTTAGTTTTTTCAAAATATAGGCACAGAACATGCTGAAAATCGATATTTTGGGTGCCAAAAGTCGATATGTGCATGCATCTTCTGTACCCGTTTATATCTTAAATTCAGGCTCAAAACACTCGAAAATTCGATATTTTTGGGTCCCAGAAGCGATCTGTACATGACTACTCCGTGTTAGAGTATTTTCAAAATACAGGCCAAAAACATGCTCAAAATCGATATTTTGGTGCCCAAAGTCGATATGTGCATGCATCTTCTGTACCCGTTTATATCTCAAATTCAGGCTCAAAACACCCGAAAATTCGATATTTTTGGGTCCCAGAAGCAATCTGTACATGCCTACTCCGTGGTAGAGTATTTTCAATATACAGGACCAAAACATGCTAAAAATCGATATTTTAGTTGCCCAAAGACAATATGTGTATGCATCTTCTGTACCCGTTTATATCTCAAATTCAGGCTCAAAACACCCGAAAATTCGATATTTTTGGGTCCCAGAAGCGATCTGTACATGCCTACTCCTTGCTAGAATGTTTTCAAGATACAGACCCAAAACATGCTCAAAATCGATATTTTAGGTGAAAAAGGTCGATATGTGCATGCATCTTCAGTAACCGTTTACATCTCAAATTCAGGCTCAAAACACCCAAAAATCAATATTTTTTGGTCCCAAAAGCGATCTGTACATACCTACTCAGTGCTAGAATGTTTTCAAAATATAGGCTCAAAACATGCTTAAAATCGATATTTTAGGTGTCTAAAGTCGATATGTGCATGAATCTTCTGTACCCGTTTATATCTCGAATTCAGGCTCAAAACACTTGAAAATTCGATATTTTTGGGTCCCAGAAGCGATCTATATATGCCAACTCAGTGCTAGAATATTTTCAAGATATACGCCCAAAACATGCTAGAAATCGATATTTTAGGTGCCCAAAGTCGATATGTGCTTGCATCTTCTGTACCCGTTTATATCTCAAATTCAGGCTCAAAACACCCGAAAATTCGATATCTTTGTGTCCAAGAAGCGATCTGTACATGCCTACTCCGTGTTAGAGTATTTTCATAATACAGGCCCAAAACATGCTCAAAATCGATATTTTAGGTGCCCAAAGTCGATATGTGCATGCATCTTCAGTACCCGTTTATATCTCAAATTCAGGCTCAAAACACCCGAAAATTCAATATTTTTGGGTCCCAAAAGCGATCTGTACATGCCTACTCAGTGCTAGAATGTTTTCAAAATATACGACCGAAACAATCTAAAAATCGATATTTTAGGTGCCCACAGTCGATATGTGCATGCATCTTCTTTACCCGTTTATATCTCAAATTCAGGCTCAAAACAACCGAAAATTCGATATTTTTGTGTCCCAGAAGCGATCTGTACATGCCTACTCCGTGTTAGAGTATTTTCAAAATACAGGCTCAAAATATGCTCAAAATCTATATTTTGGGTGCCCAAAGTCAATATGTGCATGCATCTTCTTTACCCGTTTATATCCCAAATTTAGGTTGAAAACTCTCGAAAATTCGATATTTAGGGGTTCCAGAAGCGATATGTGCATGCATCTTCTGTACCCGTTTACATCCCAAATTCAGGTTTAAAACACTTTAAAATTCGATATTTTTGGGTTCCAGAAGCAGTGTGCACATGCCTTCTCAGTGCTAGAATATTTTCAAAATTTAGGCCCAAAACATGCTCAAAATCGATATTTTGTGTGCCCAAAGTCGATATGTGCATGCATCTTCTGTACCCGTTTATATCTCAAATTCAGGCTAAAAACACCCGAAAATTCGATATTTTTGGGTCCCAGAAGCGATCTGTACATGTCTACACCGTGTTAGAGTATTTTCAATATACATGCCCAAAACATGCTGAAAATCGATATTTTAGGTGCCCAAAGTTAATATGTGTATGCATCTTCTGTACCCGTTTATTTCCCAAATTCAGGCTCAAAACACTCGAAATTTCGATATTTTTGTGTACCAGAAGCGATCTGTACATGCCTACTCCGTGTTAGTTTTTTCAAAATATAGGCACAGAACATGCTGAAAATCGATATTTTGGGTGCCAAAAGTCGATATGTGCATGCATCTTCTGTACCCGTTTATATCTTAAATTCAGGCTCAAAACACTCGAAAATTCGATATTTTTGGGTCCCAGAAGCGATCTGTACATGACTACTCCGTGTTAGAGTATTTTCAAAATACAGGCCAAAAACATGCTCAAAATCGATATTTTGGTGCCCAAAGTCGATATGTGCATGCATCTTCTGTACCCGTTTATATCTCAAATTCAGGCTCAAAACACCCGAAAATTCGATATTTTTGGGTCCCAGAAGCAATCTGTACATGCCTACTCCGTGGTAGAGTATTTTCAATATACAGGACCAAAACATGCTAAAAATCGATATTTTAGTTGCCCAAAGACAATATGTGTATGCATCTTCTGTACCCGTTTATATCTCAAATTCAGGCTCAAAACACCCGAAAATTCGATTTTTGGGGGTCCCAGAAGCGATCTGTACAAGCCTACTTAGTGCTAGAATATTTTCAAGATATGGGCCCAAAACATGGTAAAAATCGATATTTTAAGTGCCCAAAGTCGATATGTGCATGCATCTTCAGTACCCGTTTATATCTCAAATTCAGGCTCAAAACACCCGTAAATTCAATATTCTTGGGTCCCAGAAGCGATCTGAACATGCCTACTCAGTGCTAGAATGTTTTCAAAATATAGGCTCAAAACAGGTTAAAAATCGATATTTTAGGTGTCCAAACTCGATATGTGCATGCATCTTCTGTACCAGTTTACATCCCAAATTCAGGTTTAAAACACTCTAAAATTCGATATTTTTGGGTTCCAGAAGCAGTGTGCACATGTCTTCTCAGTGCTAGAATATTTTCAAAATGTAGGCCCAAAACATGCTCAAAATCGATATTTTGTGTGCCCAAAGTCGATATGTGCATGCATCTTCTGTACCCGTTTATATCTCAAATTCAGGCTAAAAACACCCGAAAATTCGATATTTTTGGGTCCCAGAAGCGATCGTACATGCCTACTCCGTGTTAGAGTATTTTCAATATACATGCCCAAAACATGCTGAAAATCGATATTTTAGGTGCCCAAAGTTAATATGTGTATGCATCTTCTGTACCCGTTTATTTCCCAAATTCAGGTTCAAAACACTCGAAATTTCGATATTTTTGTGTACCAGAAGCGAACTGTACATGCCTACTCCGTGTTAGTTTTTTCAAAATACAGGCACAGAACATGCTGAAAATCGATATTTTGGGTGCCAAAAGTCGATATGTGCATGCATCTTCTGTACCCGTTTATATCTTAAATTCAGGCTCAAAACACCCGAAAATTCGATATTTTTGGGTCCCAGAAGCAATCTGTACATGCCTACTCCGTGGTAGAGTATTTTCAATATACAGGACCAAAACATGCTGAAAATCGATATTTTAGTTGCCCAAAGACAATATGTGTATGCATCTTCTGTACCCGTTTATATCTCAAATTCAGGCTCAAAACACCCGAAAATTCGATTTTTTGGGGTCCCAGAAGCGATCTGTACAAGCCTACTTAGTGCTAGAATATTTTCAAGATATGGGCCCAAAACATGGTAAAAATCGATATTTTAAGTGCCCAAAGTCGATATGTGCATGCATCTTCAGTACCCGTTTATATCTCAAATTCAGGCTCAAAACACCCGTAAATTCAATATTCTTGGGTCCCAGAAGCGATCTGAACATGCCTACTCAGTGCTAGAATGTTTTCAAAATATAGGCTCAAAACAGGCTAAAAATCGATATTTTAGGTGTCCAAACTCGATATGTGCATGCATCTTCTGTACCCGTTTACATCCCAAATTCAGGTTTAAAACACTCTAAAATTCGATATTTTTGGGTCCCAGAAGCGATCTGTATACATGCCTACTCTGTGTTAGAGTATTTTCAATATACAGGCCCAAAGCATGCTGAAAATCGATATTTTAGGTGCCTAAAGTCAATATGTGTATGCATCTTCTGTACCCGTTTATATCTCAAATTCAGGCTCAAAAAACCCGAAAATTCGATATTTTTGGGTCCCAGAAGCGATCTGTACATGCCTACTCCTTGCTAGAATGTTTTCAAGATACAGACCCAAAACATGCTCAAAATCGATATTTTAGGTGAAAAAGGTCGATATGTGCATGCATCTTCAGTAACCGTTTACATCTCAAATTCAGGCTCAAAACACCCAAAAATCAATATTTTTTGGTCCCAAAAGCGATCTGTACATACCTACTCAGTGCTAGAATGTTTTCAAAATATAGGCTCAAAACATGCTTAAAATCGATATTTTAGGTGTCTAAAGTCGATATGTGCATGAATCTTCTGTACCCGTTTATATCTCGAATTCAGGCTTAAAACACATGAAAATTCGATATTTTTGGGTCCCAGAAGCGATCTGTACATGCCTACTCTGTGTTAGAGTATTTTCAAAATAGAGGCCCAAAACATGATGAAAATCGATATTTTAGGTGCCCAAAGTCAATATATGTATGCATCATCTGTACCCGTTTATATCCCAAATTCAGGCTCAAAACACCCGAAAATTCGATATTTTTGGGTTCCAGAAGCGATCTGTACATACCTACTCAGTGCTAGAATATTTTCAAAATATAAGTCCAGAACATGCTGAAAATCGATATTTTGGGTGCCAAAAGTCGATATGTGCATGCATCTTCTGTACCCGTTTATATCTTAAATTCAGGCTCAAAACACTCGAAAATTCGATATTTTTGGATCCCAGAAGCGATCTGTACATGACTACTCCGTGTTAGAGTATTTTCAAAATACAGGCCAAAAACATGCTCAAAATCGATATTTTAGTTGCCCAAAGTCAATATGTGTATGCATCTTCTGTACCCGTTTATATCCCAAAATCAGGCTCAAAACACGCGAAAATTCGATATTTTTGGGTCCCAGAAGCGATCTGTACATGCCTACTTAGTGCTAGAATTTTTTAAATTTATGGGCCAAAATCATGCTGAAAATCGATATTTTAAGTGCCCAAAGTCGATATGTGCATGCATCTTCTGTACCCGTTTATATCTCAAATTCAGGCTCAAAACACCCGAAAATTCGATATTTTTGGGTCCCAGAAGCGATCTGTACATGCCTACTCCGTGTTAGAGTATTTTCAAAATACAGGACCAAAACATGCTGAAAATCGATATTTTAGGTGCCCAAAGTCAATATGTGCATGCATCTTCTGTACCCGTTTACATCCCAAATTCAGGTTTAAAACACTTTAAAATTCGATATTTTTGGGTTCCAGAAGCAGTGTGCACATGCCTTCTCAGTGCTAGAATATTTTCAAAATGTAGGCCCAAAACATGCTCAAAATCGATATTTTGTGTGCCCAAAGTCGATATGTGCATGCATCTTCTGTACCCGTGTATTTCCCAAATTCAGGCTCAAAACACTCGAAATTTCGATATTTTTGTGTACCAGAAGCGATCTGTACATGCCTACTCTGTGTTAGAGTATTTTCAATATACATGCCCAAAACATGCTGAAAATCGATATTTTAGGTGCCCAAAGTTAATATGTGTATGCATCTTCTGTACCCGTTTATTTCCCAAATTCAGGCTCAAAACACTCGAAATTTCGATATTTTTGTGTACCAGAAGCGATCTGTACATGCCTACTCCGTGTTAGTTTTTTCAAAATACAGGCACAGAACATGCTGAAAATCGATATTTTGGGTGCCAAAAGTCGATATGTGCATGCATCTTCTGTACCCGTTTATATCTTAAATTCAGGCTCAAAACACTCGAAAATTCGATATTTTTGGGTCCCAGAAGCGATCTGTACATGACTACTCCGTGTTAGAGTATTTTCAAAATACAGGCCAAAAACATGCTCAAAATCGATATTTTGGGTGCCCAAAGTCGATATGTGCATGCATCTTCTGTACCCGTTTATATCTCAAATTCAGGCTCAAAACACCCGAAAATTCGATGTTTTTGGGTCCCAGAAGCAATCTGTACATGCCTACTCCGTGGTAGAGTATTTTCAATATACAGGACCAAAACATGCTGAAAATCGATATTTTAGTTGCCCAAAGACAATATGTGTATGCATCTTCTGTACCCGTTTATATCTCAAATTCAGGCTCAAAACACCCGAAAATTCGATTTTTTGGGGTCCCAGAAGCGATCTGTACATGCCTACTTAGTGCTAGAATATTTTCAAGATATGGGCCCAAAACATGGTAAAAATCGATATTTTAAGTGCCCAAAGTCGATATGTGCATGCATCTTCAGTACCCGTTTATATCTCAAATTCAGGCTCAAAACACCCGTAAATTCAATATTCTTGGGTCCCAGAAGCGATCTGAACATGCCTACTTAGTGCTAGAATTTTTTAAATTTATGGGCCAAAATCATGCTAAAAATCGATATTTTAAGTGCCAAAAGTCGATATGTGCATGCATCTTCTGTACCCGTTTATATCTTAAAATCAGGCTCAAAACACTCGAAAATTCGATATTTTTGGGTCCCAGAAGCGATCTGTACATGCCTACTTAGTGCTAGAATTTTTTAAATTTATGGGCCAAAATCATGCTAAAAATCGATATTTTAGGTGCCCAAAGTCGATATGTGCATGCATCTTCTGTACCCGTTTATATCTCAAATTCAGGTTCAGAACACCCGAAAATTCGATGTTTTTGGGTCCCAGAAGTGTTCTGTACATGCCTACTCCGTGTTAGAGTATTTTCAATATACAGGAACAAAACATGCTGAAAATCGATATTTTAGGTGCCCAAAGTCAATATGTGTATGCACCTTCTGTACCCGTTTATTTCCCTAATTCAGGCTCAAAACACCCGAAAATTCGATATTTTTGGGTCCCAGAAGGGATCTGTACATACCTACTGAGTGCTAAAATATATTGAAGTTATGGGGCCAAAACATGCTAAAAATCGATATTTTAGGTGTCCAAAGTCGATATGTGCATGCATCTTTTGTACCCGTTTATATCTCAAATTCAGGCTCAAAACACCCGAAAATTCGATATTTTTGGGTCCCATAAGCGATCTGTACATGCCTACTCAGTGCTAGAATTTTTTCAAATTACAGGCCTAAAACATGCTCAAAATCGATATTTTAGGTGCCCAAAGTCGATATGTGCATGCATCTTCAGTACCCGTTTATATCTCAAATTCAGGCTCAAAACACACGAAAATTCGATATTTTTGGGTCCCAGAAGCAATCTGTACATGCCTACTCCGTGGTAGAGTATTTTCAATATACAGGCCCAAAACATGCTGTAAATCGATATTTTAGTTGCCCAAAGACAATATGTGTATGCATCTTCTGTACCCGTTTATATCCCAAATTCAGGCTCAAAACACCCGTAAATTCAATATTCTTGGGTCCCAGAAGCGATCTGAACATGCCTACTCTGTGCTGGAATGTTTTCAAAATATAGGCTCAAAACAGCCTAAAAATCGATATTTTAGGTGTCCAAACTCGATATGTGCATGCATCTTCTGTACCCGTTTACAACCCAAATTCAGGTTTAAAACACTCTAAAATTCGATATTTTTGGGTCCCAGAAGCGATCTGTACATGCTTACTCTGTGTTAGAGTATTTTCAATATACATGCCCAAAGCATGCTGAAAATCGATATTTTAGGTGCCTAAAGTCAATATGGGTATGCATCTTCTGTATCCGTTTATATCTCAAATTCAGGCTCAAAAAACCCGAAAATTCGATATTTTTGGGTCCCAGAAGCGATCTGTACATGCCTACTCCTTGCTAGAATGTTTTCAAGATACAGACCCAAAACATGCTCAAAATCGATATTTTAGGTGTAAAAGGTCGATATGTGCATGCATCTTCAGTAACCGTTTATATCTCAAATTCAGGCTCAAAACACCCAAAAATCAATATTTTTTTGTCCCAAAAGCGATCTGTACATACCTACTCAGTGCTAGAATGCTTTCAAAATATAGGCTCAAAACATGCTTAAAATCGATATTTTAGGTGTCTAAAGTCGATATGTGCATGAATCTTCTGTACCCGTTTATATCTCGAATTCAGGCTCAAAACCCCCGAAAATTCGATATTTTTGGGTCCCAGAAGCGATCTGTACATGCCTACTCTGTGTTAGAGTATTTTCAAAATAGAGGCCCAAAACATGATGAAAATCGATATTTTAGGTGCCAAAAGTCAATATATGTATGCATCATCTGTACCCGTTTATATCCCAAATTCTGGCTCAAAACACCCGAAAATTCGATATTTTTGGGTTCCAGAAGCGATCTGTACATACCTACTCAGTGCTAGAATATTTTCAAAATATAAGCCCAGAACATGCTGAAAATCGATATTTTGGGTGCCAAAAGTCGATATGTGCATGCATCTTCTGTACCCGTTTATATCTTAAAATCAGGCTCAAAACACTCGAAAATTCGATATTTTTGGATCCCAGAAGCGATCTGTACATGACTACTCCGTGTTAGAGTATTTTCAAAATATAGGCCTAAAACATGCTCAAAATCGATATTTTAGTTGCCGAAAGTCAATATGTGTATGCATCTTCTGTACCCGTTTATATCCCAAAATCAGGCTCAAAACACCCGAAAATTCGATATTTTTGGGTCCCAGAAGCGATCTGTACATGCCTACTTAGTGCTAGAATTTTTTAAATTTATGGGCAAAAATCATGCTAAAAATCGATATTTTAGGTGCCCAAAGTCGATATGTGCATGCATCTTCTGTACCCGTTTATATCTCAAATTCAGGTTCAGAACACCCGAAAATTCGATGTTTTTGGGTCCCAGAAGTGTTCTGTACATTTCTACTCCGTGTTAGAGTATTTTCAATATACAGGAACAAAACATGCTGAAAATCGATATTTTAGGTGCCCAAAGTCAATATGTGTATGCATCTTCTGTACCCGTTTATTTCCCAAATTCAGGCTCAAAACACCCGAAAATTCGATATTTTTGGGTCCCAGAAGGGATCTGTACATACCTACTGAGTGCTAAAATATATTGAAGTTATGGGGCCAAAACATGCTAAAAATCGATATTTTAGGTGTCCAAAGTCGATATGTGCATGCATCTTTTGTACGCGTTTATATCTCAAATTCAGGCTCAAAACACCTGAAAATTCGATATTTTTGGGTCCCATAAGCGATCTGTACATGCCTACTCAGTGCTAGAATTTTTTCAAATTACAGGCCTAAAACATGCTCAAAATCGATATTTTAGGTGCCCAAAGTCGATATGTGCATGCATCTTCAGTACCCGTTTATAT
Organism: Petrolisthes cinctipes; assembly: GCA_033782935.1. Taxonomy (NCBI): domain Eukaryota; kingdom Metazoa; phylum Arthropoda; class Malacostraca; order Decapoda; family Porcellanidae; genus Petrolisthes; species Petrolisthes cinctipes. Next base: position 239,179 of record JAWQEG010000279.1, on the reverse strand, counting down.
CTCAAATTCAGGCTCAAAACACACGAAAATTCGATATTTTTGGGTCCCAGAAGCAATCTGTACATGCCTACTCCGTGGTAGAGTATTTTCAAAATACAGGCCCAAAACATGCTGTAAATCGATATTTTAGTTGCCCAAAGACAATATGTGTATGCATCTTCTGTACCCGTTTATATCCCAAATTCAGGCTCAAAACACCCGTAAATTCAATATTCTTGGGTCCCAGAAGCGATCTGAACATGCCTACTCAGTGCTAGAATGTTTTCAAAATACAGGCCCAAAACATGCTGTAAATCGATATTTTAGTTGCCCAAAGACAATATGGGTATGCATCTTCTGTACCCGTTTATATCTCAAATTCAGGCTCAAAAAACCCGAAAATTCGATATTTTTGGGTCCCAGAAGCGATCTGTACATGCCTACTCCTTGCTAGAATGTTTTCAAGATACAGACCCAAAACATGCTCAAAATCGATATTTTAGGTGTAAAAGGTCGATATGTGCATGCATCTTCAGTAACCGTTTATATCTCAAATTCAGGCTCAAAACACCCAAAAATCAATATTTTTTTGTCCCAAAAGCGATCTGTACATACCTACTCAGTGCTAGAATGCTTTCAAAATATAGGCTCAAAACATGCTTAAAATCGATATTTTAGGTGTCTAAAGTCGATATGTGCATGAATCTTCTGTACCCGTTTATATCTCGAATTCAGGCTCAAAACACATGAAAATTCGATATTTTTGGGTCCCAAAAGCGATCTGTACATGCCTACTCTGTGTTAGAGTATTTTCAAAATAGAGGCCCAAAACATGATGAAAATCGATATTTTAGGTGCCCAAAGTCAATATATGTATGCATCATCTGTACCCGTTTATATCCCAAATTCAGGCTCAAAACACCCGAAAATTCGATATTTTTGGGTCCCAGAAGCGATCTGTACATGCTTACTTAGTGATAGAATTTTTTAAATTTATGGGCCCAAATCATGCTAAAAATCGATATTTTAGGTGCCCAAAGTCGATATGTGCATGCATCTTCTGTACCCGTTTATATCTCAAATTCAGGCTCAAAACACCCGAAAATTCGATATTTTTGGGTCCCAGAAGCGATCTGTACATGCCTACTCCGTGTTAGAGTATTTTAAAAATACAGGCCCAAAACATGCTGAAAATCAATATTTTAGGTGCCCAAAGTCGATATGTGCATGCATCTTCTGTACCCGTTTATATCTCAAATTCAGGTTCAGAACACCCGAAAATTCGATATTTTTGGGTCCCAGAAGCGATCTGTACATGCCTACTCCGTGTTAGAGTATTTTCAATATACAGGCACAAAACATGATGAAAATCGATATTTTAGGTGCCCAAAGTCAATATGTGTATGCATCTTCTGTACCCGTTTATTTCCCAAATTCTGGCTCAAAACACCCGAAAATTCGATGTTTTTGGGTCCCAGAAGCAATCTGTACATGCCTACTGAGTGCTAAAATATGTTGAAGTTATGGGGCCAAAACATGCTAAAAATCGATATTTTATGTGTCCAAAGTCGATATGTGCATGCATCTTTTGTACCCGTTTATATCTCAAATTCAGGCTCAAAACACCCGAAAATTCGATATTTTTGGGTCCCAGAAGCGATCTGTACATGCCTACTCAGTGCTAGAATGTTTTCAAAATATGTGCCCAAAACATGCTAAAAATCAATATTTTAAGTGCAAAAGGTCGATATGTGAATGCATCTTCTGTACCCGTTTATATCTCAAATTCAGGCTCAAAACACCGGAAAATTCGATATTTTTGGTTCCTAGAAGCGATCTGTACATGCCTACTCCGTGTTAGAGTATTTTCAAAATACAGGCCCAAAACATGCTGGAAATCAATATTTTAGGTGCCCAAAGTCAATATGTGTATTCATCTTCTGTACCCGTTTATATCCCAAATTCAGGCTCAAAACACTTGAAAATTCGATATTTTTGGGTCCCAGAAGCGATCTATATATGCCAACTCAGTGCTAGAATATTTTCAAGATATACGCCCAAAACATGCTAGAAATCGATATTTTAGGTGCCCAAAGTCGATATGTGCTTGCATCTTCTGTACCCGTTTATATCTCAAATTCAGGCTCAAAACACCCGAAAATTCGATATCTTTGTGTCCAAGAAGCGATCTGTACATGCCTACTCCGTGTTAGAGTATTTTCATAATACAGGCCCAAAACATGCTCAAAATCGATATTTTAGGTGCCCAAAGTCGATATGTGCATGCATCTTCAGTACCCGTTTATATCTAAAATTCAGGATCAAAACACCCGAAAATTCAATATTTTTGGGTCCCAGAAGCGATCTGTACATGCCTACTCAGTGCTAGAATGTTTTCAAAATATACGACCAAAACAATCTAAAAATCGATATTTTAGGTGCCCACAGTCGATATGTGCATGCATCTTCTTTACCCGTTTATATCTCAAATTCAGGCTCAAAACAAACGAAAATTCGATATTTTTGTGTCCCAGAAGCGTTCTGTACATGATTACTCCGTGTTAGAGTATTTTCAAAATACAGGCTCAAAATATGCTCAAAATCTATATTTTGGGTGCCCAAAGTCAATATGTGCATGCATCTTCTTTACCCGTTTATATCCCAAATTCAGGTTCAAAACACTCGAAAATTCGATATTTTTGGGTTCCAGAAGCGATCTGTACATGCCTATTCAGTGCTAGAATATTTTCAAAATATAGGCTCAAAACATGTTAAAAATCGATATTTTAGGTGTCCAAAGTCGATATGTGCATGCATCTTCTGTACCCGTTTATATCTCAAATTCAGGCTAAAAACACCCGAAAATTCGATATTTTTGGGTCCCAGAAGCGATCTGTACATGCCTACTCCGTGTTAGAGTATTTTCAATATACATGCCCAAAACATGCTGAAAATCGATATTTTAGGTGCCCAAAGTTAATATGTGTATGCATCTTCTGTACCCGTTTATTTCCCAAATTCAGGCTCAAAACACTCGAAATTTCGATATTTTTGTGTACCAGAAGCGATCTGTACATGCCTACTCCGTGTTAGTTTTTTCAAAATACAGGCACAGAACATGCTGAAAATCGATATTTTGGGTGCCAAAAGTCGATATGTGCATGCATCTTCTGTACCCGTTTATATCTTAAATCAGGCTCAAAACACTCGAAAATTCGATATTTTTGGGTCCCAGAAGCGATCTGTACATGACTACACCGTGTTAGAGTATTTTCAAAATACAGGCCAAAAACATGCTCAAAATCGATATTTTGGGTGCCCAAAGTCGATATGTGCATGCATCTTCTGTACCCGTTTATATCTCAAATTCAGGCTCAAAACACCCGAAAATTCGATATTTTTGGGTCCCAGAAGCAATCTGTACATGCCTACTCCGTGGTAGAGTATTTTCAATATACAGGCCCAAAACATGCTGAAAATCGATATTTTAGTTGACCAAAGACAATATGTGTATGCATCTTCTGTACCCGTTTATATCTCAAATTCAGGCTCAAAACACCCGAAAATTCGATTTTTTGAGGTCCCAGAAGCGATCTGTACATGCCTACTTAGTGCTAGAATATTTTCAAGATATGGGCCCAAAACATGGTAAAAATCGATATTTTAAGTGCCCAAAGTCGATATGTGCATGCATCTTCAGTACCCGTTTATATCTCAAATTCAGGCTCAAAACACCCGTAAATTCAATATTCTTGGGTCCCAGAAGCGATCTGAACATGCCTACTCAATGCTAGAATATTTTCAAAATATAGGCTCAAAACAGGCTAAAAATCGATATTTTAGGTGTCCAAACTCGATATGTGCATGCATCTTCAGTACCCGTTTACATCCCAAATTCAGGTTTAAAAACACTCTAAAATTCGATATTTTTGGGTCCCAGAAGCGATCTGTACATGCCTACTCTGTGTTAGAGTATTTTCAATATACAGGCCCAAAGCATGCTGAAAATCGATATTTTAGGTGCCTAAAGTCAATATGGGTATGCATCTTCTGTACCCGTTTATATCTCAAATTCAGGCTCAAAAAACCCGAAAATTCGATATTTTTGGGTCCCAGAAGCGATCTGTACATGCCTACTCAGTGCTAGAATTTTTTCAAAATATGTGCCCAAAACATGCTCAAAATCGATATTTTAGGTGTAAAAGGTCGATATATGGATGCATCTTCAGTAACCGTTTACATCTCAAATTCAGGCTCAAAACACCCAAAAATCAATATTTTTTGGTCCCAAAAGTGATCTGTACATACCTACTCAGTGCTAGAATGTTTTCAAAATATAGGCTCAAAACATGCTTAAAATCGATATTTTAGGTGTCTAAAGTCGATATGTGCATGAATCTTCTGTACCCGTTTATATCTCAAATTCAGGCTCAAAACACCCAAAAATTCGATATTTTTGGGTCCCAGAAGCGATCTGTACATGCCTACTCAGTGCTAGAATTTTTTCAAAATATGTGCCCAAAACATGCTAAAAATCGATATTTTAAGTGCAAAAGGTCGATATGTGAATGCATCTTCTGTACCCGTTTATATCTCAAATTCAGGCTCAAAACACCGGAAAATTCGATATTTTTGGTTCCTAGAAGCGATCTGTACATGCCTACTCCGTGTTAGAGTATTTTCAAAATACAGGCCCAAAACATGCTGGAAATCAATATTTTAGGTGCCCAAAGTCAATATGTGTATTCATCTTCTGTACCCGTTTATATCCCAAATTCAGGCTCAAAACACTTGAAAATTAGATTTTTTTGGGTCCCAGAAGCGATATATATATGCCAACTCAGTGCTAGAATATTTTCAAGATATAAGCCCAAAACATGCTATAAGTCGATATTTTAGGTGCCCAAAGTCGATATGTGCTTGCATCTTCTGTACCCGTTTATATCTCAAATTCTGGCTCAAAACCCCCGTAAGGTCGATATTTTTAGGTCCCAGAAGTAATCTGTACATGCCTACTCAATGCTAGAATATTTTCAAAATATAGGTCCAAAACATTCTAAAAATCGATTTTTTAGGTGTCTAAAGTCGATATGTGCATGCATCTTCTGTACCCGTTTATATCTCAAATTCAGGCTCAAAACACCCGAATATTCAAAATTATTCGTTCCCAGAAGCGATCTGTACATGCCTACTCAGTGCTGGAATGTTTTCAAAATATAGGCTCAAAACATAATAAGAATCGATATTTTAAGTGTCTAAAGTCGATATGTTCATGCATCTTCTGTACCCGTTGATATCTCAAATTCTGGCTCAAAACACCCGAAAATTCGATATTTTTTGGTCCCAGAAGCGATCTGTACATGCTTACTCCCTGTTAGAGTATTTTCAAAATACAGGCCCAAAACATGCTGAAAATCGATATTTTAGGTGCACAAAGTCGATATGTGTATGCATCTTCTGTATCCGTTTATATCCCAAATGCAGGCTCAAAACACCCGAAAATTCGATATTTTTGGGTCCCAGAAGCGATCTGAACATGCCTAGTCAGTGCTAGAATGTTTTCAAAATATAGGCTCAAAACATGCTAAAAATCGATATTTTAGGTGTCTTAAGTCGATATGTGCATGCATCTTCTGTACCCGTTTATATCTCAAATTCAGGCTCAGAACACCCGAAAATTCGATATTTTTGGGTCCCAGTAACGATCTGTACACGCCTACTCTGTGTTAGAGTATTTTCAAAATGCAGGCCCAAAACATGCTGAAAATCGATATTTTAGGTGCCCAAAGTCGATATGTGTATGCATCTTCTGTGCCCTTTTATATCTCAAATTCAGGCTCAAAACACCCGGAAATTCGATATTTTTGGGTCCCAGAAGCAATATGAACATGTCTACTTAGTGCTATAATATTTTCAAAATATAGGCCCAAAACATGCTAAAAACCGATATTTTAGGTGCAAAAGTCAAATGTGAATGCATCTTCTGTACCCGTTTATATCTCAAATTCAGGCTCAAAACACCCGAATATTCAAAAATTTTCGTTCCCAGAAGCGATCTGTACATTCCTACTCAGTACTGGAATGCTTTCAAAATATAGGCTCAAAACATGATAAGAATCGATATTTTAAGTGTCTAAAGTCGATATGTTCTTGCATCTTCTGTACCCGTTTATATCTCAAATTCAGGCTCAAAACACCCGAAAATTCGATATTTTTGGGTCCCAGAAGCGATCTGTACATGCCTACTCCCTGTTAGAGTATTTTCAAAATACAGGCCCAAAACATGCTGAAAATCGATATATTAGGTGCACAAAGTCGATATGTGTATGCATCTTCTGTACCCGTTTATATCTCAAATTCAGGCTCAAAACACCCGAAAATTCGATATTTTTGGGTCCCAGAAGCGATCTGTACACGCCTACTCTGTGTTAGAGTATTTTCAAAATGCAGGCCCGAAACATGCTGAAAATCGATATTTTAGGTGCCCAAAGTCAATATGTGTATGCATCTTCTGTACCCTTTTATATCTCAAATTCAGGCTCAAAACACCCGGAAATTCGATATTTTTGGGTCTCAGAAGCAATATGAACATGTTTATTTATTGCTAAAATATTTTCAAAATATAGGCCCAAAACATGCTACAAATCGATATTTTAGGTGCAAAAGTCGATATCTGCATGCATCTTCTGTACCCGTATATATCCCAAATTCAGGCTCAAAACACCCGAAAATTCGATATTTTTGGATCACAGAAGCAATCTGTACATGCCTACTCCGTGTTAGAGTATTTACAAAATACGGTCCCAAAACATGCTAAAAATCGATATTTTAGGTGCCCAAAGTCAATATGTGTATGCATCTTCTGTACCCGTTTATATTCCAAATTCTGGCTCAAAACACCCAAAAATTCGATATTTTTGGGTCCCAGAAGCGATCTGTACATGCCTACCTAGTACTAGAATATTTTCAAAATATAGGCCCAAAACATGCTAAAAATCAATATTTTGGGTGCCCAAAGTCGATATGTGCATGCATCTTCTGTACCTGTTTATATCCCAAATTAAGGCTCATAACACCCAAAAATTCAATATTTTTGGGACCCAGAATCAATCTGTACATGCCTACTCCTTGCTAGTATGTTTTCAAGATACAGACCCAAAACATGCTGAAAATCAATATTTTAGGTGCAAAAAGTCGATATGTGCATGCATCTTCAGTAAACGTTTATATATCAAATTCAAGCTCAAAACACCCGAAAATTTGATATTTTTGGGTCCCAGAAGCCATCTGTGCATGCCTACTCAGTGCTAGAATATTTTCAAAATATAGGTCCAAAACATGCTAAAAATCGATTTTTTAGGTGTCTAAAGTCGATATGTGCATGCATCTTCTGTACCCGTTTATATCTCAAATTCAGGCTCAAAACACCCGAAAATTCAAAAAATTTCGTTTCCAGAAGCGATCTGTACATGCCTACTCAGTGCTGGAATGTTTTCAAAATATAGGCTCAAAACATGATAAAACTCGATATTTTAAGTATCTAAAGTCGATATGTGGATGCATCTTCTGTACCCGTTTATATCTCAAATTCAGGCTCAAAACACCCGAAAATTCAAAAAATTTCGTTTCCAGAAGCGATCTGTACATGCCTACTCAGTGCTGGAATGTTTTCAAAATATAGGCTCAAAACATGATAAGAATCGATATTTTAAGTGTCTAAAGTCGATATGTGCATGCATCTGCTGTACCCGTTTATATCTCAAATTCAGGCTCAAAACACCCGAATATTCAAAATTTTTCGTTCCCAGAAGCGATCTGTACATGCATACTCAGTGCTGGAATGTTTTCAAAATATAGGCTCAAAACATGATAAGAATCGATATTTTAAGTGTCTAAAGTCGATATGTTCATGCATCTTCTGTACCCGTTTATATTTCAAAATCAGGCTCAAAACACCCGAAAATTCGATATTTTTGGGTCCTTGAAGCGATCTGTACATGCCTACTCCGTGTTAGAGTATTTTCAAAATACAGGCCCAAAACATGCTGAAAATCGATATTTTAGGTGCACAAAGTCGATATGTGTATGCATCTTCTGTATCCGTTTATGTCCCAAATTCAGGCTCAAAACACCCGAAAATTCTATATTTTTGGGTCCCAGAAGCGATCTGTACACGCCTACTCCTTGCTAGAATGTATTCAAAATACAGACCCAAAACATGCTGAAAATCGATATTTTAGGTGCAAGAAGTCGATATGTGCATGCATCTTCAGTACCCGTTTATATCTGAAATTCAGGCTCAAAACACCCGAAAATTCAATATTTTTCGTTCCCAGAAGCGATATGTACATGCCTACTCAGTGCTTGAATGTTTTCAAAATATAGGCTTAAAACATGATAAAAATCGATTTTTTAAGTGTCTAAAGTCGATATGTCATGTATCTTCTGTACCCGTTTATATCTCAAATTCAGGCTCAAAACACCCAAAAATTCGATATTTTTGGGTCCTAGAAGCGATTTGTACATGCCTACTCTTTGCTAGAATGTTTTCAATATACAGACCCAAAACATGCTGAAAATCTATATTTTAGGTGCAAAAAGTCGATATGTGCATGCATCTTCAGTACACGTTTATATCTCAAAATCAGGCTCAAAACACCCGAAAATTCGATATTTTTTGGTCCCAGAAGCGATCTGTGCATGCCTACTCAGTGCTAGAATGTTTTCAAAATAAACGCCCAAAACATGCTAAAAATCAATATTTTGGGTGCCAAAAGTCGATATGTTCATGCATCTTCTGTACCCGTTTATATCTTAAATTCAGGCTCAAAACTCTCGAAAATTGGATATTTTTGTGTCCCAGAAGCGATCTGTACATGACTACTCCGTGTTAGAGTATTTTCAGAATACAGGCCCAAAACATGCTAAAAATCGATATTTAGGGTGCCCAAAGTCGATATGTGCATGCATCTTCTGTACCTGTTTATATCTCAAATTAAGGCTCATAACACCCAAAAATTCAATATTTTTCGTTCCCAGAAGCAATCTGTACATGCCTACTCCTTGCTAGTATGTTTTCAAGATACAGACCCAAAACATGCTCAAAATCGATATTTCAGGTGCAAAAAGTCGATATGTGCATGAATCTTCTGTACCCGTTTATATCTCAAATTCAGGCAAAAACCACCCGAAAATTCGATAGTTTTGGGTCCCTGAAGCGATCTGTACATGCCTACTCCGTGTTAGAGTATTTTCAAAATACAGGACCCAAAACATGCTGAATATCGATATTTTAGGTGCACAAAGTCGATATGTGTATGCATCTTCTGTATCCGTATATATCCCAAATTCAGGCTCAAAACACCCGAAAATTCAATATTTTTGGGTCCCAGAAGCGATCTGTACACGCCTACTCCTTGCTAGAATGTATTCAAAATACAGACCCAAAACATGCTGAAAATCGATATTTTAGGTGCAAGAAGTCGATATGTGCATGCATATTCAGTACCCGTTTATATCTGAAATTCAGGCTCAAAACACTCGAAAATTCAATATTTTTCGTTCCCAGAAGCGATCTGTACATGCCTACTCAGTGCTGGAATGTTTTCAAAATATAGGCTCAAAACATGATAAAAATCGATATTTTAAGTGTCTAAAGTCGATATGTCATGTATCTTCTGTACCCGTTTATATCTCAAATTCAGGCTCAAAACACCCAAAAAATCGATATTTTTGGGTCCCAGAAGCGATTTGTACATGCCTACTCTTTGCTAGAATGTTTTCAAGATACAGACCCAAAACATGCTGAAAATCGATATTTTATGTGCAAAAAGTCGATATGTGCATGCATCTTCAGTACACGTTTATATCTCAAATTCAGGCTCAAAACACCCGAAAATTCGATATTTTTGGGTCCTAGAAGCGATCTGTACATGACTACTCCGTGTTAGAGTATTTTCAGAATACAGGCCCAAAACATGCTAAAAATCGATATTTTGGGTGCCCAAAGTCGATATGTGCATGCATCTTCTGTACCTGTTTATATCTCAAATTTAGGCTCATAACACCCAAAAATTCAATATTTTTGGGTCCCAGAAGCAATCTGTACATGACTACTCCGTGTTAGAGTATTTTCAAAATACAAGCCCAAAACATGCTAAAAATCGATATTTTGGGTGCCCAAAGTCGATATGTGCATGCATCTTCTGCACCTGTTTATATCTCAAATTTAGGCTCATAACACCCAAAAATTCAATATTTTTGGGTTCCAGAAGCAATCTGTACATGACTACTCCGTGTTAGAGTATTTTCAAAATACAAGCCCAAAACATGCTAAAAATCGATATTTTGGGTGCCCAAAGTCGATATGTGCATGCATCTTCTGTACCCGTTTTTATCTCAAATTCAGGCTCAAAACCCACGTAAAATTCGATATTTTTGGGTCCCAGAAGTAATCTGTACATCGCTACTCAGTGCTAGAATATTTTCAAAATATAGGTCCAAAACATGCTAAAAATCGATTTTTTAGGTGTCTAAAGTCGATATGTCCATACATCTTCTGTACCCGTTTATATCTCAAATTCAGGCTCAAAACACCCGAAAATTCAAACATTTTCGTTCCCAGAAGCGATCTGTACATGCCTACTAAGTGCTGGAATGTTTTCAAAATATAGGCTCAAAACATGATAAGAATCGATATTTTAAGTGTCTAAAGTCGATATGTTCATTCATTTTCAGTACCTGTTTATATCTCAAATTCAGGCTCAAAACACCCGAAAATTCAATATTTTTCGTTCCCAGAAGCAATCTGCACATGCCTACTCAGTGCTGGAATGTTTTTAAAATATAGGCTCAAAACATGATAAAAATCGATATTTTAAGTGTCTAAAGTCGATATGTTCATGTATCTTCTGTACCCGTTTATATCTCAAATTTAGGCTCATAACACCTAAAAATTCAATATTTTTGGGTCCCAGAAGCAATCTGTACATGCCTACTCCTTGCTAGTATGTTTTCTAGATACAGACCCAAAACATGCTCAAAATCGATATTTCAGGTGCAAAAAGTCGATATGTGCATGCATCTTCAGTACCCGTTTATATCTCAAATTCAGGTTCAAAACACCCGAAAATTTAATATTTTGGGGTCCCAGAAGCGATCTGTACATGCCTACTCAGCGCTGGAATGTTTTCAAAATATAGGCTCAAAACATGCTAAAAATCTATATTTTAGGTGTCCAAAGTCGATATGTGCATTAATCTTCAGTACCCGTTTATATCTCAAATTCAGGCTCAAAACACCCGAAAATTCGATATTTTTGGGTCCCAGAAGCGATCTGTGCATGACTACTCAGTGCTAGAATGTTTTCAAAATATAGGCTCAAAACATGATAAAAATAGATATTTTAGGTGTCTAAAGTCGATATGTGCATGCATCTTCTGTACCCGTTTACATCTCAAATTCAGGCTCAGAACATCCGAAAATTCGATATTTCTGGGTCCCAGAAGCGATCTGTACATGCCTAGTCTGTGTTAGAGTATTTTCAAAATAAAGGCCGAAAACATGCTGAAAATCGATAATTTAGGTGCCCAAAGTCAATATGTGTATGCATCTTCTATACCCGTCTATATCTCAAATTCAGGCTCAAAACCCACGTAAATTCGATATTTTTGGGTCCCAGAAGTAATCTGTACATCCCTACTCGGTGCTAGAATATTTTCAAAATATAGGTCCAAAACATGCTAAAAATCGATTTTTTAGGTGTCTAAAGTCGATATGTCCATACATCTTCTGTACCCGTTTATATCTCAAATTCAGGCTCAAAACACCCGAAAATTCAAACATTTTCGTTCCCAGAAGCGATCTGTACATGCCTACTCAGTGCTGGAATGTTTTCAAAATATAGGCTCAAAACATGATAAGAATCGATATTTTAAGTGTCTAAAGTCGATATGTTCATTCATTTTCAGTACCTGTTTATATCTCAAATTCAGGCTCAAAACACCCGAAAATTCAATATTTTTCGTTCCCAGAAGCAATCTGCACATGCCTACTCAGTGCTGGAATGTTTTTAAAATATAGGCTCAAAACATGATAAAAATCGATATTTTAAGTGTCTAAAGTCGATATGTTCATGTATCTTCTGTACCCGTTTATATCTCAAATTCAGGCTCAAAACACCCAAAAATTTGATATTTTTGGGTAACAGAAGCGATTTGTACATGCCTACTCTTTGCTAGAATGTTATCAAGATACAGTCCCAAAACATGCTGAAAATCGATATTTTAGGTGCAAAAAGTCGATATGTGCATGCATCTTCAGTACCCGTTTATATCTCAAATTCAGGCTCAAAGCACAAGAAAATTCAATATTTTTGATTCCCAGAAGCGATCTGTGCATGCCTACTCAGTGCTAGAATGTTTTCAAAATATAGGCCCAAAACATGCTAAAAATCAATATTTTGGGTGCCAAAAGTCGATATTTTCATGCATCTTCTGTACCCGTTTATATCTTAAATTCAGGCTCAAAACTCTCGAAAATTGGATATTTTTGTGTCCCAGAAGCGATCTGTACATGACTACTCCGTGTTAGAGTACTTTCAGAATACAAGCCCAAAAACATGCTAAAAATCGATATTTTGGGTGCCCAAAGTCGATATGTGCATGCATCTTCTGCACCTGTTTATATCTCAAATTTAGGCTCATAACACCTAAAAATTCAATATTTTTGGGTCCCAGAAGCAATCTGTACATGCCTACTCCTTGCTAGTATGTTTTCAAGATACAGACCCAAAACATGCTCAAAATCGATATTTCAGGTGCAAAAAGTCGATATGTGCATGCATCTTCAGTACCCGTTTATATCTCAAATTCAGGTTCAAAACACCCGAAAATTTAATATTTTGGGGTCCCAGAAGCGATCTGTACATGCCTACTCAGCGCTGGAATGTTTTCAAAATATAGGCTTAAAACATGCTAAAAATCTATATTTTAGGTGTCCAAAGTCGATATGTGCATTCATCTTCAGTACCCGTTTATATCTCAAATTCAGGCTCAAAACACCCGAAAATTCGATATTTTTGGGTCCCAGAAGCGATCTGTGCATGACTACTCAGTGCTAGAATGTTTTCAAAATATAGGCTCAAAACATGATAAAAATCGATATTTTAGGTGTCTAAAGTCGATATGTGCATGCATCTTCTGTACCCGTTTACATCTCAAATTCAGGCTCAGAACATCCGAAAATTGGATATTTTTGTGTCCCAGAAGCGATCTGTACATGCCTAGTCTGTGTTAGAGTATTTTCAAAATAAAGTCCGAAAACATGCTGAAAATCGATAATTTAGGTGCCCAAAGTCAATATGTGTATGCATCTTCTATACCCGTCTATATCTCAAATTCAGGCTCAAAACCCACGTAAATTCGATATTTTTGGGTCCCAGAAGTAATCTGTACATCCCTACTCAGTGCTAGAATATTTTCAAAATATAGGTCCAAAACATGCTAAAAATCGATTTTTTAGGTGTCTAAAGTCGATATGTCCATACATCTTCTGTACCCGTTTATATCTCAAATTCAGGCTCAAAACACCCGAAAATTCAAACATTTTCGTTTCCAGAAGCGATCTGTACATGCCTACTCTGTGCTGGAATGTTTTCAAAATATAGGCTCAAAACATGATAAGAATCGATATTTTAAGTGTCTAAAGTCGATATGTTCATTCATTTTCAGTACCTGTTTATATCTCAAATTCAGGCTCAAAACACCCGAAAATTCAATATTTTTGTTCCCAGAAGCAATCTGCACATGCCTACTCAGTGCTGGAATGTTTTTAAAATATAGGCTCAAAACATGATAAAAATCGATATTTTAAGTGTCTAAAGTCGATATGTTCATGTATCTTCTGTACCCGTTTATATCTCAAATTCAGGCTCAAAACACCCAAAAATTTGATATTTTTGGGTAACAGAAGCGATTTGTACATGCCTACTCTTTGCTTGAATGTTTTCAAGATACAGACCCAAAACATGCTGAAAATCGATATTTTAGGTGCAAAAAGTCGATATGTGCATGCATCTTCAGTACCCGTTTATATCTCAAATTCAGGCTCAAAACACCCGAAAATTCAATATTTTTGATTCCCAGAAGCGATCTGTGCATGCCTACTCAGTGCTCGAATGTATTCAAAAGATAGGCCCAAAACATGCTAAAAATCAATATTTTGGGTGCCAAAAGTCGATATGTGCATGCATCTTCTGTACCCGTTTATATCTTAAATTCAGGCTCAAAACTCTCGAAAATTGGATATTTTTGTGTCCCAGAAGCGATCTGTACATGACTACTCCGTGTTAGAGTATTTTCAGAATACAAGTCCAAAACATGCTAAAAATCGATATTTTGGGTGCCCAAAGTCGATATGTGCATGCATCTTCTGCACCTGTTTATATCTCAAATTTAGGCTCATAACACCTAAAAATTCAATATTTTTGGGTCCCAGAAGCAATCTGTACATGCCTACTCCTTGCTTGTATGTTTTCAAGATACAGACCCAAAACATGCTCAAAATCGATATTTCAAGTGCAAAAAGTCGATATGTGCATGCATCTTCAGTACCCGTTTATATCTCAAATTCAGGTTCAAAACACCCGAAAATTTAATATTTTGGGGTCCCAGAAGCGATCTGTACATGCCTACTCAGCGCTGGAATGTTTTCAAAATATAGGCTCAAAACATGCTAAAAATCTATATTTTAGGTGTCCAATGTCGATATGTGCATGCATCTTCAGTACCTGTTTATATCTCAAATTCAGGCTCAAAACACCCGAAAATTCGATATTTTTGGGTCCCAGAAGCGATCTGCGCATGCCTACTCAGTGCTAGAATGTTTTCAAAATATAGGCTCAAAACATGATAAAAATCGATATTTTAGGTGTCTAAAGTCGATATGTGCATGCATCTTCTGTACCCGTTTATATCTCAAATTCAGGCTCAGAACACCCGAAAATTCGATATTTTTGGGTCCCAAAAGCGATCTGTACATGCCTACTCTGTGTTAGAGTATTTTCAAAATAAAGGCCGAAAACATGCTGAAAATCGATAATTTAGGTGCCCAAAGTCAATATGTGTATGCATCTTCTATACCCGTCTATATCTCAAATTCAGGCTCAAAACCCACGTAAATTCGATATTTTTGGGTCCCAGAAGTAATCTGTACATCCCTACTCAGTGCTAGAATATTTTCAAAATATAGGTCCAAAACATGCTAAAAATCGATTTTTTAGGTGTCTAAAGTCGATATGTGCATGCATCTTCTGTACCCGTTTATATCTCAAATTCAGGCTCAAAACACCCTAAAATTCAAACATTTTCGTTCCCAGAATCGATCTGTACATGCCTACTCAGTGCTGGAATGTTTTCAAAATATAGGCTCAAAACAAGATAAGAATCGATATTTTAAGTGTCTAAAGTCGATATGTTCATTCATCTTCAGCACCTGTTTATATCTCAAATTCAGGCTCAAAACACCCGAAAATTCAATATTTTTCGTTCCCAGAAGCAATCTGCACATGCCTACTCAGTGCTGGAATGTTTTTAAAATATAGGCTCAAAACATGATAAAAATCGATATTTTAAGTGTCTAAAGTCGATATGTTCATGTATCTTCTGTACCCGTTTATATCTCAAATTTAGGCTCAAAACACCCAAAAATTTGATATTTTTGGGTAACAGAAGCGATTTGTAAATGCCTACTCTTTGCTAGAATGTTTTCAAGATACAGACCCAAAACATGCAGAAAATCGATATTTTAGGTGGAAAAAGTCGATATGTGCATGCATCTTCAGTACCCGTTTATATCTCAAATTCAGGCTCAAAGCACAAGAAAATTCAATATTTTTGATTCCCAGAAGCAATCTGTACATGCCTACTCCTTGCTAGTATGTTTTCAAGATACAGACCCAAAACATGCTCAAAATCGATATTTCAGGTGCAAAAAATCGATATGTGCATGAATCTTCTGTACCCGTTTATATCTCAAATTCATGCTAAAACCACCCGAAAATTTGATATTTTTGGGTCCCAGAAGCAATCTGTACATGCCTACTCCGTGTTAGAGTATTTTCAAAATACAGGCCCAAAACATGCTGAATATCGATATTTTAGGTGCACAAAGTCGATATGTGTATGCATCTTCTGTATCCGTTTATATCCCAAATTCTGGCTCAAAACACGCAAAAATTCGATATTTTTGGGTCCCAGAAGCGATCTGTACATGCCTACTCCTTGCTAGAATGTATTCAAAATACAGACCCAAAACATGCTGAAAATCGATATTTTATGTGCAAGAAGTCGATATGTGCATGCATCTTCAGTACCCGTATATATGTGAAATTCAGGCTCAAAACACCCGAAAATTCAATATTTTGCGTTCCCAGAAGCGATCTGTACATGCCTACTTAGTGCTGGAATGTTTTCAAAATATAGGCTTAAAACATGATAAAAATCGATATTTTAAGTGTCTAAAGTCGATATGTCATGTATCTTCTGTACCCGTTTATATCTCAAATTCAGGCTCAAAACACCCAAAAATTCGATATTTTTGGATCCCAGAAGCGATTTGTACATGCCTACTCTTTGCTAGAATGTTTTCAAGATACAGACCCAAAACATGCTGAAAATCGATATTTTATGTGCAAAAAGTCGATATGTGCATGCATCTTCAGTACACGTTTATATCTCAAATTCAGGCTCAAAACACCCGAAAATTCGATATTTTTGGGTCCCAGAAGCGATCTGTGCATGCCTCCTACTCAGTGCTAGAATGTTTACAAAATATAGGCCCAAAACATGCTAAAAATCAATATTTTGGGAGCCAAAAGTCTATATGTTCATGCATCTTCTGTACCTGTTTATATCTTAAATTCAGGCTCAAAACTCTTCAAAATTGGATATTTTTGTGTCCCAGAAGCGATCTGTACATGACTACTCCGTGTTAGAGTATTTTCAGAATACCGGCCCAAAACATACTAAAAATCGATATTTTGGGTGCCCAAAGTCGATATGTGCATGCATCTTCTGTACCCGTTTATATCTCAAATTAAGGCTCATAACACCCAAAAATTCAATATTTTTGGGTCCCAGAAGCAATCTGTACATGCCTACTCCTTGCTAGTATGTTTTCAAGATACAGACCCAAAACATGCTCAAAATCGATATTTCAGGTGCAAAAAGTCGATATGTGCATGCATCTTCAGTACCAGTTTATATCTCAAATTCTGGTTCAAAACACCCGAAAATTCAATATTTTTGGGTCCCAGAAGCGATCTGTACATGCCTACTCAGCGCTGAAATGTTTTCAAAATATAGGCTCAAAACATGCTAAAAATCTATATTTTAGGTGTCCAAAGTCGATATGTGCATGCATCTTCTGTACCCGTTTATATCTCAAATTCAGGCTCAGAACACCCGAAAATTCGATATTTTTGGGTCCCAGAAGCGATCTGTACATGCCTAATCTGTGTTAGAGTATTTTCAAAATAAAGGCCGAAAACATGCTGAAAATCGATATTTTAGGTGCACAAAGTCGATATGTTTATGCATCTTCTGTATCCGTTTATATCCCAAATTCAGGCTCAAAACACCCGAAAATTCGATATTTTTGGGTCCCAGAAGTGATCTGTACATGCCTACTTAGTGCTAGAATATTTTCAAAATATAGGTCCAAAGCATGCTAAAAATCGATTTTTTAGGTGTCTAAAGTCGATATGTCATGTATCTTCTGTACCCGTTTATATCTCAAATTCAGGCTCAAAACACCCAAAAATTCGATATTTTTGGGTCCCAGAAGCGATTTGTACATGCCTACTCTTTGCTAGAATGTTTTAAAGATAAAGACCCAAAACATGCTCAAAATCGATATTTTAGGTGCAAAAAGTCGATATGTGCATGCATCTTCAGTACACGTTTATATCTCAAATTCAGGCTCAAAACACCCGAAAATTCGATATTTTTGGGTCCCAGAAGCGATCTGTGCATGCCTACTCAGTGCTAGAATGTTTTCAAAATATAGGCCCAAAACATGCTAAAAATCAATATTTTGGGTGCCAAAAGTCGATATTTTCATGCATCTTCTGTACCTGTTTATATCTCAAATTTAGGCTCATAACACCCGAAAATTCGATATTTTTGGGTCCCAGAAGCGATCTGTACTTGCCTACTCCTTGCTAGTATGTTTTCAAGATACAGACCCAAAACATGCTCAAAATCGATATTTCAGGTGCAAAAAGTCGATATGTGCATGAATCTTCAGTACCCGTTTATATCTCAAATTCAGGTTCAAAACACCCGAAAATTCAATATTTTGGGGTCCCAGAAGCGATCTGTACATGCCTACTTAGCGCTGGAATGTTTTCAAAATATAGGCTCAAAACATGCTAAAAATCTATATTTTAGGTGTCTAAAGTCGATATGTGCATGCATCTTCTGTACCCGTTTATATCTCAAATTCAGGCTCAGAACACCCGAAAATTCGATATTTTTGGGTCCCAGAAACGATCTGTACATGCCTACTCTGTGTTAGAGTATTTTCAAAATAAAGGCCGAAAACATGCTGAAAATCGATAATTTAGGTGCCCAAAGTCAATATGTGTATGCATCTTCTATACCCGTCTATATCTCAAATTCAGGCTCAAAACCCACGAAAATTCGATATTTTTGGGTCCCAGAAGTAATCTGTACATCCCTACTCAGTGCTAGAATATTTTCAAAATATAGGTCCAAAACATGCTAAAAATCGATTTTTTAGGTGTCTAAAGTCGATATGTCCATGCATCTTTTGTACCTGTTTATATCTCAAATTCAGGCTCAAAACACCCGAAAATTCAAACATTTTCGTTCCCAGAAGCGATCTGTAAATGCCTACTCAGTGCTGGAATGTTTTCAAAATATAGGCTCAAAACATGATAAGAATCGATATTTTAAGTGTCTAAAGTCGATATGTTCATTCATCTTCAGTACCTGTTTATATCTCAAATTCAGGCTCAAAACACCCGAAAATTCAATATTTTTCGTTCCCAGAAGCAATCTGTACATGCCTACTCATTGCTAGTATGTTTTCAAGATACAGACCCAAAACATGCTCAAAATCGATATTTCAGGTGCAAAAAGTCGATATGTGCATGAATCTTCTGTACCCGTTTATATCTCAAATTCAGGCTAAAACCGCTTGAAAATTCGATATTTTTGGGTCCCTGAAGCGATCTGTACATGCCTACTCCGTGTTAGAGTATTTTCAAAATACAGGCCCAAAACATGCTGAATATCGATATTTTAGGTGCACAAAGTCGATATGTGTATGCATCTTCTGTATCCGTTTATATCCCAAATTCAGGCTCAAAACACCCGAAAATTCGATATTTTTGGGTCCCAGAAGCGATCTGTACATGCCTACTTAGTGCTAGAATATTTTCAAAATATAGGTCCAAAACATGCTAAAAATCGATTTTGTAGGTGTCTAAAGTCGATATGTGCATGCATCTTCTGTACCCGTTTATATCTCAAATTCAGGCTCAAAACACCCTAAAATTAAAAAATTTTCGTTCCCAGAAGCGATCTTTACATGCCTACTCAGTGCTGGAATGTTTTCAAAATATAGGCTCAAAACATGATAAGAATCGATATTTTAAGTGTCTAAAGTCGATATGTTCATTCATCTTCTGTACCCGTTTATATCTCAAATTCAGGCTCAAAACACCCGAAAATTCGATATTTTTGGGTCCCAGAAGTGATCTGTACATGCCTACTCCCTGTTAGAGTATTTTCAAAATACAGGCCCAAAACATGCTGAAAATCGATATTTTAGGTGTACAAAGTCGATATGTTTATGCATCTTCTGTATTCGTTTATATCCCAAATTCAGGCTCAAAACCCCCGAAAATTCGATATTTTTGGGTCCCAGAAGCGATCTGTACATGCCTACTTAGTGCTAGAATATTTTCAAAATATAGGCCCAGAACGTGCTATAAATCGATACTTTGGGTGCCCAAAGTCGATATGTGCATGCTTCTTCTGTACCCGTTTATATCTCAAATTCAGGCTCAAAACAACCGAAAATTCGATATTTTTCGGTCCCAGAAGCGATCTGTACACGCCTACTCCTTGCTAGAATGTATTCAAGATATAGACCCAAAACATGCTCAAAATCGATATTTTAGGTGCAAGAAGTCGATATGTGCATGCATCTTCAGTACCCGTTTATATCTCAAATTCAGGCTCAAAACACCCGAAAATTCAATATTTTTCGTTCCCAGAAGCAATCTGCACATGCCTACTCAGTGCTGGAATGTTTTTAAAATATAGGCTCAAAACATGATAAAAATCGATATTTTAAGTGTCTCAAGTCGATATGTTCATGTATCTTCTGTACCCGTTTATATCTCAAATTCAGGCTCAAAACACCCAAAAATTTGATATTTTTGGGTAACAGAAGCGATTTGTACATGCCTACTCTTTGCTAGAATGTTTTCAAGATACAGACCCAAAACATGCTGAAAATCGATATTTTAGGTGCAAAAAGTCGATATGTGCATGCATCTTCAGTACCCGTTTATATCTCAAATTCAGGCTCAAAACACAAGAAAATTCAATATTTTTGATTCCCAAAAGCGATCTGTGCATGCCTACTCAGTGCTAGAATGTTTTCAAAATATAGGCCCAAAACATGCTATAAATCAATATTTTGGGTGCCAAAAGTCGATATGTGGATCCATCTTCTGTACCCGATTATATCTCAAATTCAGGTTCAAAACACCCGAAAATTCAATATTTTTGGGTCCCAGAAGCGATCTGTATATGCCTACTCTGTGTAAGAGTATTTTCAAAATAAAGGCCCAAAACATGCTGAAAATCGATAATTTAGGTGCCCAAAGTCAATATGTGTATGCATCTTCTATACCCGACTATATCTCAAATTCAAACTCAAAACCCCCGAAAATTCGATATTTTTGGGTTCCAGAAGTAATCTGTACATGACTACTCCGTGTTAGAGTATTTTCAGAATACAGGCACAAAACATGCTAAAAATCGATATTTTGGGTGCTCAAAGTCGATATGTGCATGCATCTTCTGTACCTGTTTATATCTCAAATTAAGGCTCATAACACCTAAAAATTCAATATTTTTGGGTCCCAGAAGCAATCTGTACATGCCTACTCCTTGCTAGTATGTTTTCAAGATACAGACCCAAAACATGCACAAAATCGATATTTCAGGTGCAAAAAGTCGATATGTGCATGCATCTTCAGTACCCTTTTATATCTCAAATCCTGTTTCAAAACACCCGAAAATTCAATATTTTTGGGTCCCAGAAGCGATCTGTACATGCCTACTCAGCGCTGGAATGTTTTCAAAATATAGGCTCAAAACATGCTAAAAATCTATATTTTAGGTGTCCAAAGTCGATATGTGCATGCATCTTCTGTACCTGTTTATATCTTAAATTCAGGCTCAAAACCCTCCTAAATTCGATATTTTTGTGTCCCAGAAGCGATCTGTACATGACTACTCCGTGTTAGAGTATTTTCAGAATACAGGCACAAAATATGCTAAAAATCGATATTTTGGGTGCCCAAAGTCGATATGTGCATGCATCTTCTGTACCTGTTTATATCTCAAATTAAGGCTCATAACACCCAAAAATTCAATATTTTTGGGTCCCAGAAGCAATCTGTACATGCCTACTCCTTGCTAGTATGTTTTCAAGATATAGACCCAAAACATGCTCAAAATCGATATTTCAGGTGCAAAAAGTCGATATGTGCATGCATCTTCAGTATCCGTTTATATCTCAAATTCTGGTTCAAAATACCCGAAAATTCAATATTTTTGGGTCCCAGAAGCGATCTGTACATGCCTACTCAGCACTGGAATGTTTTCAAAATATAGGCTCAAAACATGCTAAAAATCTATATTTTAGGTGTCCAAAGTCGATATGTGCATACATCTTCTGTACCCGTTTATATCTCAAATTCAGGCTCAAAACACCCGAAAATTCGATATTTTTGGGTCCCAGAAGCGATCTGTGCATGCCTACTCAGCGCTATAATGTTTTCAAAATATAAGTCCAAAACATGCTAAAAATCAATATTTTGGATGCCAAAAGTCGATATGTTCATGCATCTTCTGTACCTGTTTATATCTTAATTTCAGGCTCAAAACTCTCCAAAATTGGATATTTTTGTGTCCCAGAAGCGATCTGTACATGACTACTCCGTGTTAGAGTATTTTCAGAATACAGGCCCAAAACATGCTAAAAATCGATATTTTGGGTGCCCAAAGTCGATATGTGCATGCATCTTCTGTACCTGTTTATATCTCAAATTAAGGCTCATAACACCTAAAAATTCAATATTTTTGGGTCCCAGAAGCAATCTGTACATGCCTACTCCTTGCTAGAATGTATTCAAGATACAGACCCAAAACATGATCAAAATCGATATTTTAGGTGCAAGAAGTCGATATGTGCATGCATCTTCAATACCGGTTTATATCTCAAATTCAGGCTCAAAACACCCGAAAATTCAATATTTTTCGTTCCCAGAAGCAATCTGTACATGCCTACTCAGTGCTGGAATGTTTTCAAAATATAGGCTCAAAAACATGATAAAAATAGATATTTTAAGTGTCTAAAGTCGATATGTTCATATATCTTCTGTACCCGTTTATATCTCAAATTCAGGCTCAAAACACCCGAAAATTCGATATTTTTGGGTCTCAGAAGCGATTTGTACATGCCTACTCTTTGCTAGAATGTTTTCAAGATACAGACCCAAAACATGCTCACAATCGATATTTTAGATGCAAAAATTCGATATGTGCATTCATCTTCAGTACCCGTTTATATCTCAAATTCAGGCTCAAAACACCCGAAAATTCAATATTTTTGGGTCCCAGAAGTAATCTGTACATGCCTACTCAGTGCTAGAATATTTTCAAAATATAGGTCCAAAACATGCTAAAATCGATTTATTAGGTGTCTAAAGTCGATATGTGCATGCATCTACTGTACCCGTTAATATCTCAAATTCAGGATCAAACCACCCGAAAATTCAAAATTTTCCGTTCCCAGAAGCGATCTGTGCATGCCTACTCAGTGCTGGAATGTTTTCAAAATATAGGCTCAAAACATGATAAAACTCGATATTTTAAGTGTCTAAAGTCGATATGTGTATGCATCTTCTGTACCCGTTTATATCTCAAATTCAGGCACAAAACACCCGAAAATTCGATATTTTTGGGTCCCAGAAGCGATCTGTACATGCCTACTCTCTGTTAGCGTATTTTCAAAATACAGGCATGAAACATGCTAAAAATCGATATTTTAGGTGCAAGAAGTCGATATGTGCATGCATCTTCAATAACCGGTTTATATCTCAAATTCAGACTCAAAACACCCGAAAATTCAATATTTTTCGTTCCCAGAAGCGATCTATACATGCCTACTCAGTGCTGAAATGTTTTCAAAATATAGGCTCAAAAACATGATAAAGATCGATATTTTAAGTGTCTAAAGTCGATATGTTCATGTATCTTCTGTACCCGTTTATATCTCAAATTCAGGCTCAAAACACCCGAAAATTCGATATTTTTGGGTCCCAGAAGCGATTTGTACATGCCTACTCTTTGCTAGAATGTTTTCAAGATACAGACCCAAAACATGCTCAAAATCGATATTTTAGGTGCAAAAAGTCGATATGTGCATGCATCTTCAGTACCCGTTTATATTTCAAATTCAGGCCCAAAACACCCGAAAATTCAATATTTTTGGGTCCCAGAAGCGATCTGTGCATGCCTACTCAGTGCTAGAATATTTTCAAAATATAGGCCCAAAACATGCTAAAAATCGATATTTTAGGTGTCTAAAGTCGATATGTGCATGCCTCTTCTGTACCCGTTTATATCTCAAATTCAGGCTCAAAACACCCGAAAATTCGATATTTTTGGGTCCCAGAAGCGATCTGTACATGCCTACTCTGTGTTAGAGTATTTTCAAAATGCAGGCCCAAAACATGCTGAAAATCGATATTTTAGGTGCCCAAAGTCAATATGTGTATGCATCTTCTGTACCCTTTTATATCTCAAATTCAGGCTCAAAACACCCTGAAATTCGATATTTTTGGGTCCCAGAAGCAATATGAACATGTCTACTTAGTGCTATAATATTTTCAAAATATAGGCCCAAAACATGCTAAAAATCGATATTTTAGGTGCAAAAGTCAATATCTGCATGAATCTTCTGTACCCGTTTATATCTCAAATTCAGGCTCAAAACCCCCGAAAATTCAAAATTTTTGGGTCCCAGAAGCGATCTGTACATGCCTACTCCGTGTTAGAGTATTTTCAAAATACAGGCCCAAAACATGCTGAAAATCGATATTTTAGGTGCCCAAAGTCAATATGTGTATGCATCTTCTGTACCCTTTTATTTCCCAAATTCAGGCTCAAAACACAGAAAAATTCGATATTTTTTGGTCGCAGAAGCGATCTGTACATGCCTACTCAGTGCAAGAATATTTTCAAAATATGGGTCCAAAACATGCTAAAAATCAATATTTTGGGTGCCTAAAGTCGATATGTGCATGCATCTTCTGTACCCGTTTATATCCTAAATTCAGGCTCAAAACACTCGAAAATTGGAGATTTTTGTGCCCCAGAAGCGATCTGTACATGCCTACTCAGTGCTAGAATATTTTCAAAATATGGGCCCAAAACATGCTAAAAATCAATATTTTGGGTGCCATAAGTCGATATGTGTATGCATCTTCTGTATCCGTTTATATCCCAAATTCATGCTCAAAACACCCGAAAATTCGATATTTTTGGGTCCCAGAAGCGATCTGTACATGCCTACTTAGTGCTAGAATATATTCTAAATATAGTCCCAAAACGTGTTAAAAATCGATATTTTGGGTGCCCAAAGTCGATATGTGCATGCATCTTCAGTACCCGTTTATATCTCATATTCAGGCTCAAAACACCCGAAAATTCAATATTTTTGGGTCCCAGAAGTAATCTGTACATGCCTAACAGTGCTGGAGTGTTTTCAAAATATAGGCTCAAAACATGACAAAAATCGATATTTTAAGAGTCTAAAGACGATATGTTCATGCATCTTCTGTACCCGTTTATATCCCAAATTCAGGCTCAAAACACCCGAAAATTCGATATTTGTGGGTCCCAGAAGCGATCTGTACATGCCTACTCCCTGTTAGAGTATTTTCAAAATACAGGCCCAAAACATGCTGAAAATCGATATTTTAGGTGCACAAAGTCGATATGTGTATGCATCTTCTATATCTGTTTATATCCCAAATTCATGCTCAAAACCTCCGAAAATTCGATATTTTTTGGTCGCAGAAGCGATCTGTACATGCCTACTTAGTGCTAGAACGTTTTCAAAATATAGGCTCAAAACATGATAAAATTCGATATTTTAAGTGTCTAAAGTCGTTATGTTCATGCATCTTCTGTAGCCGTTTATATCACAAATTCAGGCTCAAAACACCCGAAAATTCGATATTTTTGGGTCACAGAAGCGATCTGTACATGCCTAGTTAGTGCTATAATATTTTCAAAATATAGGCCCAAAACGTTCTAAAAATCGATACTTTGGGTGCCCAAAGTCGATATGTGCATGCATCTTCTGTACCCGTTTATATCTCAAATTCAGGCTCAGAACACCCGAAAATTCGATATTTTTGGGTCCCAGAAGCGATCTGTACATGCCTACTCTGTGTTAGAGTATTTTCAAAATAAAGGCTCAAAACATGCTGAAAATCGATAATTTAGGTGCCCAAAGTCAATATGTGTATGCATCTTCTATACCCGTCTATATCTCAAATTCAGGCTCAAAACCCCCGAAAATTCGATATTTTTGTGTTCCAGAAGTAATCTGTACATGCCTACTCAGTGCTAGAATATTTTCAAAATATTGGTACAAAACATTCTAAAAATCGATTTTTTAGGTGTCTAAAGTCGATATGTGAATGCATCTTCTGTACCCGTTTATATCTCAAATTCAGGCTCAAAACAACCAAAAATTCAATATTTTTGGGTCCCAGAAGCAATCTGTACATGCCTACTCCTTGCTAGTATGTTTTCAAAATATAGGCCCAAAACATTAAAAAATCGATATTTTAAGTGTCTAAAGTCGATATGTTCATGCATCTTCTGTACCCGTTTATATTTAAAATTCAGGCTCAAAACATCCGAAAATTCCATATTTTTGGGTCCCAGAAGCGATCTGTGCATGCCTACTCAGTGCTAGTATGTTTTCAAAATATAGGCTTAAAACATGCTAAAAATCGATATTTTAGGTGTCTAAAGTAGATATGTGCATGCATCTTCTGTACCCGTTTATATCTCAAATTCAGGCTCAAAACACCCGAAAATTCGATATTTTTGGGTCCCAGAAGCGATCTGTACATGCCTACTCTGTGTTAGAGTATTTTCAAAATAAAGGCCCAAAACATGCTAAAAATCGATAATTTAGGTGCCCAAAGTCGATATGTGCATGCATCTACTGTACCCGTTTATATCTCAAAATCAGGCTCAAAACACCCGAAAATTCAAATATTTTCGTTCCCTGAAGCGATCTGTACATGCCTACTCAGTGCTGGAATGTTTTCAAAATATAGGCCCAAAACATTAAAAAATCGATATTTTAAGTGTCTAAAGTCGATATGTTCATGCATCTTCTGTACCCGTTTATATTTAAAATTCAGGCTCAAAACCCCCGAAAATTAGATATTTTTGGGTCCCAGAAGCGATCTGTACACGCCTACTCCTTGCTAGAATGTTTTCAAAATATAGGCTCAAAACATGATAAAAATCGATATTTTAAGTGTCTAAAGTCGATATGTTCATGCATCTTCTGTACCCGTTTATATCACAAATTCAAGCTCAAAACACCCGAAAATTCGATATTTTTGGGTCCCAGAAGTAATCTGTACATGCCTACTCCTTGCTAGTATGTTTTCAGAATATAGGCCCAAAACATTAAAAAATCGATATTTTAAGTGTCTAAAGTCGATATGTTCATGCATCTTCTGTACCCGTTTATATTTAAAATTCATGCTCAAAACATCCGAAAATTCCATATTTTTGGGTCCCAGAAGCGATCTGTGCATGCCTAATCAGTGCTAGTATGTTTTCAAAATATAGGCTTAAAACATGCTAAAAATCGATATTTTAGGTGTCTAAAGTAGATATGTGCATGCATCTTCTGTACCCGTTTATATCTCAAATTCAGGCTCAAAACACCCGAAAATTCGATATTTTTGGGTCCCAGATGCGATCTGAACATGCCTACTCTGTGTTAGAGTATTTTCAAAATAAAGGCTCAAAACATGCTAAAAATCGATAATTTAAGTGCCCAAAGTCGATATGTGCATGCATCTACTGTACCCGTTTATATCTCAAAATCAGGCTCAAAACACCCAAAAATTCAATATTTTTGGGTCCCAGAACCGATCTGTACATGCCTACTCAGTGCTGGAATGTTTTCAAAATATAGGCTCAAAACATGACAAAAATCGATATTTTAAGAGTCTAAAGACGATATGTTCATGCATCTTCTGTACCCGTTTATATCCCAAATTCAGGCTCAAAACACCCGAAAATTCGATATTTGTGGGTCCCAGAAGCGATCTGTACATGCCTACTCCCTGTTAGAGTATTTTCAAAATACAGGCCCAAAACATGCTGAAAATCGATATTTTAGGTGCACAAAGTCGATATGTGTATGCATCTTCTATATCTGTTTATATCCCAAATTCATGCTCAAAACCTCCGAAAATTCGATATTTTTTGGTCGCAGAAGCGATCTGTACATGCCTACTTAGTGCTAGAACGTTTTCAAAATATAGGCTCAAAACATGATAAAATTCGATATTTTAAGTGTCTAAAGTCGTTATGTTCATGCATCTTCTGTAGCCGTTTATATCACAAATTCAGGCTCAAAACACCCGAAAATTCGATATTTTTGGGTCACAGAAGCGATCTGTACATGCCTAGTTAGTGCTATAATATTTTCAAAATATAGGCCCAAAACGTTCTAAAAATCGATACTTTGGGTGCCCAAAGTCGATATGTGCATGCATCTTCTGTACCCGTTTATATCTCAAATTCAGGCTCAGAACACCCGAAAATTCGATATTTTTGGGTCCCAGAAGCGATCTGTACATGCCTACTCTGTGTTAGAGTATTTTCAAAATAAAGGCTCAAAACATGCTGAAAATCGATAATTTAGGTGCCCAAAGTCAATATGTGTATGCATCTTCTATACCCGTCTATATCTCAAATTCAGGCTCAAAACCCCCGAAAATTCGATATTTTTGTGTTCCAGAAGTAATCTGTACATGCCTACTCAGTGCTAGAATATTTTCAAAATATTGGTACAAAACATTCTAAAAATCGATTTTTTAGGTGTCTAAAGTCGATATGTGAATGCATCTTCTGTACCCGTTTATATCTCAAATTCAGGCTCAAAACAACCAAAAATTCCATATTTTTGGGTCCCAGAAGCGATCTGTGCATGCCTACTCAGTGCTAGTATGTTTTCAAAATATAGGCTTAAAACATGCTAAAAATCGATATTTTAGGTGTCTAAAGTAGATATGTGCATGCATCTTCTGTACCCGTTTATATCTCAAATTCAGGCTCAAAACACCCGAAAATTCGATATTTTTGGGTCCCAGAAGCGATCTGTACATGCCTACTCTGTGTTAGAGTATTTTCAAAATAAAGGCCCAAAACATGCTAAAAATCGATAATTTAGGTGCCCAAAGTCGATATGTGCATGCATCTACTGTACCCGTTTATATCTCAAAATCAGGCTCAAAACACCCGAAAATTCAAATATTTTCGTTCCCTGAAGCGATCTGTACATGCCTACTCAGTGCTGGAATGTTTTCAAAATATAGGCCCAAAACATTAAAAAATCGATATTTTAAGTGTCTAAAGTCGATATGTTCATGCATCTTCTGTACCCGTTTATATTTAAAATTCAGGCTCAAAACCCCCGAAAATTAGATATTTTTGGGTCCCAGAAGCGATCTGTACACGCCTACTCCTTGCTAGAATGTTTTCAAAATATAGGCTCAAAACATGATAAAAATCGATATTTTAAGTGTCTAAAGTCGATATGTTCATGCATCTTCTGTACCCGTTTATATCACAAATTCAAGCTCAAAACACCCGAAAATTCGATATTTTTGGGTCCCAGAAGTAATCTGTACATGCCTACTCCTTGCTAGTATGTTTTCAAAATATAGGCCCAAAACATTAAAAAAATCGATATTTTAAGTGTCTAAAGTCGATATGTTCATGCATCTTCTGTACCCGTTTATATCTCAAAATCAGGCTCAAAACACCCAAAAATTCAAATATTTTCGTTCCCTGAAGCGATCTGTACATGCCTACTCAGTGCTGGAATGTTTTCAAAATATAGGCGTAAAACATTAAAAAATCGATATTTTAAGTGTCTAAAGTCGATATGTTCATGCATCTTCTGTACCCGTTTATATTTAAAATTCAGGCTCAAAACCCCCGAAAATTAGATATTTTTGGGTCCCAGGAGCGATCTGTACACGCCTACTCCTTGCTAGAATGTATTCAAGATACAGACCCAAAACATGCTCAAAATCGATATTTTAGGTGCAAGAAGTCGATATGTGCATGCATCTTTAGTATCCGTTTATATCTCAAATTCAGGCTCAAAACACCCGAAAATTCAATATTTTTCGTTCCCAGAACCGATCTGTACATGCCTACTCAGTGCTGGAATGTTTTCAAAATATAGGCTCAAAACATGATAAAAATCGATATTTTAAGTGTCTAAAGTCGATATGTTCATGCATCTTCTGTACCCGTTTATATCACAAATTCAAGCTCAAAACACCCGAAAATTCGATATTTTTGGGTCCCAGAAGCGATCTGTACATGCTTACTCCCTGTTAGAGTATTTTCAAAATACAGGCCCAAAACATGCTGAAAATCGATATTTTAGGTGCACAAAGTCGATATGTGTATGCATCTTCTGTATCTGTTTATATCCCAAATTCAGGCTCAAAACCCCCCAAAATTCGATATTTTTGGGTCCCAGAAGCGATCTGTACATGCCTACTTAGTGCTAGAATATTTTCAAAATATAGGCCCAAAACGTGCTAAAAATCGATACTTTGGGTGCCCAAAGTCGATATGTGCATGCATCTTCTGTACCCGTTTATATCTCAAATTCAGGCTCAAAACACCCGAAAATTTGATATTTTTGGGTCCCAGAAGCGATCTGTACATGCCTACTCTGTGTTAGAGTATTTTCAAAATAAAGGCCCAAAACATGCTGAAAATCGATAATTTAGGTGCCCAAAGTCAATATGTGTATGCATCTTCTATACCCGTCTATATCTCAAATTCAGGCTCAAAACCCCCGAAAATTCGATATTTTTGGGTTCCAGAAGTAATCTGTACATGCCTACTCAGTGCTAGAATATTTTCAAAATATAGGTCTAAAACATGCAAAAAATCGATTTTTTAGGTGTCTAAAGTCGATATGTGCATGCATCTTCTGTACCCGTTTATATCTCAAATTCAGGCTCAAAATACCCAAAATTCAAAAAAATTTTGGTCCCAGAAGCGATCTGTGCATGCCTACTCAGTGCTAGAATGTTTTTAAAATATAGGCTCAAAACATGCTAAAAATCGATATTTTAGGTGTCTAAAGTCGATATGTGCATGCATCTTCTGTACCCGTTTATATCTCAAATTCAGGCTCAAAACACCCGAAAATTTGATATTTTTGGGTCCCAGAAGCGATCTGTACATGCCTACTCTGTTTTAGAGTATTTTCAAAATAAAGGCCTAAAACATGCTGAAAATCGATAATTTAGGTGCCCAAAGTCAATATGTGTATGCATCTTCTATACTCGTCTATATCTCAAATTCAGGCACAAAACCCCCGAAAATTCGATATTTTTGGGTCCCAGAAGTAATCTGTACATGCCTTCTCAGTGCTAGAATATTTTCAAAATATAGGTCCAAAACATGCTAAAAATCGATTTTTTAAGTGTCTAAAGTCGATATGTGCATGCATCTTCTGTACCCGTTTATATCTTAAATTCAGGCTCAAAACACTCGAAAATTGGATATTTTTGTGTCCCAGAAGCGATCTGTACATGACTACTCCGTGTTAGAGTATTTTCAGAATACAGGCCCAAAACATGCTAAAAATCGATATTTTGGGTGCCCAAAGTCGATATGTGCATGCATCTTCTGTACCTGTTTATATCTCAAATTAAGGCTCATAACACCCAAAAATTCAATATTTTTGGGTCCCAGAAGCAATCTGTACATGCCTACTCCTTGCTAGTATGTTTTCAAGATACAGACCCAAAACATGCTAAAAATCGATAATTTAGGTGCCCAAAGTCAATATGTGTATGCATCTTCGGTACCCGTTTATATCTCAAATTCAGGCTCAAAACACCCGAAAATTCGATATTTTTGGGTCCCAGAGGCAATATGTGCATGCCTACTCAGTGCTGGAATGTTTTCAAAATATAGGCTCAAAACATGCTAAAAATCATTATTTTAGGTGTCTAAAGTAGATATGTGCATGCATCTTCTGTACCCGTTTATATCTCAAATTCAGGCTCAAAACACCCGAAAATTCGATATTTTTGGGTCCCAGAAGCGATCTGTACATGCCTACTCTGTGTTAGAGCATTTTCAAAATAAAGGCCCAAAACATGCTAAAAATCGATAATTTAGGTGCCTAAAGTCAATATGTGTATGCATATTCTATACCCGTCTATATCTCAATTTCAGGCTCAAAACATCCGAATATTCAAAATTTATCGTTCCCTGAAGCGATCTGTACATGTCTACTCAGTGCTGGAATATTTTCAAAATATAGGCCCAAAACATGCTACAAATCGATATTTTAGGTGCAAAAGTCGATATCTGCATGCATCTTCTGTACCCGTTTATATCCCAAATTCAGGCTCAAAACACCCGAAAATTCGATATTTTTGGGTCCCAGAAGCGATCTGTACATGCCTACTCCCTGTTAGAGTATTTTCAAAATACAGGAACAAAACATGCTGAAAATCTATATTTTAGGTGCACAAAGTCGATATGTGTATGCATCTTCTGTATCCGTTTATATCCCAAATTCAGGCTCAAAACACCCGAAAATTCGATATTTTTGGGTCCCAGAAACGATCTGTACATGCCTACTCAGTGCTAGAATATTTTCTAAATATAGGCCCAAAACGTGTTAAAAATCGATCCTTTGGGT
This sequence comes from Petrolisthes cinctipes, assembly GCA_033782935.1. Taxonomy (NCBI): domain Eukaryota; kingdom Metazoa; phylum Arthropoda; class Malacostraca; order Decapoda; family Porcellanidae; genus Petrolisthes; species Petrolisthes cinctipes. The sequence goes on along the minus strand of JAWQEG010000279.1, from coordinate 206,851 downwards.
GCCCAAAGTCGATATGTACATGCATCTTCTGTACCCGTTTATATCTCAAATTCAGGCTCAAAACACCCGAAAATTCGATATTTTTGGGTCCCAGAAGCGATCTGTACACGCCTACTCCTTGCTAGAATGTATTCAAGATACAGACCCAAAACATGCTCAAAATCGATATTTTAGGTGCAAGAAGTCGATATGTGCATGCATCTTCAATACCGGTTTATATCTCAAATTCAGGCTCAAAACACCCGAAAATTCAATATTTTTCGTTCCCAGAAGCGATTTGTACATGCCTAATCAGTGCTGGAATGTTTTCAAAATATAGGCTCAAAAACATGATAAAAATCGATATTTTAAGTGTCTAAAGTCGATATGTTCATGTATCTTCTGTACCCGTTTATATCTCAAATTCAGGCTCAAAACACCCGAAAATTCGATATTTTTGGGTCCCAAAAGCGATTTGTACATGCCTACTTTTTGCTAGAATGTTTTCAAGATACAGACCCAAAACATGCTCAAAATCGATATTTTAGGTGGAAAAAGTCAATATGTGCATGCATCTTCAGTACCCGTTTATATCTCAAATTCAGGCTCAAAACACCCGAAAATTCGATATTTTTTGGTCCCAGAAGCGATCTGTGCATGCCTACTCAGTACTAGAATGTTTTTAAAATATAGGCTCAAAACATGCTAAAAATCGATATTTTAGGTGTCTAAAGTCGATATGTGCATGCATCTTCTGTACCCGTTTATATCTCAAATTCAGGCTCAAATCACCCGAAAATTCGATATTTTTGGGTCCCAGAAGCGATCTGTACATGCCTACTCTGTGTTAGAGTATTTTCAAAATAAAGGCCCAAAACATGCTGAAAATCGATAATTTAGGTGCCCAAAGTCAATATGTGTATGCATCTTCTTTATTTAAGGGCGTAGGTCATATCGACCCCTTGCTCTGCGTCTTCCTCTGACAGCTCCCTCCCACCAGTCTCCCCTGTTCAGGGCCATTTCCTCACATCGATGCAGAGGGAGGCCAAGATCTTCAGGAATTTGGTCCTTCCATCGTTTAGGTGGTCTCCCCCTAGGTCGCCGTGCTGTGAAGTCTCCCCAATACGCTCTCCTGATGTAACTCTCTGGTGGTCTTCTCATTGTGTGTCCAAACCATTTCAGCCGTTTCCTTCTTATTATTTCAGTGATTGTTTCATTCACATTTAGTTCTCTTCTTATATGTTCATTAGTAACTCTTTGTATTCTTCTTATACCTATTATGGCTCTCAGGCATCTCATTTCAAACACTTCTAGTCTTCTTGTGTCCTCTGCTCTTAATGTCCAGGTTTCTCCTGCATAGATTGCTATTGGTAGGATCAAACTCTTGTACAGCCTGACTTTGAGCTTTAGTGAAATGTCTCTTCTGGACCACACAGTTCTCTGCAGTCTTCCGAATGCTGCCGATGCCAAAGCTATCCTTCTGTTTACATCCTTTGAAGTAAATGGTAGCATGCTGCCAAGGAAGACAAACTCATTAACCCTCTGCACCTCCTCTCCGTCTATTCTAATATTATCATCTCCATCTGTTAAAATCTTGCATTTCTTGTAGTTTATTTTCAGTCCCCACTTCATGCATGCTGTTTCAAGTTCTTGTGTGGATAATCCAAGCTTCCCAAAGATAACCGACAATAAAGTAGTGTCATCAGCGTATCTTATGTCAAGGCTCATTTTTTCTCTATAGTTTAGCTCTCTGTCTATGCTCTTAAGCTCTCTCATCACAAACTCCAAGAACAGGTTAAACAGTGCGGGTGATAAGATACAGCCCTGTCTAACACCAACTCTAACACAGAACCACTCTGTCATAGAACCACCGATCATCACAGAGCACTGTGTATTCTCATACATCTTCTTTATAACATTAATCATTCTTTGATTGACACCCACAGAGCTCAGAAATATCCACAAAGCTTCCCTCCACACAGTATCAAAAGCTGATTTGAAGTCGATAAAGTTGAAATGTATCGGGACATTATGCTCTCTTGCCTTTTCCAGTATCTGTCTAGCAATAAATATTGCATCTATTGTACCTCTTCCTGTTCTAAATCCAAATTGGCTCTCACTCGCGGATTCTTCTAATATGCCCTCTATTCTCAAAAGAATTATCTTGCAGAATACTTTACAGGGTACCGATGTTAGGGATATTGCCCTGTAATTTTCTGGGTTTTGTTTATCACCTTTCTTGTGTATAGGGTTTATTAACAGCTTAGACCAATCATCAGGCGTATCCTCAAGATCCCATACCTTTTTGAACAGACATTGTAGCATCTCCACCATGTACCTCCCACCAGCCTTTAATACCTCAGCAGTAATATTATCCCATCCTGGGGATTTTTTGTTCTTCAGGGATTTTATTGATGTTTCCACTTCATGTTCAGTGGGTGGGTTATCATTAATTTCCGCATCACCTTCCAGAACATCGTTTGGTGCTTCGTCATTGTGAGGAAATTCTGTGTTCAGCTGTGTGGTGAAATGATCTTGCCAACATCTAAGGACCTCTTCTTGTTCACATTGAATCGTTCCATTTTTGTCTTTAATTGTGTTTAGTTGTCTATACGGTTTCTTTTCCAGTTCTCTGACTGTCTTAAAGAGATTATGACTGTTGTTATTCTTGAAATCTCTCTCTAACTGCTCTACCTTTTTCTCCATTGTTAATCTTTTCTGTTGCAACACTTCTGATTTAACTTGTCTGTTTATTGTCCTGTAGTTCTCTCGTAGTTCGTTGTTAGATGGTTGTTTAAGGTATTTTAATCGAGCCTCTCTTCTGTCATTGCATTTGTTTTCGAGTGCCTTTGGCATTCCCTCAACTTGCTTTTTCTTCTTGTAACCAACTGTCTCTTCAGTTATTTTGTTTGTAGTGTTCACATATTCTTCGTAAGCTTTTTGCACTGTTTGGTTTTCCATTCGGTCTATCAATGCTTCAAAAGCGCCGCCAATCTTTACAACAAATTCATTTCTTATCTCCTGATCTGTCAACTTCTCTACATCATACCGTCTGGGAGTTGTTTTGCTCTTACGTGGCTTCCTCATCTTCATATTTATGTTTGCCATCAACAGGGAGTGGTCCGAGCCCACATCCGCCGAATTGTACACCCTTGAGTTTTTAGTGTTGTTCATTACTTCTCTGCTTACAATGATGTAGTCAATTTGGTTTCTAGTCCGTCCATCAGGTGAGATCCAGGTTGCTCTTCTTCCTGGTCGATGCTTGAAAAAGGAGTTACTTATTACCAGTCCATTGATAGCACAGAATTGCATTAACATTTCACCTCTTTCATTTCTATCTCCAAGGCCATATTTGCCCGCTACTTCTGGCCACACTTCATTTGCTTCTGTTCCTATTTTTGCATTGAAGTCCCCCATCAATATTATTTTACTGTTCCTTTGTATTCTATCGAGATATGCTTGTACATCATCAAGAAATCGTTGGTATTCTTCATCTGGGTAACTAGTGTCAGGGGCATAAACTTGGAGAACATCTAAAAGACCCTCTCTCATCTTAAAACTTGCTCCCATTAGTCTCTCTGAAATTTGTTGATAGTTTGTCATACTTTTTGTAGTTTCAGTCTCTATCAACAGTGCTACACCCTGTCTTCTAACTCCATCTCTTCGACTTGAGGCTATTATGGTGTATGCGTCATCGGTGAAGGCTTCTTCGTTCCCATCCCAGTGCGTCTCTGATATTCCCATTATCTTTATGTCAAGTCTCTTCATCTCCATCACCAACATATTTAATTTTCCTTCTTCATTCATTGTCCGAACGTTCCACGTAGCTACCGGGAGATTCTTCGCACCCTCTCTCTTTCGAGTGCCCGGGACTGAGGGCCATTGGTAGTTTTTAGCCATCATGGTACGCAGATTTGAGCGGGAATACTTGGGCACCTGCCAAAGACTTCCCAAGCTCAGTGCTCAACTGACTAGAGCAAGATCCCCCTCTCGCCGTCACATTTGCGTTCGGTAAAGAGGCGGAATAGTGTAGAGCCGATATAGCACTTCTGCTGTCGCCTCCAACACCGTCATCTACCTGCTGCCATAGATGATTACTCGTAACCCAGGTAAAGGGTGGCTTCCAGGTACTACGCCTTGCCAAAGGGCGACCTGGGATTTTGTCCGGGACTGCTTATTTATTATATATATTCGCAGCTAACCTCTATATCTAGAGGCCGTTCCCCTATCCGCAACCTGGGGACCCGGTGGATGGGAGTTGTCATCACCACACCATCTTCTATACACGTCTATATCTCAAATTCAGGCACAAAACCCCCGAAAATTCGATATTTTTAGGTCCCAGAAGTAATCTGTACATGCCTACTCAGTGCTAGAATATTTTCAAAATATAGGTCCAAAACATGCTAAAAATCGATTTTTTAGGTGTCTAAAGTCGATATGTGCATGCATCTTCTGTACCCGTGTATATCTCAAATTCAGACTCAAAACACCCGAAAATTCGATATTTTTGGGTCCCAGAAGCGATCTGTACATGCCTACTCTCTGTTAGAGTATTTTCAAAATACAGGCCGAAAACATGCTAAAAATCGATATTTTAGGTGCACATAGTCGATATGTGTATGCATCTTCTGTATCCGTTTATATCCCAAATTTAGGCTCAAAACACCCGAAAATTCGATATTTTTGGGTCCCAGAAGCGATCTGTACATGCCTACTTAGTGCTAGAATATTTTCAAAATATAGGCCCAAAACGTGGTAAAAATCGATACTTTGGGTGCCCAAAGTCGATATGTACATGCATCTTCTGTACCCGTTTATATCTCAAATTCAGGCTCAAAACACCCGAAAATTCGATATTTTTGGGTCCCAGTAGCGATCTGTACACGCCTACTCCTTGCTAGGATGTATTCAAGATACAGACCCAAAACATGCTCAAAATCGATATTTTAGGTGCAAGAAGTCGATATGTGCATGCATCTTCAATACCGGTTTATATCTCAAATTCAGGCTCAAAACACCCGAAAATTTAATATTTTTCGTTCCCAGAAGCGATCTGTACATGCCTACTCAGTGCTGGAATTTTTTCAAAATATAGGCTCAAAAACATGATAAAAATCGATATTTTAAGTGTCTAAAGTCGATATGTTCATGTATCTTCTGTACCCGTTTATATCTCAAATTCAGGCTCAAAACACCCGAAAATTCGATATTTTTGGGTCCCATAAGCGATTTGTACATGCCTACTCTTTGCTGGAATATTTTCAAGATACAGACCCAAAACATGCTCAAAATCGATATTTTAGGTGGAAAAAGACGATATGTGCATGCATCTTCTGTACCCGTTTATATCTCATATTCAGGCTCAAAACACACGAAAATTAAATACTTTTGGGTCCCAGAAGTAATCTGTACATTCCTACTCAGTGCTAGAATGTTTTCAAGATACAGACCCAAAACATGCTCAAAATCGATATTTTAGGTGCAAAAAGTCGATATGTGCATGCATCTTCAGTACCCGTTTATATGTCAAATTCAGGCTCAAAACACCCGAAAATTCGATATTTTTGGGTCCCAGAAGCGATCTGTACATGCCTACTCTGTGTTAGAGTATTTTCAAAATGCAGGCCCAAAACATGCTGAAAATCGATATTTTAGGTGCCCAAAGTCAATAAGTGTATGCATCTTCTGTACCCTTTTATATCTCAAATTCAGGCTCAAAACACCCGAAAATTCGATATTTTTGGGTCCCAGAAGCAATATGAACATGTCTACTTAGTGCTAAAATATATTGAAGATATAGGCCCAAAACATGCTAAAAATCGATATTATAGCTGCAAAAGTCGATATGTGCATGCATCTTCTGTACCCGTTTATATCTCAAATTCAGGCTCAAAACACCCAAAAATTCGATATTTTTGGGTCCCAGAAGCGATCTGTACATGCCTACTCCGTGTTAGAGTATTTTCAAAAAACAGGCCCAAAACATGCTGAAAATCGATATTTTAGGTGCCCAAAGTCAATATGTGAATGCATCTTCTGTACCCGTTTATATCCCAAATTCAGGATCAAAACACCTGAAAATTCGATATTTTTTAGTCGCAGAAGCGATCTGTACATGCGTACTCAGTGCTAGAATATTTTCAAAATATAGGCCCAAAACATGCTAAAAATTAATATATTGGGTGCCAAAAGTCGATATGTGCATGCATCTTCTGTACCCGTTTATATCTTAAATTCAAGCTCAAAACACTCGAAAATTGGATATTTTTGTGTCCCAGAAGCGATCTGTACATGACTACTCCGTGTTAGAGTATTTTCAGAATACAGGTCCAAAACATGCTAAAAATCGATATTTTGGGTGCCCAAAGTCGATATGTGCATGCATCTTCTGTACCTGTTTATATCTCAAATTAAGGCTCATAACACCCAAAAATTCGATATTTTTGGGTCCCAGAAGCAATCTGTACATGCCTACTCCTTGCTAGTATGTTTTCAAGATACAGACCCAAAACATGCTCAAAATCGATATTTCAGGTGCAAAAAGTCGATATGTGCATGCATCTTCAGTACCCGTTTATATGTCAAATTCAGGCTCAAAACACCCGAAAATTCGATATTTTTGGGTCCCATAAGCGATTTGTACATGCCTACTCTTTGCTGGAATATTTTCAAGATACAGACCCAAAACATGCTCAAAATCGATATTTTAGGTGGAAAAAGACGATATGTGCATGCATCTTCAGTACCCGTTTATATCTCAAATTCAGGCTCAAAACACACGAAAATTAAATACTTTTGGGTCCCAGAAGTAATCTGTACATTCCTACTCAGTGCTAGAATGTTTTCAAGATACAGACCCAAAACATGCTCAAAATCGATATTTTAGGTGCAAAAAGTCGATATGTGCATGCATCTTCAGTACCCGTTTATATGTCAAATTCAGGCTCAAAACACCCGAAAATTCGATATTTTTGGGTCCCAGAAGCGATCTGTACATGCCTACTCTGTGTTAGAGTATTTTCAAAATGCAGGCCCAAAACATGCTGAAAATCGATATTTTAGGTGCCCAAAGTCAATAAGTGTATGCATCTTCTGTACCCTTTTATATCTCAAATTCAGGCTCAAAACACCCGAAAATTCGATATTTTTGGGTCCCAGAAGCAATATGAACATGTCTACTTAGTGCTAAAATATATTGAAGATATAGGCCCAAAACATGCTAAAAATCGATATTATAGCTGCAAAAGTCGATATGTGCATGCATCTTCTGTACCCGTTTATATCTCAAATTCAGGCTCAAAACACCCGAAAATTCGATATTTTTGGGTCCCAGAAGCGATCTGTACATGCCTACTCCGTGTTAGAGTATTTTCAAAAAACAGGCCCAAAACATGCTGAAAATCGATATTTTAGGTGCCCAAAGTCAATATGTGAATGCATCTTCTGTACCCGTTTATATCCCAAATTCAGGATCAAAACACCTGAAAATTCGATATTTTTTAGTCGCAGAAGCGATCTGTACATGCGTACTCAGTGCTAGAATATTTTCAAAATATAGGCCCAAAACATGCTAAAAATTAATATATTGGGTGCCAAAAGTCGATATGTGCATGCATCTTCTGTACCCGTTTATATCTTAAATTCAAGCTCAAAACACTCGAAAATTGGATATTTTTGTGTCCCAGAAGCGATCTGTACATGACTACTCCGTGTTAGAGTATTTTCAGATTACAGGCCCAAAACATGCTAAAAATCGATATTTTGGGTGCCCAAAGTCGATATGTGCATGCATCTTCTGTACCTGTTTATATCTCAAATTAAGGCTCATAACACCCAAAAATTCGATATTTTTGGGTCCCAGAAGCAATCTGTACATGCCTACTCCTTGCTAGTATGTTTTCAAGATACAGACCCAAAACATGCTCAAAATCGATATTTCAGGTGCAAAAAGTCGATATGTGCATGCATCTTCAGTACCCGTTTATATCTCAAATTCAGGTTCAAACACCCGAAAATTCGATATTTTTGGGTCCCAGAAGCGATCTGTACATGCCTACTCATTGCTGGAATGTTTTCAAAATATAGGCTCAAAACATGCTAAAAATCGATATTTTAGGTGCAAAAAGTCGATATGTGCATGCATCTTCTATACCCGTTTATATTTAAAATTCAGGCTCAAAACACCCGAAAATTCGATATTTTTGGGTCCCAGAAGCGATCTGTACATGCCTACTCTCTGTTAGAGTATTTTAAAAATACAGGCCCAAAACATGCTAAAAATCGATATTTTAGGTGCACATAGTCGATATGTGTATGCATCTTCTGTATCCGTTTATATCCCAAATTCAGGCTCAAAACACCCGAAAATTCGATATTTTTGGGTCCCAGAAGCGATCTGTACATGCCTACTTAGTGCTAGAATATTTTCAAAATATAGGCCCAAAACGTGGTAAAAATCGATACTTTGGGTGCCCAAAGTCGATATGTACATGCATCTTCTGTACCCGTTTATATCTCAAATTCAGGCTCAAAACACCCGAAAATTCGATATTTTTGGGTCCCAGAAGCGATCTGTACACGCCTACTCCTTGCTAGAATGTATTCAAGATACAGACCCAAAAGATGCTCAAAATCGATATTTTAGGTGCAAGAAGTCGATATGTGCATGCATCTTCAATACCGGTTTATATCTCAAATTCAGGCTCAAAACACCCGAAAATTCAATATTTTTCGTTCCCAGAAGCGATCTGTACATGCCTAATCAGTGCTGGAATGTTTTCAAAATATAGGCTCAAAAACATGATAAAAATCGATATTTTAAGTGTCTAAAGTCAATATGTTCATGTATCTTCTGTACCCGTTTATATCTCAAATTCAGGCTCAAAACACCCGAAAATTCGATATTTTTGGGTCCCAAAAGCGATTTGTACATGCCTACTTTTTGCTAGAATGTTTTCAAGATACAGACCCAAAACATGCTCAAAATCGATATTTTAGGTGGAAAAAGTCGATATGTGCATGCATCTTCAGTACCCGTTTATATCTCAAATTCAGGCTCAAAACACCCGAAAATTCGATATTTTTTGGTCCCAGAAGCGATCTGTACATGCCTACTCTGTGTTAGAGTATTTTCAAAATAAAGGCCCAAAACATGCTGAAAATCGATAATTTAGGTGCCCAAAGTCAATATGTGTATGCATCTTCTATACCCGTCTATATCTCAAATTCAGGCACAAAACCCCCGAAAATTCGATATTTTTGGGTCCCAGAAGTAATCTGTACATGCCTACTCAGTGCTAGAATATTTTCAAAATATAGGTCCAAAACATGCTAAAAATCGATTTTTTAGGTGTCTAAAGTCGATATGTGCATGCATCTTCTGTACCCGTGTATATCTCAAATTCAGACTCAAAACACCCGAAAATTCAAAATTTTTAGTTCCCAAAAGCGATCTGTACATGCCTACTCAGTGCTTGAATGTTTTCAAAATATAGGCTCAAAACATGATAAAAATCGATATTTTAAGTGTCTAAAGTCGATATGTGCATGCATCTTCTGTACCCGTTTATATCTCAAATTCAGACTCAAAACACCCGAAAATTCAAAATTTTTAGTTTCCAAAAGCGATCTGTACATGCCTACTCAGTGCTGGAATGTTTTCAAAATATAGGCTGAAAACATGATAAAAATCGATATTTTAAGTGTCTAAAGTCGATATGTACACGCATCTTCTGTACCCGTTTATATTTAAAATTCAGGCTCAAAACACCCGAAAATTCGATATTTTTGGGTCCCAGAAGCGATCTGTACATGCCTACTCTCTGTTAGAGTATTTTAAAAATACAGGCCCAAAACATGCTAAAAATCGATATTTTAGGTGCACATAGTCGATATGTGTATGCATCTTCTGTATCCGTTTATATCCCAAATTCAGGCTCAAAACACCCGAAAATTCGATATTTTTGGGTCCCAGAAGCGATCTGTACATGCCTACTTAGTGCTAGAATATTTTCAAAATATAGGCCCAAAACGTGGTAAAATCGATACTTTGGGTGCCCAAAGTCGATATGTACATGCATCTTCTGTACCCGTTTATATCTCAAATTCAGGCTCAAAACACCCGAAAATTCGATATTTTTGGGTCCCAGAAGCGATCTGTACACGCCTACTCCTTGCTAGAATGTATTCAAGATACAGACCCAAAACATGCTCAAAATCGATATTTTAGGTGCAAGAAGTCGATATGTGCATGCATCTTCAATACCGGTTTATATCTCAAATTCAGGCTCAAAACACCCGAAAATTCAATATTTTGCGTTCCCAGAAGCGATCTGTACATGCCTACTCAGTGCTGGAATGTTTTCAAAATATAGGCTCAAAAACATAATAAAAATTGATATTTTAAGTGTCTAAAGTCGATATGTTCATGTATCTTCTGTACCCGTTTATATCTCAAATTCAGGCTCAAAACACCCGAAAATTCTATTTTTTTGGGTCCCATAAGCGATTTGTACATGCCTACTCTTTGCTAGAATGTTTTTAAGATACAGACCCAAAACATGCTGAAAATCTATATTTTAGGTGGAAAACGTCGATATGTGCATGCATCTTCAGTACCCGTTTATATCTCAAATTCAGGCTCAAAACCCCCGAAAATTCAATACTTTTGGGTCCCAGAAGTAATCTGTACATGCCTACTCAGTTCTAGAATGTTTTCAAGATACAGACCCAAAACATGCTCAAAATCGATATTTTAGGTGCAAAAAGTCGATATGTGCATGCATCTTCAGTACCCGTTTATATCTCAAATTCAGGCTCAAAACACCCGAAAATTCAATATTTTTTGGTCCCAGAAGCAATCTGTACATGCCTACTCAGGGCTAGAATGTTTTCAATATATAGGCTCAAAACATGCTAAAAATCGATATTTTAGGTGTCTAAAGTCGATATGTGCATGCCTCTTCTGTACCCGTTGATATCTCAAATTCAAGCTTAAAACACCCGAAAATTCGATATTCTTGGGTCCCAGAAGCGATCTGTACATGCCTACTCTGTGTTAGAGTATTTTCAAAATGTAGGCCCAAAACATGCTGAAAATCGATATTTTAGGTGCCCAAAGTCAGTAAGTGTATGCATCTTCTGTACCCTTTTATATCTCAAATTCAGGCTCAAAACACCCGAAAATTCGATATTTTTGGGTCCCAGAAGCATTATGAACATGTCTACTTAGTGCTAAAATATATTGAAGATATAGGCCCAAAACATGCTAAAAATCGATATTATAGGTGCAAATGTCGATATCTGCATGCATATTCTGTACCCGTTTATATCTCAAATACAGGCTCAAAACACCCGAAAATTCGATATTTTTGGGTCCCAGAAGCGATCTGTACATGCTTACTCCGTGTTAGAGTATTTTCAAAATACAGACCCAAAACATGCTGAAAATCGATATTTTAGGTGCCCAAAGTCAATATGTGTATGCATCTTCTATACCCGTCTATATCTCAAATTAAGGCTCAAAACATCCGAATATTCAAAATTTTTCGTTTCCTGAAGCGATCTGTACATGCCTACTCAGTGCTGGAATGTTTTCAAAATATAGGCCCAAACCATTGAAAAATCGATATTTTAGGTGTCCAAAGTCGATATGTGCATGAACCTTCGGTACCCGTTTATATCTCAAATTCAGGCTCAAAACACCCGAAAATTCGATATTTTGGGGTCCCAGAAGCGATCTGTACATGCCTACTCCATGTTAGAGTATTTTCAAAATACAGGCCCAAAACATGCTGAAAATCGATATTTTAGGTGCACAAAGTCGATATGTGTATGCATCTTCTGAATCCGTTTATATCCCAAATTCAGGCTCAAAACACCCGAGAATTCGATATTTTTGGGTCCCAGAAGCGATCTGTACATGCCTACTTAGTGCTAGAATATTTTCTAAATATAGGCCCAAAACGTGTTAAAAATCGATATTTTGGGTGCCCAAAGTCGATATGTGCATGCATCTTCTGTACCCGTTTATATCTCAAATTCAGGCTCAAAACACCCGAAAATTCAAAATTTTTCGTTCCTAGAAGCGATATGTACATGCCTACTCAGTACTGGAATGTTTTCAAAATATAGGCTCAAAAAACATGATATAAATCGATATTTTAAGTGTCTAAAGTCGATATGTTCATGAATCTTCTGTAATCGTTTATATCTCAAATTCAGGCTCAAAACACCCGAGAATTTGATATTATTGGGTCCCAGAAGCTATCTGTACATGCCTACACTCTGTTAGAGTATTTTCAAAATACAGGCCCAAAACATGCTGAAAATCGTTATTTTAGGTGCACATAGTCGATATGTGTATGCATCTTCTGTATCCGTTTATATCCCAAATTCTGGCTCAAAACACCCGAAAATTCGATATTTTTGGGTCCCAGAAGCAACCTGTACATGCCTACTTAGTGCTAGAATATTTTCAAAATATAGGCCCAAAACGTGGTAAAAATCGATACTTTGGGTGCCCAAAGTCGATATGTACATGCATCTTCTGTACCCGTTTATATCTCAAATTCAGGCTCAAAACACTCGAAAATTCGATGTTTTTGGGTCCCAGAAGCGATCTGTACATGCCTACTCTTTGCTAGAATGTTTTCAAGATACAGACCCAAAACATGCTCAAAATCGATATTTTAGGTGCAAGAAGTCGATATGTGCATGCATCTTCAATACCGGTTTATATCTCAAATTCAGGCTCAAAACACCCGAAAAGTCAATAGTTTTCGTTCCCAGAAGCGATCTGTACATGCCTACTCAGTGCTGGAATGCTTTCAGAATATAGGCTCAAAACATGATAAAAATCGATATTTTAAGTGTCTAAAGTCGATATGTTCATGTATCTTCTGTACCCGTTTATATCTCAAATTAAGGCTCAAAACACCCGAAAATTCGATATTTTTGGGTCCCAGAAGCGATTTGTACATGCCTACTCTTTGCTAGAATGTTTTCAAGATACAGACCCAAAACATGCTCAAAATCGATATTTTAGGTGCAAAAAGTCGATATGTGCATGCATCTTCAGTACCCGTTTATATCTCAAATTCAGGCTCAAAACCCCCGAAAATTCAATATTTTTGGGTCCCAGAAGTAATCTGTACATGCCTACTCAGTGCTAGAATGTTTTCAAGATACAGACCCAAAACATGCTCAAAATCGAAAATTTAGGTGCAAAAAGTCGATATGTGCATGGATCTTCAGTACCCGTTTATATCTCAAATTCAGGCTCAAAACACCCGAAAATTCAATATTTTTTGGTCCCAGAAGCAATCTGTACATGCCTACTCAGGGCTAGAATGTTTTCAATATATAGGCTCAAAACATGCTAAAAATCGATATTTTAGGTGTCTAAAGTCGATATGTGCATGCCTCTTCTGTACCCGTTGATATCTCAAATTCAATCTTAAAACACCCGAAAATTCGATATTCTTGGGTCCCAGAAGCGATCTGTACATGCCTACTCTGTGTTAGAGTATTTTCAAAATGCAGGCCCAAAACATGCTGAAAATCGATATTTTAGGTGCCCAAAGTCAGTAAGTGTATGCATCTTCTGTACCCTTTTATATCTCAAATTCAGGCTCAAAACACCCGAAAATTCGATATTTTTGGGTCCCAGAAGCATTATGAACATGTCTACTTAGTGCTAAAATATATTGAAGATATAGGCCCAAAACATGCTAAAAATCGATATTATAGGTGCAAATGTCGATATCTGCATGCATATTCTGTACCCGTTTATATCTCAAATACAGGCTCAAAACACCCGAAAATTCGATATTTTTGGGTCCCAGAAGCGATCTGTACATGCTTACTCCGTGTTAGAGTATTTTCAAAATACAGACCCAAAACATGCTGAAAATCGATATTTTAGGTGCCCAAAGTCAATATGTGTATGCATCTTCTATACCCGTCTATATCTCAAATTAAGGCTCAAAACATCCGAATATTCAAAATTTTTCGTTTCCTGAAGCGATCTGTACATGCCTACTCAGTGCTGGAATGTTTTCAAAATATAGGCCCAAACCATTGAAAAATCGATATTTTAGGTGTCCAAAGTCGATATGTGCATGAACCTTCGGTACCCGTTTATATCTCAAATTCAGGCTCAAAACACCCGAAAATTCGATATTTTGGGGTCCCAGAAGCGATCTGTACATGCCTACTCCATGTTAGAGTATTTTCAAAATACAGGCCCAAAACATGCTGAAAATCGATATTTTAGGTGCACAAAGTCGATATGTGTATGCATCTTCTGAATCCGTTTATATCCCAAATTCAGGCTCAAAACACCCGAGAATTCGATATTTTTGGGTCCCAGAAGCGATCTGTACATGCCTACTTAGTGCTAGAATATTTTCTAAATATAGGCCCAAAACGTGTTAAAAATCGATATTTTGGGTGCCCAAAGTCGATATGTGCATGCATCTTCTGTACCCGTTTATATCTCAAATTCAGGCTCAAAACACCCGAAAATTCAAAATTTTTCGTTCCTAGAAGCGATATGTACATGCCTACTCAGTACTGGAATGTTTTCAAAATATAGGCTCAAAAAACATGATATAAATCGATATTTTAAGTGTCTAAAGTCGATATGTTCATGAATCTTCTGTAATCGTTTATATCTCAAATTCAGGCTCAAAACACCCGAGAATTTGATATTATTGGGTCCCAGAAGCTATCTGTACATGCCTACACTCTGTTAGAGTATTTTCAAAATACAGGCCCAAAACATGCTGAAAATCGTTATTTTAGGTGCACATAGTCGATATGTGTATGCATCTTCTGTATCCGTTTATATCCCAAATTCTGGCTCAAAACACCCGAAAATTCGATATTTTTGGGTCCCAGAAGCAACCTGTACATGCCTACTTAGTGCTAGAATATTTTCAAAATATAGGCCCAAAACGTGGTAAAAATCGATACTTTGGGTGCCCAAAGTCGATATGTACATGCATCTTCTGTACCCGTTTATATCTCAAATTCAGGCTCAAAACACTCGAAAATTCGATGTTTTTGGGTCCCAGAAGCGATCTGTACATGCCTACTCTTTGCTAGAATGTTTTCAAGATACAGACCCAAAACATGCTCAAAATCGATATTTTAGGTGCAAGAAGTCGATATGTGCATGCATCTTCAATACCGGTTTATATCTCAAATTCAGGCTCAAAACACCCGAAAAGTCAATAGTTTTCGTTCCCAGAAGCGATCTGTACATGCCTACTCAGTGCTGGAATGCTTTCAGAATATAGGCTCAAAACATGATAAAAATCGATATTTTAAGTGTCTAAAGTCGATATGTTCATGTATCTTCTGTACCCGTTTATATCTCAAATTAAGGCTCAAAACACCCGAAAATTCGATATTTTTGGGTCCCAGAAGCGATTTGTACATGCCTACTCTTTGCTAGAATGTTTTCAAGATACAGACCCAAAACATGCTCAAAATCGATATTTTAGGTGCAAAAAGTCGATATGTGCATGCATCTTCAGTACCCGTTTATATCTCAAATTCAGGCTCAAAACCCCCGAAAATTCAATATTTTTGGGTCCCAGAAGTAATCTGTACATGCCTACTCAGTGCTAGAATGTTTTCAAGATACAGACCCAAAACATGCTCAAAATCGAAAATTTAGGTGCAAAAAGTCGATATGTGCATGGATCTTCAGTACCCGTTTATATCTCAAATTCAGGCTCAAAACACCCGAAAATTCGATCTTTTTTGGTCCCAGAAGCAATCTGTACATGCCTACTCAGTGCTAGAATGTTTTCAAAATATAGGCTCAAAACATGCTAAAAATCGATATTTTAGGTGTCTAAAGTCGATATTTGCATGCCTCTTCTGTACCCGTTTAAATCTCAAATTCAGGCTCAAAACACCCGAAAATTCGATATTTTTGGGTCCCAGAAGCGATCTGTACATGCCTACTCTGTGTTAGAGTATTTTCAAAATGCAGGCCCAAAACATGCTGAAAATCGATATTTTAGGTGCACAAAGTCAATATGTGTATGCATCTTCTATACACTTTTATATCTCAAATTCAGGCTCAAAACACCCGAAAATTCGATATTTTTGGGGCCCAGAAGCAATATGAACATGTTTACTTAGTGATAAAATATATTGAAGATATAGCCCCAAAACATGCTAAAAATCGATATTTTAGGTGCAAAAGTCGATATCTGCATGCATCTTCTGTACCCGTTTATATCTCAAATTAAGGCTCATAACACCCAAAAATTCAATATTTTTGGGTCCTAGAAGCAATCTGTACATGCCTACTCCTTGCTAGTATGTTTTCAAGATACAGACCCAAAACATGCTCAAAATCGATATTTCAGGTGCAAAAAGTCGATATGTGCATGCATCTTCAGTACCCGTTTATATCTCAAATTCAGGTTCAAACACCCTAAAATTCAATGTTTTTGGGTCCCAGAAGCGATCTGTACATGCCTACTCAGTGCTGGAATGTTTTCAAAATATAGGCTCAAAACATGCTAAAAATCAATATTTTAGGTGTCCAAAGTCGATATGTGCATGCATCTTCAGTACCCGTTTATATCTCAAATTCAGGCTCAAAACACCCGAAAATTCTATATTTTTGGGTCCCAGAAGTGATCTGTGCATACCTACTCAGTGCTAGAATGTTTTCAAAATATAGGCTCAAAACATGCTAAAAATCGATATTTTAGGTGTCTAAAGTAGATATGTGCATGCATCTTCTGTACCCGTTTATATCTCAAATTCAGGCTCAAAACACCCGAAAATTCAAAATTTTCCGTTCCCTGAAGCGATCTGTACATGCCTACTCAGTGCTGGAATGTTTTCAAAATATAGGCCCAAAACATTAAAAAATCGATATTTTAAGTGTCTAAAGTCGATATGTTCATGCATCTTCTGTACCCGTTTATTCAGGCTCAAAACACTCGAAAATTCGATATTTTTGGGTCCCAGAAGCGATCTGTACATGCCTACTCCGTGTTAGAGTATTTTCAAAATACAGGCCCAAAACATGGTGAAAATCGATATTTTAGGTGCACAAAGTCGATTTGAGGATGGATCTTCTGTATCCGTTTATATCTCAAATTCATGCTCAAAACACCCGAAAATTCGATATTTTTGGGTCCCAGAAGCGATCTGTACATGCCTACTTAGTTCTAGAATATTTTCTAAATATAGGCCCAAAACGAGTTAAAAATCGATATTTTGGGTGCCCAAAGTCGATATGTGCATGCATCTTCTGTACCTTTTTATATCTCAAATTCAGGCTCAAAAAACCCGAAAATTCGATATTTTTGGGTCCCAGAAGCGATCTGTACACGCCTACTCCGTGCTAGAATGTATTCAAGATACAGACCCAAAACATGCTCAAAATCGATATTTTAGGTGCAAGAAGTCGATATGTGCATGCATCTTCTGTACCCGTTTATATCTCAAATTCAGGCTCAAAACACCTGAAAATTCAATATTTTTCGTTCCCAGAATCGATCTGTACATGCCTACTCAGTGCTGGAATGTTTTCAAAATATAGGCTCAAAACATGATAAATATCGATATTTTAAGTGTCTAAAGTCGATATGTTCATGTATCTTCTGTACCCGTTTATATCTCAAATTCAGGCTCAAAACACCCGAAAATTCTATTTTTTTGGGTCCCATAAGCGATTTGTACATGCCTACTCTTTGCTAGAATGTTTTCAAGATACAGACCCAAAACATGCTGAAAATCTATATTTTAGGTGGAAAACGTCGATATGTGCATGCATCTTCAGTACCCGTTTATATCTCAAATTCAGGCTCAAAACCCCCGAAAATTCAATACTTTTGGGTCCCAGAAGTAATCTGTACATGCCTACTCAGTTCTAGAATGTTTTCAAGATACAGACCCAAAACATGCTCAAAATCGATATTTTAGGTGCAAAAAGTCAATATGTGCATGCATCTTCAGTACCCGTTTATATCTCAAATTCAGGCTCAAAACACCCGAAAATTCAATATTTTTTGGTCCCAGAAGCAATCTGTACATGCCTACTCAGGGCTAGAATGTTTTCAATATATAGGCTCAAAACATGCTAAAAATCGATATTTTAGGTGTCTAAAGTCGATATGTGCATGCCTCTTCTGTACCCGTTGATATCTCAAATTCAAGCTTAAAACACCCGAAAATTCGATATTCTTGGGTCCCAGAAGCGATCTGTACATGCCTACTCTGTGTTAGAGTATTTTCAAAATGCAGGCCCAAAACATGCTGAAAATCGATATTTTAGGTGCCCAAAGTCAGTAAGTGTATGCATCTTCTGTACCCTTTTATATCTCAAATTCAGGCTCAAAACACCCGAAAATTCGATATTTTTGGGTCCCAGAAGCATTATGAACATGTCTACTTAGTGCTAAAATATATTGAAGATATAGGCCCAAAACATGCTAAAAATCGATATTATAGGTGCAAATGTCGATATCTGCATGCATATTCTGTACCCGTTTATATCTCAAATACAGGCTCAAAACACCCGAAAATTCGATATTTTTGGGTCCCAGAAGCGATCTGTACATGCTTACTCCGTGTTAGAGTATTTTCAAAATACAGACCCAAAACATGCTGAAAATCGATATTTTAGGTGCCCAAAGTCAATATGTGTATGCATCTTCTATACCCGTCTATATCTCAAATTAAGGCTCAAAACATCCGAATATTCAAAATTTTTCGTTTCCTGAAGCGATCTGTACATGCCTACTCAGTGCTGGAATGTTTTCAAAATATAGGCCCAAACCATTGAAAAATCGATATTTTAGGTGTCCAAAGTCGATATGTGCATGAACCTTCGGTACCCGTTTATATCTCAAATTCAGGCTCAAAACACCCGAAAATTCGATATTTTGGGGTCCCAGAAGCGATCTGTACATGCCTACTCCATGTTAGAGTATTTTCAAAATACAGGCCCAAAACATGCTGAAAATCGATATTTTAGGTGCACAAAGTCGATATGTGTATGCATCTTCTGAATCCGTTTATATCCCAAATTCAGGCTCAAAACACCCGAGAATTCGATATTTTTGGGTCCCAGAAGCGATCTGTACATGCCTACTTAGTGCTAGAATATTTTCTAAATATAGGCCCAAAACGTGTTAAAAATCGATATTTTGGGTGCCCAAAGTCGATATGTGCATGCATCTTCTGTACCCGTTTATATCTCAAATTCAGGCTCAAAACACCCGAAAATTCAAAATTTTTCGTTCCTAGAAGCGATATGTACATGCCTACTCAGTACTGGAATGTTTTCAAAATATAGGCTCAAAAAACATGATATAAATCGATATTTTAAGTGTCTAAAGTCGATATGTTCATGAATCTTCTGTAATCGTTTATATCTCAAATTCAGGCTCAAAACACCCGAGAATTTGATATTATTGGGTCCCAGAAGCTATCTGTACATGCCTACACTCTGTTAGAGTATTTTCAAAATACAGGCCCAAAACATGCTGAAAATCGTTATTTTAGGTGCACATAGTCGATATGTGTATGCATCTTCTGTATCCGTTTATATCCCAAATTCTGGCTCAAAACACCCGAAAATTCGATATTTTTGGGTCCCAGAAGCAACCTGTACATGCCTACTTAGTGCTAGAATATTTTCAAAATATAGGCCCAAAACGTGGTAAAAATCGATACTTTGGGTGCCCAAAGTCGATATGTACATGCATCTTCTGTACCCGTTTATATCTCAAATTCAGGCTCAAAACACTCGAAAATTCGATGTTTTTGGGTCCCAGAAGCGATCTGTACATGCCTACTCTTTGCTAGAATGTTTTCAAGATACAGACCCAAAACATGCTCAAAATCGATATTTTAGGTGCAAGAAGTCGATATGTGCATGCATCTTCAATACCTTTTTATATCTCAAATTCAGGCTCAAAACACCCGAAAATTCAATATTTTTCGTTCCCAGAAGCGATCTGTACATGCCTACTCAGTGCTGGAATGCTTTCAGAATATAGGCTCAAAACATGATAAAAATCGATATTTTAAGTGTCTAAAGTCGATATGTTCATGTATCTTCTGTACCCGTTTATATCTCAAATTAAGGCTCAAAACACCCGAAAATTCGATATTTTTGGGTCCCAGAAGCGATTTGTACATGCCTACTCTTTGCTAGAATGTTTTCAAGATACAGACCCAAAACATGCTCAAAATCGATATTTTAGGTGCAAAAAGTCGATATGTGCATGCATCTTCAGTACCCGTTTATATCTCAAATTTAGGCTCAAAACCCCCGAAAATTCAATATTTTTGGGTCCCAGAAGTAATCTGTACATGCCTACTCAGTGCTAGAATGTTTTCAAGATACAGACCCAAAACATGCTCAAAATCGAAAATTTAGGTGCAAAAAGTCGATATGTGCATGGATCTTCAGTACCCGTTTATATCTCAAATTCAGGCTCAAAACACCCGAAAATTCGATCTATTTTGGTCCCAGAAGCAATCTGTACATGCCTACTCAGTGCTAGAATGTTTTCAAAATATAGGCTCAAAACATGCTAAAAATCGATATTTTAGGTGTCTAAAGTCGATATTTGCATGCCTCTTCTGTACCCGTTTAAATCTCAAATTCAGGCTCAAAACACCCGAAAATTCGATATTTTTGGGTCCCAGAAGCGATCTGTACATGCCTACTCTGTGTTAGAGTATTTTCAAAATGCAGGCCCAAAACATGCTGAAAATCGATATTTTAGGTGCACAAAGTCAATATGTGTATGCATCTTCTATACACTTTTATATCTCAAATTCAGGCTCAAAACACCCGAAAATTCGATATTTTTGGGTCCCAGAAGCAATATGAACATGTTTACTTAGTGATAAAATATATTGAAGATATAGGCCCAAAACATGCTAAAAATCGATATTTTAGGTGCAAAAGTCGATATCTGCATGCATCTTCTGTACCCGTTTATATCTCAAATTAAGGCTCATAACACCCAAAAATTCAATATTTTTGGGTCCTAGAAGCAATCTGTACATGCCTACTCCTTGCTAGTATGTTTTCAAGATACAGACCCAAAACATGCTCAAAATCGATATTTCAGGTGCAAAAAGTCGATATGTGCATGCATCTTCAGTACCCGTTTATATCTCAAATTCAGGTTCAAACACCCTAAAATTCAATGTTTTTGGGTCCCAGAAGCGATCTGTACATGCCTACTCAGTGCTGGAATGTTTTCAAAATATAGGCTCAAAACATGCTAAAAATCAATATTTTAGGTGTCCAAAGTCGATATGTGCATGCATCTTCAGTACCCGTTTATATCTCAAATTCAGGCTCAAAACACCCGAAAATTCTATATTTTTGGGTCCCAGAAGTGATCTGTGCATACCTACTCAGTGCTAGAATGTTTTCAAAATATAGGCTCAAAACATGCTAAAAATCGATATTTTAGGTGTCTAAAGTAGATATGTGCATGCATCTTCTGTACCCGTTTATATCTCAAATTCAGGCTCAAAAAACCCGAAAATTCAAAATTTTCCGTTCCCTGAAGCGATCTGTACATGCCTACTCAGTGCTGGAATGTTTTCAAAATATAGGCCCAAAACATTAAAAAATCGATATTTTAAGTGTCTAAAGTCGATATGTTCATGCATCTTCTGTACCCGTTTATTCAGGCTCAAAACACTCGAAAATTCGATATTTTTGGGTCCCAGAAGCGATCTGTACATGCCTACTCCGTGTTAGAGTATTTTCAAAATACAGGCCCAAAACATGGTGAAAATCGATATTTTAGGTGCACAAAGTCGATTTGAGGATGGATCTTCTGTATCCGTTTATATCCCAAATTCATGCTCAAAACACCCGAAAATTCGATATTTTTGGGTCCCAGAAGCGATCTGTACATGCCTACTTAGTTCTAGAATATTTTCTAAATATAGGCCCAAAACGAGTTAAAAATCGATATTTTGGGTGCCCAAAGTCGATATGTGCATGCATCTTCTGTACCTTTTTATATCTCAAATTCAGGCTCAAAAAACCCGAAAATTCGATATTTTTGGGTCCCAGAAGCGATCTGTACACGCCTACTCCTTGCTAGAATGTATTCAAGATACAGACCCAAAACATGCTCAAAATCGATATTTTAGGTGCAAGAAGTCGATATGTGCATGCATCTTCTGTACCCGTTTATATCTCAAATTCAGGCTCAAAACACCTGAAAATTCAATATTTTTCGTTCCCAGAAGCGATCTGTACATGCCTACTCAGTGCTGGAATGTTTTCAAAATATAGGCTCAAAACATGATAAATATCGATATTTTAAGTGTCTAAAGTCGATATGTTCATGTATCTTCTGTACCCGTTTATATCTCAAATTCAGGCTCAAAACACCCGAAAATTCTATTTTTTTGGGTCCCATAAGCGATTTGTACATGCCTACTCTTTGCTAGAATGTTTTCAAGATACAGACCCAAAACATGCTGAAAATCGATATTTTAGGTGGAAAACGACGATATGTGCATGCATCTTCAGTACCCGTTTATATCTCAAATTCAGGCTCAAAACCCCCGAAAATTCAATACTTTTGGGTCCCAGAAGTAATCTGTACATGCCTACTCAGTTCTAGAATGTTTTCAAGATACAGACCCAAAACATGCTCAAAATCGATATTTTAGGTGCAAAAAGTCGATATGTGCATGCATCTTCAGTACCCGTTTATATCTCAAATTCAGGCTCAAAACACCCGAAAATTCAATATTTTTTGGTCCCAGAAGCAATCTGTACATGCCTACTCAGGGCTAGAATGTTTTCAATATATAGGCTCAAAACATGCTAAAAATCGATATTTTAGGTGTCTAAAGTCGATATGTGCATGCCTCTTCTGTACCCGTTGATATCTCAAATTCAAGCTTAAAACACCCGAAAATTCGATATTCTTGGGTCCCAGAAGCGATCTGTACATGCCTACTCTGTGTTAGAGTATTTTCAAAATGCAGGCCCAAAACATGCTGAAAATCGATATTTTAGGTGCCCAAAGTCAATAAGTGTATGCATCTTCTGTACCCTTTTATATCTCAAATTCAGGCTCAAAACACCCGAAAATTCGATATTTTTGGGTCCCAGAAGCATTATGAACATGTCTACTTAGTGCTAAAATATATTGAAGATATAGGCCCAAAACATGCTAAAAATCGATATTATAGGTGCAAATGTCGATATCTGCATGCATATTCTGTACCCGTTTATATCTCAAATACAGGCTCAAAACAACCGAAAATTCGATATTTTTGGGTCCCTGAAGCGATCTGTACATGCCTACTCCGTGTTAGAGTATTTTCAAAATACAGACCCAAAACATGCTGAAAATCGATATTTTAGGTGCCCAAAGTCAATATGTGAATGCATCTTCTGTACCCGTTTATATCCCAAATTCAAGCTCAAAACACCCAAAAATTCGATATTTTTTAGTCACAGAAGCAATCTGTACATGCCTACTCAGTGCTAGAATATTTTCAAAATATAGGCCCAAAACATGCTAAAAATTAATATTTTGCGTGCCAAAAGTCGATATGTGCATGCATCTTCTGTACCCGTTTATATCTTAAATTCAGGCTCAAAACATTTGAAAATTGGATATTTTTGTGTCCCAGAAGCGATCTGTACATGACTACTCCGTGTTAGAGTATTTTCAGAATACAGGCCCAAAACATGCTAAAAATCGATATTTTGGGTGCCCAAAGTCGATATGTGCATGCATCTTCTGTACCTGTTTATATCTCAAATTAAGGCTCATAAAACCCAAAAATTCAATATTTTTGGGTCCCAGAAGCAATCTGTACATGCCTACTCCTTGTTAGTATGTTTTCAAGATACAGACCCAAAACATGCTCAAAATCGATATTTCAGGTGCAAAAAGTCGATATGTGCATGCATCTTCAGTACCCGTTTATATCTCAAATTCAGGTTCAAACAACCTTAAATTCAATATTTTTGGTTCCCAGAAGCGATCTGTACATGTCTACTCAGTGCTGGAATGTTTTCAAAATATAGGCTCAAAACATGCTAAAAATCGATATGTTAGGTGTCCAAAGTCGATATGTGCATGCATCTTCTGTATCCGTTTATATCCCAAATTCAGGCTCAAAACACCCGAAAATTCGATATTTTTGGGTCCCAGAAGCGATCTGTACATGCCTACTCTGTGTTAGAGTATTTTCAAAATAAAGGCACAAAACATGCTGAAAATCGATAATTTAGGTGCCCAAAGTCAATATGTGTATGCATCTTCTATACCCGTCTATATCTCAAATTCAGGCTCAAAACATCCGAATATTCAAAATTTTTAGTTTCCTAAAGCGATCTGTACATGCCTACTCAGTGCTGGATTTTTTTCAAAATATAGGCCCAAACCATTGAGAAATCGATATTTTAGGTGTCCAAAGTCGATATGTGCATGCATCTTCGGTACCCTTTTATATCTCAAATTCAAGCTCAAAACACCACGAAAATTCGATATTTTGGGGTCGCAGAAGCGATCTGTACAAGCCTACTCCATGTTAGAGTATTTTCAAAATACAGGCCCAAAACATGCTGAAAATCGATATTTTAGGTGCACAAAGTCGATATGTGTATGCATCTTCTGTATCCGTTTATATCCCAAATTCAGGCTCAAAACACCCGAAAATTCGATATTTTTGGGTCCCAGAAGCGATCTGTACATGCCTACTTAGTGCTAGAATATTTTCTAAATATAGGCCCAAAACGTGTTAAAAATCGATATTTTGGGTGCCCAAAGTCGATATGTGCATGCATCTTCTGTACCCGTTTATATCTCAAATTCAGGCTCAAAACACCCGAAAATTCAAAAATTTTCGTTCCCAGAAGCGATCTGTACATGCCTACTCAGTACTGGAATGTTTTCAAAATATAGGCTCAAAAAACATGATATAAATCGATATTTTAAGTGTCTAAAGTCGATATGTTCATGAATCTTCTGTAATCGTTTATATCTCAAATTCAGGCTCAAAACACCCGAGAATTCGATATTTTTGTGTCCCAGAAGCGATCTGTACATGCCTACACTCTGTTAGAGTATTTTCAAAATACAGGCCCAAAACATGCTGAAAATCGTTATTTTAGGTGCACATAGTCGATATGTGTATGCATCTTCTGTATCCGTTTATATCCCAAATTCTGGCTCAAAACACCCGAAAATTCGATATTTTTGGGTCCCAGAAGCAACCTGTACATGCCTACTTAGTGCTAGAATATTTTCAAAATATAGGCCCAAAACGTGGTAAAAATCGATACTTTGGGTGCCCAAAGTCGATATGTACATGCATCTTCTGTACCCGTTTATATCTCAAATTCAGGCTCAAAACACTCGAAAATTCGATGTTTTAGGGTCCCAGAAGCGATCTGTACATGCCTACTCTTTGCTAGAATGTTTTCAAGATACAGACCCAAAACATGCTCAAAATCGATATTTTAGGTGCAAGAAGTCGATATGTGCATGAATCTTCAATACCGGTTTATATCTCAAATTCAGGCTCAAAACACCCGAAAAGTCAATAGTTTTCGTTCCCAGAAGCGATCTGTACATGCCTACTCAGTGCTGGAATGCTTTCAGAATATAGGCTCAAAACATGATAAAAATCGATATTTTAAGTGTCTAAAGTCGATATGTTCATGTATCTTCTGTACCCGTTTATATCTCAAATTAAGGCTCAAAACACCCGAAAATTCGATATTTTTGGGTCCCAGAAGCGATTTGTACATGCCTACTCTTTGCTAGAATGTTTTCAAGATACAGACCCAAAACATGCTCAAAATCGATATTTTAGGTGCAAAAAGTCGATATGTGCATGCATCTTCAGTACCCGTTTATATCTCAAATTCAGGCTCAAAACACCCGAAAATTCAATATTTTTGGGTCCCAGAAGTAATCTGTACATGCCTACTCAGTGCTAGAATGTTTTCAAGATACAGACCCAAAACATGCTCAAAATCGATATTTTAGGTGCAAAAAGTCGATATGTGCATGCATCTTCAGTACCCGTTTATATCTCAAATTCAGGCTCAAAACACCCGAAAATTCGATCTATTTTGGTCCCAGAAGCGATCTGTACATGCCTACTCAGTGCTAGAATGTTTTCAAAATATAGGCTCAAAACATGCTAAAAATCGATATTTTAGGTGTCTAAAGTCGATATTTGCATGCCTCTTCTGTACCCGTTTAAATCTCAAATTCAGGCTCAAAACACCCGAAAATTCGATATTTTTGGGTCCCAGAAGCGATCTGTACATGCCTACTCTGTGTTAGAGTATTTTCAAAATGCAGGCCCAAAACATGCTGAAAATCGATATTTTAGGTGCACAAAGTCAATATGTGTATGCATCTTCTATACACTTTTATATCTCAAATTCAGGCTCAAAACACCCGAAAATTCGATATTTTTGGGTCCCAGAAGCAATATGAACATGTTTACTTAGTGATAAAATATATTGAAGACATAGGCCCAAAACATGCTAAAAATCGATATTTTAGGTGCAAAAGTCGATATCTGCATGCATCTTCTGTACCCGTTTATATCTCAAATTAAGGCTCATAACACCCAAAAATTCAATATTTTTGGGTCCTAGAAGCAATCTGTACATGCCTACTCCTTGCTAGTATGTTTTCAAGATACAGACCCAAAACATGCTCAAAATCGATATTTCAGGTGCAAAAAGTCGACATGTGCATGCATCTTCAGTACCCGTTTATATCTCAAATTCAGGTTCAAACACCCAAAAATTCAATGTTTTTGGGTCCCAGAAGCGATCTGTACATGCCTACTCAGTGCTGGAATGTTTTCAAAATATAGGCTCAAAACATGCTAAAAATCGATATTTTAGGTGTCCAAAGTCGATATGTGCATGCATCTTCAGTACCCGTTTATATCTCAAATTCATGCTCAAAACACCCGAAAATTCGATATTTTTGGGTCCAAGAAGTGATCTGTGCATACCTACTCAGTGCTAGAATGTTTTCAAAATATAGGCTCAAAACATGCTAAAAATCGATATTTTAGGTGTCTAAAGTAGATATGTGCATGCATCTTCTGTACCCGTTTATATCTCAAATTCAGGCTCAAAACACCCGAAAATTCAAAATTTTCCGTTCCCTGTAGCGATCTGTACATGCCTACTCAGTGCTGGAATGTTTTCAAAATATAGGCCCAAAACATTAAAAAATCGATATTTTAAGTGTCTAAAGTCGATATGTTCATGCATCTTCTGTACCCGTTTATTCAGGCTCAAAACACTCGAAAATTCGATATTCTTGGGTCCCAGAAGCGATCTGTACATGCCTACTCCGTGTTAGAGTATTTTCAAAATACAGGCCCAAAACATGGTGAAAATCGATATTTTAGGTGCACAAAGTCGATTTGAGGATGGATCTTCTGTATCCGTTTATATCCCAAATTCATGCTCAAAACACCCGAAAATTCGATATTTTTGGGTCCCAGAAGCGATCTGTACATGCCTACTTAGTTCTAGAATATTTTCTAAATATAGGCCCAAAACGAGTTAAAAGTCGATATTTTGGGTGCCCAAAGTCGATATGTGCATGCATCTTCTGTACCTTTTTATATCTCAAATTCAGGCTCAAAAAACCCGAAAATTCGATATTTTTGGGTCCCAGAAGCGATCTGTACACTCCTACTCCTTGCTAGAATGTATTCAAGATACAGACCCAAAACATGCTCAAAATCGATATTTTAGGTGCAAGAAGTCGATATGTGCATGCATCTTCTGTACCCGTTTATATCTCAAATTCAGGCTCAAAACACCTGAAAATTCAATATTTTTCGTTCCCAGAAGCGATCTGTACATGCCTACTCAGTGCTGGAATGTTTTCAAAATATAGGCTCAAAACATGATAAATATCGATATTTTAAGTGTCTAAAGTCGATATGTTCATGTATCTTCTGTACCCGTTTATATCTCAAATTCAGGCTCAAAACACCCGAAAATTCGATATTTTTGGGTCCCAGAAGCGATTTGTACATGCCTACTCTTTGCTAGATCGTTTTCAAGATACAGACCCAAAACATGCTCAAAATCGATGTTTTAGGTGCAAAAAGTCGATATGTGCATGCATCTTCAGTACCCGTTTATATCTCAAATTCAGGCTCAAAACACCCGAAAATTCAATATTTTTGGGTCCCAGAAGCAATCTGTACATGCCTACTCCTTGCTAGAATGTTTTTAAAATATACGCCCAAAACATGCTAAAAATCGATATTTTAAGTGCAAAAAGTCGATATGTGAATGCATCTTCTGTACCCGTTTATATCTCAAATTCAGGCTCAAAACAAACGAAAATTCGATTATTTTGTGTCCCAGAAGCGATCTGTACATGCCTACTCCGTGTTAGAGTATTTTCAAAATACAAACTCAAAATATGCTCAAAATCGATATTTTGGGTGCCCAAAGTCAATATGTGCATGCATCTTCAGTACCCGTTTATATCTCAAATTAAGGCTCATAACACCCAAAAATTCAATATTTTTGTGTCCCAGAAGCGATCTGTACATGCCTACTCAGTGCTGGAATGTTTTCAGAATATAGGCTCAAAACATGATAAATATCGATATTTTAATTGTCTAAAGTCGATATGTTCATGTATCTTCTGTACCCGTTTATATCTCAAATTCAGGCTCAAAACACGCGAAAATTCAATATTTTTAGGTCCCAGAAGCGATCTGTGCATGCCTACTCAGTGCTAGAATGTTTTCAAAATATAGGCCCAAAACATGCTAAAAATCAATATTTTGTGTGCCAAAAGTCGATATGTGTATGCATCTTCTGTACCCGTTTATATCTTAAATTCAGGCTCAAAACACGCGAAAATTCAATATTTTTAGGTCCCAGAAGCGATCTGTGCATGCCTACTCAGTGCTAGAATGTTTTCAAAATATAGGCCCAAAACATGCTAAAAATCGATATTTTGGGTGCCAAAAGTCGATATGTGTATGCATCTTCTGTACCCGTTTATATCTTAAATTCAGGCTCAAAACACTCGAAAATTGGATATTTTTGGGTCCCAGAAGCGATCTGTACATGACTACACCGTGTTACAGTATTTTCAGAATACAGGCCCAAAACATGCTAAAAATCGATATTTTAGGTGCAAAAAGTCGATATGTGAATGTATCTTCTGTACCCGTTTATATCTCAAATTCAGGCTCAAAACACACGAAAATTCGATATTTTTGTGTCCCAGAAGCGATCTGTACATGACTACTCCGTGTTAGAGTATTTTCAGAATACAGGCCCAAAACATGCTGAAAATCGATATTTTAGGTGTCCAAAGTCGATATGTGCATGCATCTTCGGTACCCGTTTATATCTCAAATTAAGGCTCATAACACCCAAAAATTCAATATTTTTGTGTCCCAGAAGCGATCTGTACATGCCTACTCCGTGTTAGAGTATTTTCAAAATACAAACATAAAATATGCTCAAAATCGATATTTTGGGTGCCCAAAGTCAATATGTGCATGCATCTTCAGTACCCGTCTATATCTCAAATTCAGGCTCAAAACACCCGAAAATTCAATATTTTTCGTTCCCAGAAGCGATCTGTACATGCCTACTCAGTGCTAGAATGTTTTCAAAATATACGCTCAAAACATGATAAAAATCGATATTTTTAGTGTCTAAAGTCGATATGTTCATGCATCTTCTGTGCCCGTTTATATCACAAATTCAGGTTCAAAACACCCGAAAATTCGATATTTTTGGGTCCCAGAAGCGATCTGTACATGCCTACTCCCTGTTAGAGTATTTTCAAAATACAGGCCCAAAACATGCTGAAAATCGATATTTTAGGTGCACAAAATCGAAATGCGTATGCATCTTCTGTATCTGTTTATATCCCAAATTCAGGCTCAAAACCCCCGAATATTCGATATTTTTGGGTCCCAGAAGCGATCTGTACATGCCTACTTAGTTCTAGAATATTTTCAAAATATAGGCCCAAAACGTGCTAAAAATCGATACTTTGGGTGCCCATGGTCGATATGTGCATGCATCTTCAGTACCCGTTTATATCTCAAATTCAGGCTCAAAACATCCGAAAATTCGATATTTTTGGGTCCCAGAAGCGATCTGTACACGCCTACTCCTTGCTATAATGTATTCAAGATACAGACCCAAAACATGCTCAAAATCGATATTTTAGGTGCAAGAAGTCGATATGTGCATTCATCTTCAATGCCGGTTTATATCTCAAATTCTGGCTCAAAACACCCGAAAATTCAATATTTTTCGTTCCCAGAAGCGATCTGTACATGCCTACTCAGTGCTGGAATGCTTTCAAAATATAGGCTCAAAAACATGATAAAAATCGATATTTTAAGTGTCTAAAGTCGATATGTTCATGCATCTTCTGTACCCGTTTATATCTCAAATTCAGGCTCAAAACACCTGAAAATTTGATATTTTTGGGTCCCAGAAGCGATTTGTACATGCCTACTCTTTGCTAGAATGTTTTCAAGATACAGACCCAAAACATGCTCAAAATCGATATTTTAGGTGCAAAAAGTCAAAATGTGCATTCATCTTCAGTATCCGTTTATATCTCAAATTCAGGCTCAAAACACCCGAAAATTCAATATTTTTGTGTCCCAGAAGCGATCTGTGCATGCCTACTCAGTGCTAGAATGTTTTCAAAATATAGGCCCAAAACATGCTAAAAATCAATATTTTGGGTGCCAAAAGTCGATATGTGTATGCATCTTCTGTACCCGTTTATATCTTAAATTCAGGCTCAAAACACTCGAAAATTGGATATTTTTGGGTCCCAGAAGCGATCTGTACATGACTACTCCGTGTTACAGTATTTTCAGAATACAGGCCCAAAACATGCTAAAAATCGATATTTTGGGTGCCCAAAGTCGATATGTGCATGCATCTTCTGTACCTGTTTATATCTCAAATTAAGGCTCATAACACTCAAAAATTCAATATTTTTGGGTCCCAGAAGCAATCTGTACATGCCTAGTCCTTGCTAGAATGTTTTCAAAATATACGCCCAAAACATGCTAAAAATCGATATTTTAGGTGCAAAAAGTCGATATGTGAATGTATCTTCTGTACCCGTTTATATCTCAAATTCAGGCTCAAAACACCCGAAAATTCGATATTTTTGTGTCCCAGAAGCGATCTGTACATGACTACTCCGTGTTAGAGTATTTTCAGAATATAGGCCCAAAACGTGGTATAAATCGATACTTTGGGTGCCCAAAGTCGATATGTGCATGCATCTTCTGTACCCATTTATATCTCTAATTCAGGCTCAAAACACTCGAAAATTCGATATTTTTGGGTCCCAGAAGCGATCTGTACACTCCTACTCCTTGCTAGAATGTATTCAAGATACAGACCCAAAACATGCTCAAAATCGATATTTTAGGTGCAAGAAGTCGATATGTGCATGCATCTTCAATACCGGTTTATATCTTAAATTCAGGCTCAAAACACCCGAAAATTCAATATTTTTCGTTTCCTGAAGCGATCTGTACATGCCTACTCAGTGCTGGAATGCTTTCAAACTATAGGCTCAAAAACATGATAAAAATCGATATTTTAAGTGTCTAAAGTCGATATGTTCATGTATCTTCTATACCCGTTTATATCTCAAATTCAGGCTCAAAACACACGAAAATTCGATATTTTTGGGTCCAAGAAGCGATTTGTACATGCCTACTCTTTGCTAGAATGTTTTCAAGATACAGACCCAAAACATGCTCAAAATCGATATTTTAGGTGCAAAAAGTCAAAATGTGCATGCATCTTCAGTACCCGTTTATATCTCAAATTCAGGCTCAAAACACCCGATAATTCAATATTTTTGGGTCCCAGAAGTAATCTGTACATGCCTACTCAGTGCTAGAATGTTTTCAAGATACAGACCCAAAACATGCTCAAAATCGATATTTTAGGTGCAAAAAGTCGATATGTGCATGCATCTTCATTACCCGTTTATATCTCAAATTCAGGCTCAAAACACCCGAAAATTCGATATTTTTTGGACCCAGAAGCGATCTGTACATGCCTACTCAGTGCTATAATGTTTTCAAAATATAGGCTCAAAACATGCTAAAAATCGATATTTTAGGTGTCTAAAGTCGATATTTGCATGCCTCTTCTGTACCCGTTTATATCTCAAATTCAGGCTCAAAACACCCGAAAATTCGATATTTTTGGGTCCCAGAAGCGATCTGTACATGACTACTCCGTGTTAGAGTATTTTCAGAATACAGGCCCAAAACATGCTGAAAATCGATATTTTAGGTGTCCAAAGTCGATATGTGCATGCATCTTCGGTACCCGTTTATATCTCAAATTAAGGCTCATAACACCCAAAAATTCAATATTTTTGTGTCCCAGAAGCGATCTGTACATGCCTACTCCGTGTTAGAGTATTTTCAAAATACAAACATAAAATATGCTCAAAATCGGTATTTTGGGTGCCCAAAGTCAATATGTGCATGCATCTTCAGTACCCGTCTATATCTCAAATTCAGGCTCAAAACACCCGAAAATTCAATATTTTTCGTTCCCAGAAGCGATCTGTACATGCCTACTCAGTGCTAGAATGTTTTCAAAATATACGCTCAAAACATGATAAAAATCGATATTTTTAGTGTCTAAAGTCGATATGTTCATGCATCTTCTGTGCCCGTTTATATCTCAAATTCAGGTTCAAAACACCCGAAAATTCGATATTTTTGGGTCCCAGAAGCGATCTGTACATGCCTACTCCCTGTTAGAGTATTTTCAAAATACAGGCCCAAAACATGCTGAAAATCGATATTTTAGGTGCACAAAATCGAAATGCGTATGCATCTTCTGTATCTGTTTATATCCCAAATTCAGGCTCAAAACCCCCGAATATTCGATATTTTTGGGTCCCAGAAGCGATCTGTACATGCCTACTTAGTTCTAGAATATTTTCAAAATATAGGCCCAAAACGTGCTAAAAATCGATACTTTGGGTGCCCATGGTCGATATGTGCATGCATCTTCAGTACCCGTTTATATCTCAAATTCAGGCTCAAAACATCCGAAAATTCGATATTTTTGGGTCCCAGAAGCGATCTGTACACGCCTACTCCTTGCTATAATGTATTCAAGATACAGACCCAAAACATGCTCAAAATCGATATTTTAGGTGCAAGAAGTCGATATGTGCATTCATCTTCAGTATCCGTTTATATCTCAAATTCAGGCTCAAAACACCCGAAAATTCAATATTTTTGTGTCCCAGAAGCGATCTGTGCATGCCTACTCAGTGCTAGAATGTTTTCAAAATATAGGCCCAAAACATGCTAAAAATCAATATTTTGGGTGCCAAAAGTCGATATGTGTATGCATCTTCTGTACCCGTTTATATCTTAAATTCAGGCTCAAAACACTCGAAAATTGGATATTTTTGGGTCCCAGAAGCGATCTGTACATGACTACTCCGTGTTACAGTATTTTCAGAATACAGGCCCAAAACATGCTAAAAATCGATATTTTGGGTGCCCAAAGTCGATATGTGCATGCATCTTCTGTACCTGTTTATATCTCAAATTAAGGCTCATAACACTCAAAAATTCAATATTTTTGGGTCCCAGAAGCAATCTGTACATGCCTAGTCCTTGCTAGAATGTTTTCAAAATATACGCCCAAAACATGCTAAAAATCGATATTTTAGGTGCAAAAAGTCGATATGTGAATGTATCTTCTGTACCCGTTTATATCTCAAATTCAGGCTCAAAACACCCGAAAATTCGATATTTTTGTGTCCCAGAAGCGATCTGTACATGACTACTCCGTGTTAGAGTATTTTCAGAATATAGGCCCAAAACGTGGTATAAATCGATACTTTGGGTGCCCAAAGTCGATATGTGCATGCATCTTCTGTACCCATTTATATCTCTAATTCAGGCTCAAAACACTCGAAAATTCGATATTTTTGGGTCCCAGAAGCGATCTGTACACTCCTACTCCTTGCTAGAATGTATTCAAGATACAGACCCAAAACATGCTCAAAATCGATATTTAAGGTGCAAGAAGTCGATATGTGCATGCATCTTCAATACCGGTTTATATCTTAAATTCAGGCTCAAAACACCCGAAAATTCAATATTTTTCGTTTCCTGAAGCGATCTGTACATGCCTACTCAGTGCTGGAATGCTTTCAAACTATAGGCTCAAAAACATGATAAAAATCGATATTTTAAGTGTCTAAAGTCGATATGTTCATGTATCTTCTATACCCGTTTATATCTCAAATTCAGGCTCAAAACACACGAAAATTCGATATTTTTGGGTCCAAGAAGCGATTTGTACATGCCTACTCTTTGCTAGAATGTTTTCAAGATACAGACCCAAAACATGCTCAAAATCGATATTTTAGGTGCAAAAAGTCAAAATGTGCATGCATCTTCAGTACCCGTTTATATCTCAAATTCAGGCTCAAAACACCCGATAATTCAATATTTTTGGGTCCCAGAAGTAATCTGTACATGCCTACTCAGTGCTAGAATGTTTTCAAGATACAGACCCAAAACATGCTCAAAATCGATATTTTAGGTGCAAAAAGTCGATATGTGCATGCATCTTCATTACCCGTTTATATCTCAAATTCAGGCTCAAAACACCCGAAAATTCGATATTTTTTGGACCCAGAAGCGATCTGTACATGCCTACTCAGTGCTATAATGTTTTCAAAATATAGGCTCAAAACATGCTAAAAATCGATATTTTAGGTGTCTAAAGTCGATATTTGCATGCCTCTTCTGTACCCGTTTATATCTCAAATTCAGGCTCAAAACACCCGAAAATTCGATATTTTTGGGTCCCAGAAGCGATCTGTACATGCCTACTCTGTTATAGAGTATTTTCAAAATACAGGCCCAAAACATGCTGAAAATCGATATTTTAGGTGCACAAAGTCGATATGTTTATGCATCTTCTGTATCCGTTTATATCCCAAATTGATGCTCAAAACAACCGAAAATTCGATATTCTTGGGTCCCAGAAGCGATCTATACATGCCTACTTAATGCTAGAATATTTTCTAAATATAGGCCCAAAACGTTTTAAAAATCGATATTTTGGGTGCCCAAAGTCGATATGTGCATGCATCTTCTGAACCCGTTTATATCTTAAATTCAGGCTCAAAACACCCGAAAACTCAAAATTTTTCGTTCACAGAAGCGATCTGTACATGCCTACTCAGTGCTGGAATGTTTTCAAAATATAGGCTCAAAACATGATAAAAATCGATATTTTAAGTGTCAAAAGTCGATATGTTCATGCATCTTCTGTAATCGTTTATATCTCAAATTCAGGCTCAAAACACCCGAAAATTCGATATTTTTGGGTCCCTGAAGCGATCTGTACATGCCTACTCTCTGTTAGAGTATTTTCAAAATACAGGCCCAAAACATGCTGAAAATCGATATTTTAGGTGCACATAGTCGATATGTGTATGCATCTTCTGTATCCGTTTATATCCCAAATTCAGGCTCAAAACACCCGAAAATTCGATATTTTTGAGTCCCAGAAGCGATCTGTACATGCCTACTTAGTGCTAGAATATTTTCAAAATATAGGCCCAAAACGCGGTAAAAATCGATACTTTGGGTGCCAAAGTCGATATGTTCATGCATCTTCTGTACCCATTTATATCTCTAATTCAGACTCAAAACACTCGAAAATTCGATATATTTGGGTCCCAGAAGCGATCTGTACACGCCTACTCCTTGCTAGAATGTATTCAAGATACAGACCCAAAACATGCTGAAAATTGATATTTTAGGTGCAAGAAGTCGATATGTGCATGCATCTTCAATACCGGTTTATATCTCAAATTCAGGCTCAAAACACCCGAAAATTCGATATTTTTCGTTCCCAGAAGTAATCTGTACATGCCTACTCAGTGCTAGAATGTTTTCAAGATACAGACCCAAAACATGCTCAAAATCGATATTTTAGGTGTCTAAAGTCGATATTTGCATGCCTCTTCTGTACCCGTTTATATCTCAAATTCAGGCTCAAAACACCCGAAAATTCAATATTTTTGGGTCCCAAAAGCGATCTGTACATGACTACTCCGTGTTAGAGTATTTTCAAAATACTGGCCCAAAACATGCTAAAAATCGATATTTTGGGTGCCCAAAGTCGATATGTGCATGCATCTTCTGTACCTGTTTATATCTCAAATTAAGGCTCATAACACCCAAAAATTCAATATTTTTGAGTCCCAGAAGCAATCTGTACATGCCTACTCCTTGCTAGTATGTTTTCAAGATACAGACCCAAAACATGCTGAAAATTGATATTTTAGGTGCAAGAAGTCGATATGTGCATACATCTTCAGTACCCGTTTATATCTCAAATTCAGGCTCAAAACACCCGAAAATTCGATATTTTTGGGTCCCAGAAGCGATCTGTGCATGCCTACTCAGTGCTAGAATGTTTTCAAAATATAGGCTCAAAACATGCTCAAAATCGATACTTTGGGTGCCCAAATTCGATATGTGCATGCATCTTCTGTTCCCGTTTATATCTCAAATTCAGGCTCAAAACACCCGAAAATTCAAAATTTTCCGTTCCCTGAAGCGATCTGTACATGCCTACTCAGTGCTGGAATGTTTTCAAAATATAGGCCCAAAACATTAAAAAATCGATATATTAAGTGTCTAAATTCGATATGTTCATGCATCTTTTGTACCCGTTTATATTTAAAATTCAGGCTCAAAACACCCGAAAATTCGATATTTTTGGGTCCCAGAAGCGATCTGTACATGCCTACTCCCTGTTAGAGTATTTTCAAAATACAGGCCCAAAACATGCTGAAAATCGATATTTTAGGTGCACAAAGTCGATATGTGTATGCATCTTCTGTATCCGTTTATATCCCAAATTGATGCTCAAATCACCCGAAAATTCGATATTTTTGGGCCCAGAAGCGATCTGTACATGCCTACTTAGTGCTAGAATATTTTCTAAATATAGGCCCAAAACGTGTTAAAAATCGATATTTTAGGTGCCCAAAGTCGATATGTGAATGCATCTTCTGTACCTGTTTATATCTCAAATTCAGGCTCAAAACACCGGAAAATTCGATATTTTTGGGTCCCAGAAGCGATCTGTACACGCCTACTCCTTGCTAGAATGTATTCAAGATACAGACCCAAAACATGATAAAAATCGATATTTTTAGTGTCTAAAGTCGATATGTTCATGCATCTTCAGTACCCGTTTATATCTCAAATTCAGGCTCAAAACACCCGAAAAATCAATATTTTTCGTTCCCAGAAGCGATCTGTACATGCCTACTCAGTGCTAGAATATTTTCAAAATACAGGCCCAAAACATGCTAAAAATCAATATTTTGGGTGCCAAAAGTCGATATGTGCATGCATCTTCTGTACCCGTTTATATCTTAAATTCAGGCTCAAAACACTCGAAAATTGGATATTTTTGTGTCCCAGAAGCGATCTGTACATGACTACTCCGGGTTAGAGTATTTTCAGAATACTGGCCCAAAAGATGCTAAATATCGATATTTTGGGTGCCCAAAGTCGATATGTGCATGCATCTTCTGTACCTGTTTATATCTCAAATTAAGGCTCATAACACCCAAAAATTCAATATTTTTGGGTCCCAGAAGCAATCTGTACATGCCTACTCCTTGTAATGTATGTTTTCAAGATACAGACCCAAAACATGCTCAAAATCGATATTTCAGGTGCAAAAAGTCGATATGTGCATGCATCTTCAGTACCCGTTTATATCTCAAATTCAGGTTCAAACACCCGAAAATTCAATATTTTTGGGTCCCAGAAGCGATCTGTGCATGCCTACTCAGTGCTAGAATGTTTTCAAAATATAGGCTCAAAACATGCTAAAAATCGATATTTTAGGTGTCTAAAGTAGATATGTGCATGCATCTTCTGTACCCGTTTATATCTCAAATTCAGGCTCAAAACACCCGAAAATTCAAAATTTTCCGTTCCCTGAAGCGATCTGTACATGCCTACTCAGTGCTGGAATGTTTTCAAAATATAGGCCCAAAACATTACAAAATCGATATATTAAGTGTCTAAGTTCGATATGTTCATGCATCTTCTGTACCCGTTTATGTTTAAAATTCAGGCTCAAAACACCCGAAAATTCGATATTTTTGGGTTCCAGAAGCGATCTGTACATGCCTACTCCCCGTTAGAGTATTTTCAAAATACAGGCCCAAAACATGCTGAAAATCGATATTTTAGGTGCAAAAAGTCGATATGTGCATGCATCTTCTGTACCTGTTTATATCTCAAATTCAGGCTCAAAGCACCCGAAAATTCGATATTTTTGGGTCCCAGAAGTGATCTGTACACGCCTACTCCATGCTAGAATGTATTTAAGATACAGACCCAAAACATGCTCAAAATCGATATTTTAGGTGCAAGAAGTCGATATGTGCATGCATCTTCAGTACCCGTTTATATCTCAAATTCAGGCTCAAAACACCCGAAAATTCAATATTTTTCGTTCCCAGAAGCGATCTGTACATGCCTACTCAGTGCTGGAATGTTGTCAAAATATAGGCTCAAAACATGATAAAAATCGATATTTTTAGTGTCTAAAGTCGATATGTTCATGCATCTTCTGTACCCGTTTATATCACCAATTCAGGCTCAAAACCCCCGAAAATTCGATATTTTTGGGTCCCAGAAGCGATCTGTACATGCCTACTCCCTGTTTAAGTATTTTCAAAATACAGGACCAAAACATGCTGAAAATCGATATTGTAGGTACAAGAAGTCAATATGTGTATGCATCTTCTGTATCCGTTTATATCCCAAATTCAGGCTCAAAATACCCGAAAATTCGATATTTTTTGGTCCCAGAAGCGATCTGTACATGCCTACTTAGTGCTATAATATTTTCAAAATATAGGCCCAAAACGTGCTAAAAATCGATATTTTGGGTGCAAAAAGTCGATATGTGCATGCATCTTCTGTATCCGTTTATATCTCAAATTCAGGCTCAAAACACCCGAAAATTCGATATTTTTGGGTCCCATAAGCGATCTGTACATGCCTACTCCGTGTTAGAGTATTTTCAAAATACAGTCCCAAAACATGCTGAAAATCGATATTTTAGGTGCCCAAAGTCAATATGTGAATGCATCTTCTGTACCCGTTTATATCCCAAAATCAGGCTCAAAACCCCAGAAAATTCGATATTTTTTGGTCGCAGAAGCGATCTGTACATGCCTACTCAGTGCTAGAATATTTTCAAAATATAGGCCCAAAACATGCTAAAAATCAATATTTTGGGTGCCAAAAGTCGATATGTGCATGCATCTTCTGTACCCGTTTATATCTTAAATTCAGGCTCAAAACACTCGTAAATTCAATATTTTTGTGTCCCAAAAGCGATCTGTACATGACTACTCTGTGTTAGAGTATTTTCAGAATACTGGCCCAAAACATGCTAAAAATCGATATTTTGGGTGCCCAAAGTCGATATGTGCATGCATCTTCTGTACCTGTTTATATCTCAAATTAAGGCTCATAACACCCGAAAATTCAATATTTTTGGGTCCCAGAAGCAATCTGTACATGCCTACTCCTTGCTAGAATGTTTTCAAGATACAGACCCAAAACATGCTCAAAATCGATATTTCAGGTGCAAAAAGTCGATATGTGCATGCATCTTCAGTACCCGTTTATATCTCAAATTCAGGTTCAAACACCCGAAAATTCAATATTTTTGGGTCCCAGAAGCGATCTGTACATGCCTACACAGTGCTGGAATGTTTTCAAAATATAGGCTCAAAACATGCTACAAATCGATATTTCAGGTGCAAAAAGTCGATATGTGCATGCATCTTCAGTACCCGTTTATATCTCAAATTCAGGTTCAGAACACCCGAAAATTCGATATTTTTGGGTCCCAGAAGCGTTCTGTACATGCCTACTCCGTGTTAGAGTATTTTCAATATACAGGCACAAAACATGCTGAAAATCGATATTTTAGGTGCCCAAAGTCAATATGTGTATGCATCTTCTGTACCCGTTTATTTCCCAAATTCAGGCTCAAAACACCCGAAAATTCGATATTTTTGGGTCCCAGAAGCCATCTGTACATGCCTACTGAGTGCTAAAATATATTGAAGTTATGGGGCCAAAACATGCTAAAAATCGATATTTTAGGTGTCCAAAGTCGATATGTGCATGCATCTTTTGTACCCGTTTATATCTCAAATTCAGGCTCAAAACACCCGAAAATTCGATATTCTTGGGTCCCAGAAGCGATGTGTACATGCCTACTCAGTGCTATAATTTTTTCAAAATATGGGCCCAAAACATGCAAAAAATCGATATTTTAAGTGCAAAAGGTCGATATGTGAATGCATCTTCTGTACCCGTTTATATCTCAAATTCAGGCTCAAAACACCGGAAAATTCGATATTTTTGGTTCCTAGAAGCGATCTGTACATGCCTACTCCGTGTTAGAGTATTTTCAAAATACAGGCCCAAAACATGCTGGAAATCAATATTTTAGGTGCCCAAAGTCAATATGTGTATTCATCTTCTGTACCCGTTTATATCCCAAATTCAGGCTCAAAACACCCTAAAATTCGATATTTTTGGGTCCCAGAAGCGATCTTTATATGCCAACTCAGTGCTAGAATATTTTCAAGATATACGCCCAAAACATGCTAGAAATCGATATTTTAGGTGCCCAAAGTCGATATGTGCTTGCATCTTCTGTACCCGTTTATATCTCAAATTCAGGCTCAAAACACCCGAAAATTCGATATCTTTGTGTCCAAGAAGCGATCTGTACATGCCTACTCCGTGTTAGAGTATTTTCATAATACAGGCCCAAAACATGCTCAAAATCGATATTTTAGGTGCCCAAAGTCGATATGTGCATGCATCTTCATTACCCGTTTATATCTCAAATTCAGGCTCAAAACACCCGAAAATTCAATATTTTTGGGTCCCAGAAGCAATCTGTATATGCCTACTCCGTGGTAGAGTATTTTTAATATACAGGCCCAAAAGATGCTGAAAATCGATATTTTTGTTGCCCAAAGTCAATATGTGTATGCATCTTCTGTACCCGTTTATATCCCAAATTCAGGCTCAAAACACCAGAAAATTCGATATTTTTGGGTTCCAGAAGCGATCTGTACATACCTACTCAGTGCTAGAATATTTTCAAAATATAAGCCCAGAACATGCTGAAAATCGATATTTTGGGTGCCAAAAGTCGATATGTGCATGCATCTTCTGTACCCGTTTATATCTTAAATTCAGGCTCAAAACACTCGAAAATTCGATATTTTTGGATCCCAGAAGCGATCTGTACATGACTACTCCGTGTTAGAGTATTTTCAAAATACAGGCCAAAAACATGCTCAAAATCGATATTTTAGTTGCCCAAAGTCAATATGTGTATGCATCTTCTGTACCCGTTTATATCCCAAAATCAGGCTCAAAACACCAGAAAATTCGATATTTTTGGGTCCCAGAAGCGATCTGTACATGCCTACTTAGTGCTAGAATTTTTTAAATTTATGGGCCAAAATCATGCTAAAAATCGATATTTTAAGTGCCCAAAGTCGATATGTGCATGCATCTTCTGTACCCGTTTATATCTCAAATTCAGGCTCAAAACACCCGAAAATTCGATATTTTTGGGTCCCAGAAGCGATCTGTACATTCTACTCCGTGTTAGAGTATTTTCAAAATACAGGCCCAAAACATGCTGAAAATCAATATTTTAGGTGCCCAAAGTCGATATGTGCATGCATCTTCTGTACCCGTTTATATCTCAAATTCAGGTTCAGAACACCCGAAAATTCGATATTTTTGGGTCCCAGAAGCGTTCTGTACATGCCTACTCCGTGTTAGAGTATTTTCAATATACAGGCACAAAACATGCTGAAAATCGATATTTTAGGTGCCCAAAGTCAATATGTGTATGCATCTTCTGTACCCGTTTATTTCCCAAATTCAGGCTCAAAACAACGGAAAATTCGATATTTCTTTGTCCCAGAAGCCATCT
Source organism: Petrolisthes cinctipes (assembly GCA_033782935.1). NCBI lineage: Eukaryota > Metazoa > Arthropoda > Malacostraca > Decapoda > Porcellanidae > Petrolisthes > Petrolisthes cinctipes. The sequence goes on along the minus strand of JAWQEG010000279.1, from coordinate 164,718 downwards.
GTACATGCCTACTGAGTGCTAAAATATATTGAAGTTATGGGGCCAAAACATGCTAAAAATCGATATTTTAGGTGTCAAAAGTCGATATGTGCATGCATCTTTTGTACCCGTTTATATCTCAAATTCAGGCTCAAAACACCCGAAAATTCGATATTTTTGGGTCACAGAAGCGATGTGTACATGCCTACTCAGTGCTAGAATTTTTTCAAAATATGGGCCCAAAACATGCTAAAAATCGATATTTTAAGTGCAAAAGGTCGATATGTGAATGCATCTTCTGTACCCGTTTATATCTCAAATTCAGGCTCAAAACACCGGAAAATTCGATATTTTTGGTTCCTAGAAGCAATCTGTACATGCCTACTCCGTGTTAGAGTATTTTCAAAATACAGGCCCAAAACATGCTAGAAATCGATATTTTAGGTGCCCAAAGTCAATATGTGCATGCATCTTCTTTACCCGTTTATATCCCAAATTCAGGTTGAAAACTCTCGAAAATTCGAGATTTTTGGGTTCCAGAAGCGATCTGTACATGCCTACTCAGTGCTAGAATATTTTCAAAATATAGGCTCAAAACATGCTAAAAATCGATATTTTAGGTGTCCAAAGTCGATATGTGCATGCATCTTCTGTACCCGTTTACATCCCAAATTCAGGTTTAAAACACTTTAAAATTCGATATTTTTGGGTTCCAGAAGCAGTGTGCACATGCCTTCTCAGTGCTAGAATATTTTCAAAATGTAGGCCCAAAACATGCTCAAAATCAATATTTTGTGTGCCCAAAGTCGATATGTGCATGCATCTTCTATACCCGTTTATTTCCCAAATTCACGCTCAAAACACTCGAAATTTCGATATTTTTGTGTACCAGAAGCGATCTGTACATGCCTACTCTGTGTTAGAGTATTTTCAATATACATGCCCAAAACATGCTGAAAATCGATATTTTAGGTGCCCAAAGTTAATATGTGTATTCATCTTCTGTACCCGTTTATTTCCCAAATTCAGGCTCAAAACACTCGAAAATTCGATATTTTTGGGTCCCAGAAGCGATCTGTACATGACTACTCCGTGTTAGAGTATTTTCAAAATACAGGCCAAAAACATGCTCAAAATCGATATTTTGGGTGCCCAAAGTCGATATGTGCATGCATCTTCTGTACCCGTTTATATCTCAAATTCAGGCTCAAAACACCCGAAAATTCGATATTTTTGGGTCCCAGAAGCAATCTGTACATGCCTACTCCGTGTTAGAGTATTTTCAATATACAGGACCAAAACATGCTGAAAATCGATATTTTAGTTGCCCAAAGACAATATGTGTATGCATCTTCTGTACCCGTTTATATCTCAAATTCAGGCTCAAAACACCCGAAAATTCGATTTTTTGGGGTCCCAGAAGCGATCTGTACATGCCTACTTAGTGCTAGAATATTTTCAAGATATGGGCCCAAAACAGGCTAAAAATCGATATTTTAGGTGTCCAAACTCGATATGTGCATGCATCTTCTGTACCCGTTTACATCCCAAATTCAGGTTTAAAACACTCTAAAATTCGATATTTTTGGGTCCCAGAAGCGATCTGTACATGCCTACTCTGTGTTAGAGTATTTTCAAAATAGAGGCCCAAAACATGATGAAAATCGATATTTTAGGTGCCCAAAGTCAATATATGTATGCATCATCTGTACCCGTTTATATCCCAAATTCTGGCTCAAAACACCCGTAAATTCAATATTCTTGGGTCCCAGAAGCGATCTGAACATGCCTACTCCTTGCTAGAATGTTTTCAAGATACAGACCCAAAACAGGCTAAAAATCGATATTTTAGGTGTCCAAACTCGATATGTGCATGCATCTTCAGTACCCGTTTACATCCCAAATTCAGGTTTAAAACACTCTAAAATTCGATATTTTTGGGTCCCAGAAGCGATTTGTACATGCCTACTCTGTGTTAGAGTATTTTCAATATACAGGCCCAAAGCATGCTGAAAATCGATATTTTAGGTGCCTAAAGTCAATATGGGTATGCATCTTCTGTACCCGTTTATATCTCAAATTCAGTCTCAAAAAACCCGAAAATTCGATATTTTTGGGTCCCAGAAGCGATCTGTAGATGCCTACTCCTTGCTAGAATGTTTTCGAGATACAGACCCAAAACATGCTCAAAATCGATATTTTAGGTGTAAAAGGTCGATATGTGCATGCATCTTCAGTAACCGTTTACATCTCAAATTCAGGCTCAAAACACCCAAAAATCAATATTTTTTGGTCCCAAAAGCGATCTGTACATACCTACTCAGTGCTAGAATGTTTTCAAAATATAGGCTCAAAACATGCTTAAAATCGATATTTTAGGTGTCTAAAGTCGATATGTGCATGAATCTTCTGTACCCGTTTATATCTCAAATTCAGGCTCAAAACACCCGAAAATTCGATATTTTTGGGTCCCAGAAGCGATCTGTACATGCCTACTCAGTGCTAGAATTTTTTCAAAATATGTGCCCAAAACATGCTAAAAATCGATATTTTAAGTGCAAAAGGTCGATATGTGAATGCATCTTCTGTACCCATTTATATCTCAAATTCAGGCTCAAAACACCGGAAAATTCGATATTTTTGGTTCCTAGAAGCGATCTGTACATGCCTACTCCGTGTTAGAGTATTTTCAAAATACAGGCCCAAAACATGCTGGAAATCAATATTTTAGGTGCCCAAAGTCAATATGTGTATTCATCTTCTGTACTCGTTTATATCCCAAATTCAGGCTCAAAACACTTGAAAATTAGATTTTTTTGGGTCCCAGAAGCGATATATATATGCCAACTCAGTGCTAGAATATTTTCAAGATATACGCCCAAAACATGCTATAAGTCGATATTTTAGGTGCCCAAAGTCGATATGTGCTTGCATCTTCTGTACCCGTTTATATCTCAAATTCAGGCTCAAAACACCCGAAAATTCAATATTTTTGGGTCCCAGAAGCGATCTGTACATGCCTACTCAGTGCTAGAATGTTTTCAATATATACGACCAAAACATGCTAAAAATCGATATTTTATGTGCCCACAGTCGATATGTGCATGCATCTTCTTTACCCGTTTATATCTCAAATTCAGGCTCAAAACAACCGAAAATTCAATATTTTTGGGTCCCAGAAGCGATCTGTACATGCCTACTCAGTGCTAGAATGTTTTCAATATATACGACCAAAACATGCTAAAAATCGATATTTTATGTGCCCACAGTCGATATGTGCATGCATCTTCTGTACCCGTTTATATCTCAAATTCAGGCTAAAAACACCCGAAAATTCGATATGTTTGGGTCCCAGAAGCGATCTGTTAGAGTATTTTCAATATACAGGCACAAAACATGCTGAAAATCGATATTTTAGGTGCCCAAAGTTAATATGTGTATGCATCTTCTGTACCCGTTTATTTCCCAAATTCAAGCTCAAAACACTCGAAATTTCGATATTTTTGTGTACCAGAAGCGATCTGTACATGCCTACTCCGTGTTAGTTTTTTCAAAATACAGGCACAGAACATGCTGAAAATCGATATTTTGTGTGCCAAAAGTCGATATGTGCATGCATCTTCTGTACCCGTTTATATCTTAAATTCAGGCTCAAAACACTCGAAAATTCGATATTTTTGGGTCCCAGAAGCGATCTGTACATGACTACTCCGTTTTAGAGTATTTTCAAAATACAGGCCAAAAACATGCTCAAAATCGATATTTTTGGTGCCCAAAGTCGATATGTGCATGCATCTTCTGTACCAGTTTATATCTCAAATTCAGGCTCAAAACACCCGAAAATTCGATATTTTTGGGTCCCAGAAGCAATCTGTACATGCCTACTCCGTGGTAGAGTATTTTCAATATACAGGCCCAAAACATGCTGAAAATCGATATTTTAGTTGCACAAAGACAATATGTGTATGCATCTTCTGTACCCGTTTATATCCCAAATTCAGGCTCAAAACCCCCGAAAATTCGATTTTTTGAGGTCCCAGAAGCGATCTGTACATGCCTACTTAGTGCTAGAATATTTTCAAGATATGGGCCCAAAACATGGTAAAAATCGATATTTTAAGTGCCCAAAGTCGATATGTGCATGCATCTTCAGTACCCGTTTATATCTCAAATTCAGGCTCAAAACACCCGTAAATTCAATATTCTTGAGTCCCAGAAGCGATCTGAACATGCCTACTCAGTGCTAGAATATTTTCAAAATGTAGGCCCAAAACATTCTAAAAATCGATATTTTAGGTGTCCAAACTCGATATGTGCATGCATCTTATGTACCCGTTTACATCCCAAATTCAGGTTTAAAACACTCTAAAATTCGATATTTTTGGGTCCCAGAAGCGATCTGTACAAGCCTACTCTGTGTTAGAGTATTTTCAATATACAGGCCCAAAGCATGCTGAAAATCGATATTTCAGGTGCCTAAAGTTAATGTGGGTATGCATCTTCTGTACCCGTTTATATCTCAAATTCAGGCTCAAAAAAACCCGAAAATTCGATATTTTTGGGTCCCAGAAGCGATCTGTACATGCCTACTCAGTGCTAGAATGTTTTCAAGATACAGACCCAAAACATGCTCAAAATCGATATTTTAGGTGTAAAAGGTCGATATGTGCATGCATCTTTTGTAACCGTTTATATCTCAAATTCAGGCTCAAAACACTCCCAAATTCGATATTTTTGGATCCCAGAAGCGATCTGTACATGACTACTCCGTGTTAGAGTATTTTCAAAATACAGGCCAAAAACATGCTCAAAATCGATATTTTAGTTGCCCAAAGTCAATATGTGTATGCATCTTCTGTACCCGTTTATATCCCAAATTCTGGATCAAAACACCCGAAAATTCGATATTTTTGGGTCCCAGAAGCGATCTGTACATGCCTACTTAGTGCTAGAATTTTTTAAATTTATGGGCCAAAATCATGCTAAAAATCGATATTTTAAGTGCCCAAAGTCGATATGTGCATGCATCTTCTGTACCCGTTTATATCTCAAATTCAGGCTCAAAACACCCGAAAATTCGATATTTTTGGGTCCCAGAAGCGATCTGTACATGCCTACTCCTTGTTAGAGTATTTTCAAAATACAGGCCCAAAACATGCTGAAAATCAATATTTTAGGTGCCCAAAGTCGATATGTGCATGCATCTTCTGTACCCGTTTATATCTCAAATTCAGGTTCAGAACACCCGAAAATTCGATATTTTTGGGTCCCACAAGCGATCTGTACATGCCTACTCCGTGTTAGAGTATTTTCAATATACATGCACAAAACATGCTGAAAATCGATATTTTAGGTGCACAAAGTCAATATGTGTATGCATCTTCTGTACCCGTTTATATCTCAAATTCAGGCTAAAAACACCCGAAAATTCGACATGTTTGGGTCCCAGAAGCGATCTGTTAGAGTATTTTCAATATACAGGCACAAAACATGCTGAAAATCGATATTTTAGGTGCCCAAAGTTAATATGTGTATGCATCTTCTGTACCCGTTTATTTCCCAAATTCAAGCTCAAAACACTCGAAATTTCGATATTTTTGTGTACCAGAAGCGATCTGTACATGCCTACTCCGTGTTAGTTTTTTCAAAATACAGGCACAGAACATGCTGAAAATCGATATTTTGGGTGCCAAAAGTCGATATGTGCATGCATCTTCTGTACCCGTTTATATCTTAAATTCAGGCTCAAAACACTCGAAAATTCGATATTTTTGGGTCCCAGAAGCGATCTGTACATGACTACTCCGTGTTAGAGTATTATCAAAATACAGGCCAAAAACATGCTCAAAATCAATATTTTTGGTGCCCAAAGTCGATATGTGCATGCATCTTCTGTACCAGTTTATATCTCAAATTCAGGCTCAAAACACCCGAAAATTCGATATTTTTGGGTCCCAGAAGCAATCTGTACATGCCTACTCCGTGGTAGAGTATTTTCAATATACAGGCCCAAAACATGCTGAAAATCGATATTTTAGTTGCACAAAGACAATATGTGTATGCATCTTCTGTACCCGTTTATATCCCAAATTCAGGCTCAAAACCCCCGAAAATTCGATTTTTTGAGGTCCCAGAAGCGATCTGTACATGCCTACTTAGTGCTAGAATATTTTCAAGATATGGGCCCAAAACATGGTAAAAATCGATATTTTAAGTGCCCAAAGTCGATATGTGCATGCATCTTCAGTACCCGTTTATATCTCAAATTCAGGCTCAAAACACCCGTAAATTCAATATTCTTGAGTCCCAGAAGCGATCTGAACATGCCTACTCAGTGCTAGAATATTTTCAAAATGTAGGCCCAAAACATTCTAAAAATCGATATTTTAGGTGTCCAAACTCGATATGTGCATGCATCTTCTGTACCCGTTTACATCCCAAATTCAGGTTTAAAACACTCTAAAATTCGATATTTTTGGGTCCCAGAAGCGATCTGTACATGCCTACTCTGTGTTAGAGTATTTTCAATATACAGGCCCAAAGCATGCTGAAAATCGATATTTCAGGTGCCTAAAGTCAATGTGGGTATGCATCTTCTGTACCCGTTTATATCTCAAATTCAGGCTCAAAAAACCCGAAAATTCGATATTTTTGGGTCCCAGAAGCGATCTGTACATGCCTACTTAGTGCTAGAATTTTTTAAATTTATGGGCCAAAATCATGCTAAAAATCGATATTTTAAGTGCCCAAAGTCGATATGTGCATGCATCTTCTGTACCCGTTTATATCTCAAATTCAGGCTCAAAACACCCGAAAATTCGATATTTTTGGGTCCCAGAAGCGATCTGTACATGCCTACTCCGTGTTAGAGTATTTTCAATATACATGCACAAAACATGCTGAAAATCGATATTTTAGGTGCACAAAGTCAATATGTGTATGCATCTTCTGTACCCGTTTATTTCCCAAATTCAGGCTCAAAACACCCGAAAATTCGATATTTTTGGGTCCCAGAAGCGATCTGTACATACCTACTGAGTGCTAAAATATGTTGAAGTTATGGGGCCAAAACATGCTAAAAATCGATATTTTAGGTGTCCAAAGTCGAGATGTGCATGCATCTTTTATACCCGTTTATATCTCAAATTCAGGCTCAAAACACCCGAAAATTCGATATTTTTGGGTCCCAGAAGCGATCTGTACATACCTACTCAGTGCTTGAATTTTGTCAAAATATGGGCCCAAAACATGCTAAAAATCGATATTTTAAGTGCAAAAGGTCGATATGTGAATGCATCTTCTGTACCCGTTTATATCTCAAATTCAGGCTCAAAACACCGGAAAATTCGATATTTTTGGTTCCCAGAAGCGATCTGTACATGCCTACTCCGTGTTAGAGTATTTTCAAAATACAGGCCCAAAACATGCTGGAAATCAATATTTTAGGTGCCCAAAGTCAATATGTGTATTCATCTTCTGTACCCGTTTATATCCCAAATTCAGGCTCAAAACACTTGAAAATTCGATATTTTTGGGTCCCAGAAGCGATCTATATATGCTTACTCAGTGCTAAAATATTTTCAAGATATACGCCCAAAACATGCTAGAAATCGATATTTTAGGTGCCCAAAGTCGATATGTGCTTGCATCTTCTGTACCCTTTTATATCTCAAATTCAGGCTCAAAACACACGAAAATTCGATATCTTTGTGTCCAGGAAGCGATCTGTACATGCCTACTCCGTGTTAGAGTATTTACATAATACAGGCCCAAAACATGCTCAAAATCGATATTTTAAGTGCCCAAAGTCGATATGTGCATGCATCTTCAGTACCCGTTTATATCTCAAATTCAGGCTCAAAACACACGAAAATTCAATATTTTTGGGTCCCAGAAGCGATCTGTACATGCCTACTCAGTGCTAGAATGTTTTCAAAATATACGACCAAAACATGCTAAAAATCGATATTTTAGGTGCCCTCAGTCGATATGTGCATGCATCTTCTGTACCCGTTTATATCTCAAATTCAGGCTCAAAACACACGAAAATTCGTTATTTTTGTGTCCCAGAAGCGATCTGTACAGGCCTACTCCGTGTTAGAGTATTTTCAAAATACAGGCTCAAAATATGCTCAAAATCTATATTTTGGGTGCCCAAAGTCAATATGTGCATGCATCTTCTTTACCCGTTTATATTCCAAATTCAGGTTCAAAACACTCGAAAATTCGATATTTTTGGGTTCCAGAAGCGATCTGTACATGCCTACTCAGTGCTAAAATATTTTCAAAATATAGGCTCAAAACATGCTCAAAATCGATATTTTGTGTGCCCAAAGTCGATATGTGCATGCATCTTCTGTACCCGTTTATAACTCAAATTCAGGCTAAAAACACTCGAAAATTCGATATTTTTGGGTCCCAGAAGCGATCTGTACATGCCTACTCCCTGTTTGAGTATTTTCAATATACAGGCCCAAAACATGCTGAAAATCTATATTTTAGGTACCCAAAGTTAATATGTGTAAGCATCTTCTGTATCCGTTTATTTCCCAAATTCAGGCTCAAAACACTCGAAATTTCGATATTTTTGTGTACCAGAAGCGATCTGTACATGCCTACTCCGTGTTAGTTTTTTTAAGATACAGGCACAGAACATGCTGAAAATCGATATTTTGGGTGCCAAAAGTCGATATGTGCATGCATCTTCTGTACCCGTTTATATCTTAAATTCAAGCTCAAAACACTCGAAAATTCGATATTTTTGGGTCCCAGAAGCGATCTGTACATGACTACTCCGTGTTAGAGTATTTTCAAAATACAGCCCAAAAACATGCTCAAAATCGATATTTTGGGTGCCCAAAGTCGATATGTGCATGATTCTTCTGTACCCGTTTATATCTCAAATTCATGCTCAAAACACCCGAAAATTCGATATTTTTTTGGTCCCAGAAGCAATCTGTACATGCCTACTCCGTGGTAGAGTATTTTCAATATACAGGCCCAAAACATGCTGAAAATCGATATTTTAGTTGCCCAAAGACAATATGTGTATGCATCTTCTGTACCGGTTTATATCCCAAATTCAGGCTCAAAACACCCGAAAATTCGATTTTTTTGGGTCCCAGAAGCGATCTGTACATGCCTACTTAGTGCTAGAATATTTTCAAGATATGGGCCCAAAACATGGTAAAAATCGATATTTTAAGTGCCCAAAGTCGATATGTGCATGCATCTTCAGTACCCGTTTATATCTCAAATTCAGGCTCAAAACCCCCCAAAATTCGATATTTTTGGGTCCCAGAAGCGATCTGTACATGCCTACTCAGTGCTAGAATGTTTTCAAAATATAGGCTCAAAACATGCTAAAAATCGATATTTAATGTGTCCAAAGTCAATATGTGCATGCACCTTCTGTACCCGTTTATATCTCAAATTCAGGCTCAAAACACCCAAAAATTCGATATTTTTGGGTCCCAGAAGCGATCTGTACATTCCTACTCCTTGCTAGAATGTTTCCAAGATACAGACCAAAAACATGCTCAAAATCGATATTTTAGGTGTAAAAAGTCGATATGTGCATGCATCTTCAGTAACCGTTTATATCTCAAATTCAGGCTCAAAACACCCGAAAATCAATATTTTTGGGTCCCAGAAGGGATCTGTGCATGCCTACTCAGTGCTAGAATGTTTTCAAAATATAGGCTCAAAACATGTTAAAAATCAATATTTTAGGTGTCCAAAGTCGATATGTTCATGCATCTTCAGTACCCGTTTGTATCTCAAATTCAGGCTCAAAACACCGGAAAATTCAATATTTTTGGGTCCCAGAAGCGATCTGTACATGCCCACTCAGTGCTAGAATGTTTTCAAAATATAGGCTCAAAACATGATTAAAATCGATATTTTAGGTGTCTAAAGTCGATATGTGCATGAATCTTCTGTACCCGTTTATATCTCAAATTCAGGCTCAAAACACCCGAAAATTCGAAAATTTAGGGTTCCAGAAGCGATCTGTACATGCATACTCCGTGGTAGAGTATTTTCAATATACAGGCCCAAAACATGCTGAAAATCGATATTTTAGTTGCCCAAAGTCAATATGTGTATTCATCTTCTGTACCCGTTTATATCTCAAATTCAGGCTCAAAACACCCGAAAATTCGATATATTTGGGTCCCAGAAGCGATCTGTACATGCTTACTCAGTGCTAGAATTTTTTTCAATATATGGGCCCAAATCTTGCTAAAAATCGATATTTTATGTGCCCAAAGTCGATATGTGCATACATCTTCTGTACCCGTTTATATCTCAAATTCAGGCTGAAAACACCCGAAAATTCGATATTTTTGGGTCCCAGAAGCGATCTGTACAAGCCTACTCCGTGTTAGTGTATTTTCAAAATACAGGCACCAAACATGCTGAAAATCAATATTTTAGGTGCCCAAAGTCGATATGTGCATGCATCTTCTGTACCCGTTTATATCTCAAATTCAGGTTCAGAACTCCCGAAAATTCGATATTTTTGGGTCCCAGAAGCGATCTGTACATGCCTACTCCGTGTTAGAGTATTTTCAATATACAGGCATAAAACATGCTGAAAATCGATATTTTAGGTGCCCAAAGTCAATATGTGTATGCATCTTCTGTACCCGTTTATTTCCAAAATTCAGGCTCAAAACATCCGAAAATTCGATATTTTTGGGTCCCAGAAGCGATCTGTACATGTCTACTCAGTGCTAGAATATATTGAAGATATGGGCCCAAAACATGCTAAAAATCGACATTTTAGGTGCCCAAAGTCGATATGTGCATTCATCTTCTGTACCCGTTTATATCTCAAATTGAAGCTCAAAACAACCGAAAATTCGATATTTTTGGGTCCCAGAAGCGATCTGTACATGCCTACTCCGTGTTATATTTTTTTTAAATACAGGCCCAAAACATGCTGAAAATCTATATTTTAGGTGAACAAAGTCAATATGTGTATGCATCTTCTGTATCCGTTTATATCCCAAATTCAGGCTCAAAACACCCGAAAATTCAACATTTTTGGGTCCCAAAAGCGATCTGTACATGCCTACTCAGTGCTAGAATTTTTTCAAAATATAGGCTCAAAACATGCTAAAAATCGATATTTTAGGTGTCCAAAGTCGATATGTGCATGCATCTTCTGTACACGTTTATATCTCAAATTCAGGCTCAAAACACCCGAAAATTCGATATTTTTGGGTCTTAGAAGCGATCTGTACATGCCTACTCAGTGCTAGAATTTTTTCAAAATATGGGCCCAAAACATGCTAAAAATCGATATTTTAAATGCAAAAAATCGATATGTGCATGCATCTTCTGTACCCGTTTATATCTCAAATTCAGGCTCAAAACACCCGAAAATTCGAAAATTTAGGGTTCCAGAAGCGATCTGTACATGCATACTCCGTGGTAGAGTATTTTCAATATACAGGCCCAAAACATGCTGAAAATCGATATTTTAGTTGCCCAAAGTCAATATGTGTATTAATCTTCTGTACCCGTTTATATCCCAAATTCAGGCTCAAAACACCCGAAAATTCGATATTTTTGGGTCCCAGAAGCGATCTGTACATGCTTACTCAGTGCTAGAATTTTTTTCAATATATGGGCCCAAATCTTGCTAAAAATCGATATTTTATGTGCCTAAAGTCGATATGTGCATACATCTTCTGTACCCGTTTATATCTCAAATTCAGGCTGAAAACACCCGAAAATTCGATATTTTTGGGTCCCAGAAGCGATCTGTACAAGCCTACTCCGTGTTAGTGTATTTTCAAAATACAGGCACCAAACATGCTGAAAATCAATATTTTAGGTGCCCAAAGTCGATATGTGCATGCATCTTCTGTACCCGTTTATATCTCAAATTCAGGTTCAGAACTCCCGAAAATTCGATATTTTTGGGTCCCAGAAGCGATCTGTACATGCCTACTCCGTGTTAGAGTATTTTCAATATACAGGCATAAAACATGCTGAAAATCGATATTTTAGGTGCCCAAAGTCAATATGTGTATGCATCTTCTGTACCCGTTTATTTCCAAAATTCAGGCTCAAAACATCCGAAAATTCGATATTTTTGGGTCCCAGAAGCGATCTGTACATGTCTACTCAGTGCTAGAATATATTGAAGATATGGGCCCAAAACATGCTAAAAATCGACATTTTAGGTGCCCAAAGTCGATATGTGCATTCATCTTCTGTACCCGTTTATATCTCAAATTGAAGCTCAAAACACCCGAAAATTCGATATTTTTGGGTCCCAGAAGCGATCTGTACATGCCTACTCCGTGTTATATTTTTTTTAAATACAGGCCCAAAACATGCTTAAAATCGAAATTTTAGGTGAACAAAGTCAATATGTGTATGCATCTTCTGTATCCGTTTATATCCCAAATTCAGGCTCAAAACACCCGAAAATTCAACATTTTTGGGTCCCAAAAGCGATCTGTACATGCCTACTCAGTGCTAGAATTTTTTCAAAATATAGGCTCAAAACATGCTAAAAATCGATATTTTAGGTGTCCAAAGTCGATATGTGCATGCATCTTCTGTACACGTTTATATCTCAAATTCAGGCTCAAAACACCCGAAAATTCGATATTTTTGGGTCTTAGAAGCGATCTGTACAAGCCTACTCCGTGTTAGTGTATTTTCAAAATACAGGCACCAAACATGCTGAAAATCAATATTTTAGGTGCCCAAAGTCGATATGTGCATGCATCTTCTGTACCCGTTTATATCTCAAATTCAGGTTCAGAACTCCCGAAAATTCGATATTTTTGGGTCCCAGAAGCGATCTGTACATGCCTACTCCGTGTTAGAGTATTTTCAAAATACAGGCCCAAAACAGGCTCAAAATCGATATTTTGGGTGCCCAAAGTCGATATGTGAATGCATCTTCTGTACCCGTTTATATCCTAAATTCAGGTTTAAAACACTCAAAAATTCGATATTTTTGGGTCACAGAAGCGATCTGTACATGCCTACTCCTTGCTAGAATGTTTTCAAGATACAGACCCAAAACATAATCAAAATCGATATTTTAGGTGCAAAAAGTCGATATGTGCATGCATCTTCAGTACCCGTTTATATCACAAATTCAGGCTCAAAATATCCGAAAATTCAACATTTTTGGGTCCCAGAAGCGATCTGTACATGCCTACTCAGTGCTAGAATTTTTTTAAAATATAGGCTCAAAACATGCTAAAAATGGATATTTAATGTGTCCAAAGTCGATATGTGCATTCATCTTCTGTACCCGTTTATATCTACAATTCAGGCTCAAAACACCCGAAAATTCGATATTTTTGGGTCCCAAAAGCGATCTGTACATGCTTACTCAGTGGTAGAATTTTTTCAATATATGGGCCCAAATCATGCTAAAAATCAATATTTTAGGTGCACAAAGTCGATATGTGCATGCATCTTCTGTACTCGTTTATATCCCAAATTCAGGCTCAAAACACCCGAAAATCAATATTTTGCGGTCCCAGAAGCGATCTGTGCATTCCTACTCAGTGCTAGAATTTTTTCAAAATATAGGCTCAAAACATGCTAAAAATCGATATTTTAGGTGTCCAAAGTCGATATGTGCATGGATCTTCTGTACCCCTTTATATCTCAAATTCAGGCTCAAAACACCCGAAAATTCAAAACTTTCCGTTCCCTGAAGCGATCTGTACATGCCTACTCATTGCTGGAATGTTTTCAAAATATAGGCCCAAAACATTAAAAAATCGATATTTTAAGTGTCTAAAGTCGATATGTTCATGCATCTTCTGTACCCGTTTATATCTCAAATTCAGGCTCAAAACACCCGAAAATTCGATATTTTTGGGTCCCAAAAGCGATCTGTACATGCCTACTCCCTGTTAGAGTATTTTCAAAATACAGGCCCAAAACATGCTGAAAATCGATATTTTAGGTGCACAAAGTCGATATGTGTATGCATCTTCTGTATCCGTTTATATCTCAAATTCAGGCTCAAATCACCGGAAAATTCGATATTTTTGGGTCCCAGAAGCGATCTGTACATGCCTACTTAGTGCTAGAATATTTTCTAAATATAGGCCTAAAACGTGTTAAAAATCGATATTTTGGGTGCCCAAAGTCGATATGTGCATGCATCTTTTGTACCTGTTTATATCTCAAATTCAGGCTCAAAACACCCGAAAATTCGATATTTTTGGGTCCCAGAAGCGATCTGTACACGCCTACTCCTTGCTAGAATGTATTCAAGATACAGACCCAAAACATGCTCAAAATCGATATTTTAGGTGCAAGAAGTCGATATGTGCATGATTCTTCAGTACCCGTTTATATCTCAAATTCAGGCTCAAAACACCCGAAAATTCAATATTTTTCGTTCCCAGAAGCGATCTGTACATGCCTACTTAGTGCTGGAATGTTTTCAAAATATAGGCTCAAAACATGATAATAATCGATATTTTTAGTGTCTAAAATCGATATGTTCATGCATCTTCTGTACCCGTTTATATCACAAATTCAGGCTCAAAACCCCCGAAATTTCGATATTTTTGTGTCCCAGAAGCGATCTGTACATGCCTACTCCCTGTTTGAATATTTTCAAAATACAGGCCCAAAACATGCTGAAAATCGATATTGTAGGTGCACAAAGTCAAAATGTGTATGCATCTTCTGTATCCGTTTATATCCCAAATTCAGGCTCAAAATAACCGAAAATTCGATATTTTTGGGTCCCAGAAGCGATCTGTACATGCCAACTTAGTGCTATAATATTATCACAATATAGGCCCAAAACGTGCTAAAAATCGATATTTTGGGTGCCCAAAGTCGATATGTGCATGCATCTTCTGTACCCGTTTACATCCCAAATTCAGGTTTAAAACACTCGAAAATTCGATATTTTTGGGTCCCAGAAGCGATCTGTACATGCCTACTCCTTGCTAGAATGTTTTCAAGATACAGACCCAAAACATGTTCAAAATCGATATTTTAGGTGCAAAAAGGCGATATGTGCATGCATCTTCAGTACCCGTTTATATCTCAAATTCAGGCTCAAAACACTCGTAAATTCAATATTTTTGGGTCCCAGAAGCGATCTGTACATGCCTACTCAGTGCTAGAATATTTTCAAAATATTGGCACAAAACATGCTAAAAATCGATATTTTAGGTGTCCAAAGTCGATATGTGCATGCATCTTCTGTACACGTTTACATCCTAAATTAAGGTTTAAAACACTCTAAAAATCGATATTTTTGGGTTCTAGAAGCGATCTGTACATGCCTACTCAGTGCTAGAATATTTTCAAAATATTGGCACAAAACATGCTCAAAATCGATATTTTGGGTGCCCAAAGTCGATATGTGCATGCATCTTCTGTACCCGTTTATATCTCAAAATCAGGCTCAAAACCCACGAAAATTCGATATTTTTGGGTCCCAAAAGCGATCTGTCCATGCCTACTCAGTGCTAGAATGTTTTCAAAATATAGGCTCAAAACATGCTAAAAATCGATATTTTAGGTGTCCATAGTCGATATGTGCATGGATCTTCTGTACCCGTTTACATCCCAAATTCAGGCTCAAAACACCCGAAAATTCAAAACTTTCCGTTCCATGAAGCGATCTGTACATGCCTACTCAGTGCTGGAATGTTTTTAAAATATAGGCCCAAAACATTAAAAAATTGATATTTTAAGTGACTAAAGTCGATATGTTCATGCATCTTTTGTACCCGTTTATATTTAAAATTCAGGCTCAAAACCCCCGAAAATTCGATATTTTTGGGTCCCAGAAGCGATCTGTACATGCCTACTCCCTGTTAGAGTATTTTCAAAATACAGGCCCAAAACATGCTGAAAATCGATATTTTAGGTGCACAAAGTCGATATGAGTATGCATCATCTGTATCCGTATATATCCCAAATTCAGGCTCAAATCACCCGAAAATTCAATATTTTTGGGTCCCAGAAGCGATCTGTACATGCCTACTTAGTGCTACAATATTTTCTAAATATAGGCCTAAAACGTGTTAAAAATCGATATTTTGGGTTCCCAAATTCGATATGTGCATGCATCTTTTGTACCTGTTTATATCTCAAATTCAGGCTCAAAACACCCGAAAATTCGATATTTTTGGGTCCCAGAAGCGATCTGTACACGCCTACTCCTTGCTAGAATGTATTCAAGATACAGACCCAAAACATGCTCAAAATCGATATTTTAGGTGCAAGAAGTCGATATGTGCATGATTCTTCAGTACCCGTTTATATCTCAAATTCAGGCTCAAAACACCCGAAAATTCAATATTTTTGGGTCCCAGAAGCGATCTGTACATGCCTACTTAGTGCTGGAATGTTTTCAAAATATAGGCTCAAAATATGATAATAATCGATATTTTTAGTGTCTAAAGTCGATATGTTCATGCATCTTCTGTACCCGTTTATATCACAAATTCAGGCTCAAAACCCCCGAAAATTCGATATTTTTGGGTCCCAGAAGCGATCTGTACATGCCTACTCCCTTTTTGAGTATTTTCAAAATACAGGCACAAAACATGCTGAAAATCGATATTGTAGGTGCACAAAGTCAATATGTGTATGCATCTTCTGTATCCGTTTATATCCCAAATTCAGGCTCAAAATACCCGAAAATTCGATATTTTTTGGTCCCAGAAGCGATCTGTACATGCCTACTTAGTGCTATAATATTTTCAAAATATAGGCCCAAAACGTGCTAAAAATCGATATTTTGGGTGCACAAAGTCGATATGTGCATGCATCTTCTGTATCCGTTTATATCCCAAATTCAGGCTCAAAATAACCGAAAATTCGATATTTTTTGGTCCCAGAAGCGATCTGTACATGCCTA
Source organism: Petrolisthes cinctipes (assembly GCA_033782935.1). Taxonomy (NCBI): domain Eukaryota; kingdom Metazoa; phylum Arthropoda; class Malacostraca; order Decapoda; family Porcellanidae; genus Petrolisthes; species Petrolisthes cinctipes. Next base: position 147,854 of record JAWQEG010000279.1, on the reverse strand, counting down.
CTTAGTGCTATAATATTTTCACAATATAGGCCCAAAACGTGCTAAAAATCGATATTTTGGGTGCCCAAAGTCGATATGTGCATGCATCTTCTGTACCCGTTTACATCCCAAATTCAGGTTTAAAACACTCGAAAATTCGATATTTTTGGGTCCCAGAAGCGACATGTACATGCCTACTCCTTGCTAGAATGTTTTCAAGATACAGACCCAAAACATGTTCAAAATCGATATTTTAGGTGCAAAAAGGCGATATGTGCATGCATCTTCAGTACCCGTTTATATCTCAAATTCAGGCTCAAAACACTCGTAAATTCAATATTTTTGGTCCCAGAAGCGATCTGTACATGCCTACTAAGTGCTAGAATATTTTCAAAATATTGGCACAAAACATGCTAAAAATCGATATTTTAGGTGTCCAAAGTCTATATGTGCAAGCATCTTCTGTACACGTTTACATCCCAAATTAAGGTTTAAAACACTCTAAAAATCGATATTTTTGGGTTCCAGAAGCGATCTGTACATGCCTACTCAGTGCTGGAATATTTTAAAAATATAGGCTTAAAACATGCTAAAAATCGATATTTTAAGTGTCTAAAGTCGATATGTGCATGCATCTAAAGTACCCGTTTATATCCCAAATTCAGGCTCAAAACACCCGAAAATCAATATTTTGGGGTCCCCGCAGCGATCTGTGCATGCCTACTCAGTGCTAGAATGTTTTCAAAATATAGGCTCAAAACATGCTAAAAATCGATATTTTAGGTGTCCAAAGTCGATATGTGCATGGATCTTCTGTACCCGTTTATATCTCAAATTCAGGCTCAAAACACCCGAAAATTCAAAACTTTCCGTTCCCTGAAGCGATCTGTACATGCCTACTCAGTGCTGGTATGTTTTCAAAATATAGGCCCAAAACATTAAAAAATTGATATTTTAAGTGTCTAAAGTCGATATGTTCATGCATCTTCTGAACCCGTTTATATTTAAAATTCAGGCTCAAAACACCCGAAAATTCGATATTTTTGGGTCCCAGAAGCGATCTGTACATGCCTACTCCCTGTTAGAGTATTTTCAAAATACAGGCCCAAAACATGCTGAAAATCGATATTTTAGGTGCACAAAGTCGATATGTGCATGCATCTTCTGTACCCGTTTATATCCCAAATTCAGGCTCAAAACACCCGAAAATCAATATTTTGGGGTCCCAGAAGCGATTTGTGCATGCCTACTCAGTGCTAGAATGTTTTCAAAATATAGGCTCAAAACATGCTAAAAATCGATATTTTAGGTGTCCAAAGTCGATATGTGCATGGATCTTCTGTACCCGTTTATATCTCAAATTCAGGCTCAAAACACCCGAAAATTCAAAACTTTCCGTTCCCTGAAGCGATCTGTACATGCCTACTCAGTGCTGGAATGTTTTCAAAATATAGGCTCAAAACATGCTTAAAATCGATATTTTAGGTGTCTAAAGTCGATATGTGCATGAATCTTCTGTACCCGTTTATATCTCGAATTCAGGCTCAAAACACCCGAAAATTCGATATTTTTGGGTCCCAGAAGCGATCTGTACATGCCTACACTGTGTTAGAGTATTTTCAAAATAGAGGCCCAAAACATGATGAAAATCGATATTTTGGGTGCCCAAAGTCGATATGTGCATGCATCTTCTGTACCCGTTTATATCTTAAATTCAGGCTCAAAACACTCGAAAATTCGATATTTTTGGGTCCCAGAAGCGATCTGTACATTACTACTCCGTGTTAGAGTATTTTCAAAATAAAGGACAAAAACATGCTCAAAATCGATATTTTGGGTGCCCAAAGTCGATATGTGCATGCATCTTCTGTACCCGTTTATATCTCTATTTCAGGCTCAAAAGACCCGAAAATTCGATATTTTTAATTCCCAGAAGCGATCTGTACATGCATACTCAGTGCTAGAATTTTTTCGAAATATGGGCCCAAAACATGCTAAAAATCGATATTTTAGGTGCCCAAAGTCAATATGTGTATGCATCTTCTGTATTCGTTTATATCTCTATTTCAGGCTCAAAACACCCGTAAATTCGATATTTTTGGGTCCCAGAAGCGATCTGTACATGCCTACTCCTTGCTAGAATGTTTTCAAGATACAGACCCAAAACATGCTCAAAATCGATATTTTAGGTGTAAAAGGTCGATATGTGCATGCATCTTCAGTAACCGTTTATATCTCAAATTCAGGCTCAAAACACCCGAAAATCAATATTTTTTGGTCCCAGAAGCGATCTGTACATACCTACTCAGTGCTAGAATGTTTTCAATATATAGGCTCAAAACATGCTTAAAATCGATATTTTAGGTGTCTAATGTCGATATGTGCATGAATCTTCTGTACCCGTTTATATCTCGAATTCAGGCTCAAAACACCCGAAAATTCGATATTTTTGGGTCCCAGAAGCGATCTGTACATGCCTACCTGATGCTAGAATTTTTTAAATTTATGGGCCCAAATCATGCTAAAAATCGATATTTTAGGTGCCCAAAGTCGATATGTGCATGCATCTTCTGTACCCGTTTATATCTCAAATTCAGGCTCAAAACAACCGAAAATTCGATATTTTTGGGTCCCAGAAGCGATCTGTACATGCCTACTCCGTGTTAGAGTATTTTCAAAATACAGGCCCAAAACATGCTGAAAATCAATATTTTAGGTGCCCAAAGTCGATATGTGCATGCATCTTCTGTACCCGTTTATATCTCAAATTCAGGTTCAGAACACCCGAAAATTCAACATTTTTGGGTCCCAGAAGCGATCTGTACATGCCTACTCCGTGTTAGAGTATTTTCAAAATAAAGGCACAAAACATGCTGAAAATCGATATATTTTAGGTGCCCAAAGTCAATATGTGTATGCATCTTCTGTACCCGTTTATATCCCAAATTCAGGCTCAAAACACCCGAAAATTCGATATTTTTGGGTCCCAGAAGCAATCTGTACATGCCTACTCCTTGCTAGTATATTTTCAAGATATAGACCCAAAACATGCTCAAAATCGATATTTCAGGTACAAAAAGTCGATATGTGCATGCATCTTCAGTACCCGTTTATATCTCAAATTCAGGCTCAAAACACCCAAAAATCAATATTTTTGGTCCCAGAAGCGATCTGTACATACCTACTCAGTGCTAGAATGTTTTCAAAATATAGGCTCAAAACATGCTTAAAATCGATATTTTAGGTGTCTAAAGTCGATATGTTCATGAATCTTCTGTACCCGTTTATATCTCGAATTCAGGCTCAAAACACCCGAAAATTCGATATTTTTGGGTCCCAGAAGCGATCTGTACATGCCTACACTGTGTTAGAGTATTTTCAAAATAGAGGCCCAAAACATGATGAAAATCGATATTTTGGGTGCCCAAAGTCGATATGTGCATGCATCTTCTGTACCCGTTTATATCTTAAATTCAGGCTCAAAACACTCGAAAATTCGATATTTTTGGGTCCCAGAAGCGATCTGTACATTACTACTCCGTGTTAGAGTATTTTCAAAATAAAGGCCAAAAACATGCTCAAAATCGATATTTTGGGTGCCCAAAGTCGATATGTGCATGCATCTTCTGTACCCGTTTATATCTCAAATTCAGGCTCAAAAGACCCGAAAATTCGATATTTTTAATTCCCAGAAGCGATCTGTACATGCATACTCCGTGTTAGAGTATTTTCAAAATAAAGGCACAAAACATGCTGTAAATCGATATATTTTAGGTGCCCAAAGTCAATATGTGTATGCATCTTCTGTACCCGTTTATATCCCAAATTCAGGCTCAAAACACCCGAAAATTCGATATTTTTGGGTCCCAGAAGCAATCTGTACATGCCTATTCCTTGCTAGTATGCTTTCAAGATATAGACCCAAAACATGCTCAAAATCGATATTTCAGGTACAAAAAGTCGATATGTGCATGCATCTTCAGTACCCGTTTATATCTCAAATTCAGTCTCAAAACATCCGAAGATTCAATATTTTTCGTTCCCAGAAGCGATTTGTACATGCCTAATCAGTGCTGGAATATTTTCAAAATATAGGCTCAGAACATGCTGAAAATCGATATTTTAGTTGCCCAAAGTCAATATGTGTATGCATCTTCTGTACCCGTTTATATCCCAAATTCAGGCTAAAAACACTTGAAAATTCGATATTTTTGGGTCCCAGAAGCGATCTATAGTGCTAGAATATTTTCAAGATATACGCCCAAGACATGCTAGAAATCGATATTTTAGGTGCCCAAAGTCGATATGTGCTTGCATCTTCTGTACCCGTTTATATCTCAAATTCAGGCTCAAAACACACGAAAATTCGATATCTTTGTGTCCCAGAAGCGATCTGTACATGCCTACTCAGTGCTAGAATTTTTTCGAAATATGGGCCCAAAACATGCTAAAAATCGATATTTTAGGTGCCCAAAGTCAATATGTGTATGCATCTTCTGTACCCGTTTATATCTCTATTTCAGGCTCAAAAAACCCGAAAATTCGATATTTTTGGGTCCCAGAAGCGATCTGTACATGCCTACTCCTTGCTAGAATGTTTTCAAGATACAGACCCAAAACATGCTCAAAATCGATATTTTAGGTGTAAAAGGTCGATATGTGCATGCATCTTCAGTAACCGTTTATATCTCAAATTCAGGCTCAAAACACCCGAAAATCAATATTTTTTGGTCCCAGAAGCGATCTGTACATACCTACTCAGTGCTAGAATGTTTTCAATATATAGGCTCAAAACATGCTTAAAATCGATATTTTAGGTGTCTAATGTCGATATGTGCATGAATCTTCTGTACCCGTTTATATCTAAAATTCAGGCTCAAAACACCCGAAAATTCGAAATTTTTGTGTTGCACAAGCGATCTGTATATGCCTACTCCGTGGTAGAGTATTTTTAATATACAGGACCAAAAGATGCTGAAAATCGATATTTTAGTTGCCCAAAGTCAATATGTGTATGCATCTTCTGTACCCGTTTATATCCCAAATTCAGGCTCAAAACACCCGAAAATTCGATATTTTTGGGTCCCAGAAGCGATCTGTACATGCCTACCTGGTGCTAGAATTTTTTAAATTTATGGGCCCAAATCATGCTAAAAATCGATATTTTAGGTGCCCAAAGTCGATATGTGCATGCATCTTCTGTACCCGTTTATATCTCAAATTCAGGCTAAAAACACCCGAAAATTCGATATTTTTGGGTCCCAGAAGCGATCTGTACATGCCTACTCCGTGTTAGAGTATTTTCAAAATACAGGCCCAAAACATGCTGAAAATCAATATTTTAGGTGCCCAAAGTCGATATGTGCATGCATCTACTGTACCCGTTTATATCTCAAATTCAGGTTCAGAACACCCGAAAATTCAACATTTTTGGGTCCCAGAAGCGATCTGTAGATGCCTACTCCGTGTTAGAGTATTTTCAATATACAGGCACAAAACATGCTGAAAATCGATATTTTAGGTGCCCAAAGTCAATATGTGTATGCATCTTCTGTACCCGTTTATTTCCCAAATTCAGGCTCAAAACACCCGAAAATTCGATATTTTTGGGTCCCAGAAGCGATCTGTACATGCCTATTCCTTGCTAGTATGCTTTCAAGATATAGACCCAAAACATGCTCAAAATCGATATTTCAGGTACAAAAAGTCGATATGTGCATGCATCTTCAGTACCCGTTTATATCTCAAATTCAGTCTCAAAACATCCGAAAATTCAATATTTTTCGTTCCCAGAAGCGATTTGTACATGCCTAATCAGTGCTGGAATATTTTCAAAATATAGGCTCAGAACATGCTGAAAATCGATATTTTAGTTGCCCAAAGTCAATATGTGTATGCATCTTCTGTACCCGTTTATATCTCAAATTAAGGCTCAAAACACCCGAAAATTCGATATTTTTGGGTCCCAGAAGCGATCTGTACATGCCTACTCAGTGCTAGAATTTTTTCGAAATATGGGCCCAAAACATGCTAAAAATCGATATTTTAGGTGCCCAAAGTCAATATGTGTATGCATCTTCTGTATTCGTTTATATCTCTATTTCAGGCTCAAAACACCCGTAAATTCGATATTTTTGGGTCCCAGAAGCGATCTGTACATGCCTACTCCTTGCTAGAATGTTTTCAAGATACAGACCCAAAACATGCTCAAAATCGATATTTTAGGTGTAAAAGGTTGATATGTGCATGCATCTTCAGTAACCGTTTATATCTCAAATTCAGGCTCAAAACACCCGAAAATCAATATTTTTTGGTCCCAGAAGCGATCTGTACATACCTACTCAGTGCTAGAATGTTTTCAATATATAGGCTCAAAACATGCTTAAAATCGATATTTTAGGTGTCTAATGTCGATATGTGCATGAATCTTCTGTACCCGTTTATATCTCGAATTCAGGCTCAAAACACCCGAAAATTCGATATTTTTGGGTCCCAGAAGCGATCTGTACATGCCTACTCTGTGTTATAGTATTTTCAAAATACAGGCCCAAAACATGATGAAAATCAATATTTTAGGTGCCCAAAGTCAATATATGTATGCATCATCTGTACCCGTTTATATCCCAAATTCAGGCTCAAAAAACCCGAAAATTCGATATTTTTGGGTTCCAGAAGCGATTTTTACATACCTACTCAGTGCTAGAATATTTTCAAAATATAAGCCCAGAACATGCTGAAAATCGATATTTTGGGTGCCAAAAGTCGATATGTGCATGCATCTTCTGTACCCGTTTATATCTTAAATTCAGGCTCAAAACACCCGAAAATTCGATATTTTTGGATCCCAGAAGCGATCTGTACATGCCTACTCCGTGTTAGAGTATTTTCAAAATACAGGCCAAAAACATGCTCAAAATCGATATTTTGGGTGCCCAAAGTCGATATGTGCATTCATCTTCTGTACCCGTTTATATCTAAAATTCAGGCTCAAAACACCCGAAAATTCGAAATTTTTGTGTTGCACAAGCGATCTGTATATGCCTACTCCGTGGTAGAGTATTTTTAATATACAGGACCAAAAGATGCTGAAAATCGATATTTTAGTTGCCCAAAGTCAATATGTGTATGCATCTTCTGTACCCGTTTATATCCCAAATTCAGGCTCAAAACACCCGAAAATTCGATATTTTTGGGTCCCAGAAGCGATCTGTACATGCCTACCTGGTGCTAGAATTTTTTAAATTTATGGGCCCAAATCATGCTAAAAATCGATATTTTAGGTGCCCAAAGTCGATATGTGCATGCATCTTCTGTACCCGTTTATATCTCAAATTCAGGCTAAAAACACCCGAAAATTCGATATTTTTGGGTCCCAGAAGCGATCTGTACATGCCTACTCCGTGTTAGAGTATTTTCAAAATACAGGCCCAAAACATGCTGAAAATCAATATTTTAGGTGCCCAAAGTCGATATGTGCATGCATCTTCTGTACCCGTTTATATCTCAAATTCAGGTTCAGAAAACCCGAAAATTCAACATTTTTGGGTTCCAGAAGCGATCTGTAGATGCCTACTCCGTGTTAGAGTATTTTCAATATACATGCACAAAACATGCTGAAAATCGATATTTTAGGTGCCCAAAGTCAATATGTGTATGCATCTTCTGTACCCGTTTATTTCCCAAATTCAGGCTCAAAACACCCGAAAATTCGATATTTTTGGGTCCCAGAAGCGATCTGTACATGCCAACTGAGTGCTAAAATATATTGAAGTTATGGGGCCAAACATGCTAAAAATCGATATTTTAGGTGTCCAAAGTCGATATGTGCATGCATCTTTTGTACCCGTTTATATCTCAAATTCAGGCTCAAAACACCCGAAAATTCGATATTTTTGGTTCCCAGAAGCGATCTGTACATGCCTACTCCGTGTTAGAGTATCTTCAAAATACAGGCCCAAAACATGCTGGAAATCAATATTTTAGGTGCCCAAAGTCAATATGTGTATTCATCTTCTGTACCCGTTTATATCCCAAATTCAGGCTCAAAACACTTGAAAATTCGATATTTTTGGGTCCCAGAAGCGATCTATAGTGCTAGAATATTTTCAAGATATGCGCCCAAGACATGCTAGAAATCGATATTTTAGGTGCCCAAAGTCGATTTGTGCTTGCATCTTCTGTACCCGTTTATATCTCAAATTCAGGCTCAAAACACACGAAAATTCGATATCTTTGTGTCCCAGAAGCGATCTGTACATGCCTACTCCGTGTTAGAGCATTTTCATAATACAGGCCCAAAACATGCTAAAAACCGATATTTTAGGTGCCCAAATTCGATATGTGCATGCATCTTCAGTACCCGTTTATATCTCAAATTCAGGCTCAAAACACCCGAAAACTCAATATTTTTGGGTCCCAGAAGCGATCTGTACATGCCTACTCAGTGCTAGAATTTTTTCGAAATATGGGCCCAAAACATGCTAAAAATCGATATTTTAGGTGCCCAAAGTCAATATGTGTATGCATCTTCTGTACCCGTTTATATCTCTATTTCAGGCTCAAAAAACCCGAAAATTCGATATTTTTGGGTCCCAGAAGCGATCTGTACATGCCTACTCCTTGCTAGAATGTTTTCAAGATACAGAAACAAAACATGCTCAAAATCGATAATTTAGGTGTAAAAGGTCGATATGTGCATGCATCTTCAGTAACCGTTTATATCTCAAATTCAGGCTCAAAACACCCGAAAATACATATTTTTTGGTCCCAGAAGCGATCTGTACATACCTACTCAGTGCTAGAATGTTTTCAAAATATAGGCTCAAAACATGCTTAAAATCGATATTTTAGGTGTCTAAAGTCGATATGTGCATGAATCTTCTGTACCCGTTTATATCTCGAATTCAGGCTCAAAACCCCCGAAAATTCGATATTTTTGGGTCCCAGAAGCGATCTGTACATGCCTACTCTGTGTTAGAGTATTTTCAAAATACAGGCCCAAAACATGATGAAAATCGATATTTTAGGTGCCCAAAGTCAATATATGTATGCATCATCTGTACCCGTTTATATCCCAAATTCAGGCTCAAAACACCCGAAAATTCGATATTTTTGGGTTCCAGAAGCGATCTGTACATGCCTACTCCGTGTTAGAGTATTTTCAAAATACAGGCCCAAAACATGCTGAAAATCAATATTTTAGGTGCCCAAAGTCGATATGTGCATGCATCTTCTGTACCCGTTTATATCTCAAATTCAGGTTCAGAACACCCGAAAATTCGATATTTTTAGGTCCCAGAAGCGATCTGTACATGCCTACTCCGTGTTAGAGTATTTTCAATGTACAGGCACAAAACATGCTGAAAATCGATATTTTAGGTGCCCCAAGTCAATATGTGTATGCATCTTCTGTACACGTTTATTTCCCAAATTCAGGCTCAAAACACCCGAAAATACGATATTTTTGGGTCCCAGAAGCCATCTGTACATGCCTACTAAGTGCTAAAATATATTGAAGTTATGGGGCCAAAACATGCTAAAAATCGATATTTTAGGTGTTCCAAAGTCGATATGTGCATGTATCTTTTGTACCCGTTTATATCTCAAATTCTGGCTCAAAACACCCGAAAATTCGATATTTTTGGGTCCCAGAAGCGATCTGTACATGCCTACTCAGTGCTAGAATTTTTTCAAAATATGGGCCCAAAACATGCTAAAAATCGATATTTTAAGTGCAAAAGGTCGATATGTTCATGCATCTTCTGTACCCGTTTATATCTCAAATTCAGGCTCAAAACACCGGAAAATTCGATATTTTTGGTTCCCAGAAGCGATCTGTACATGCCTACTCCGTGTTAGAGTATTTTCAAGATACAGGCCCAAAACATGGTGGAAATCGATATTTTAGGGGCCCAAAGTCGATATGTGCTTGCATCTTCTGTACTCGTTTATATCTCAAATTCAGGCTCAACACACACGAAAATTCGATATCTTTGTGTCCAAGAAGCGATCTGTACATGCCTACTCCGTGTTAGAGTATTTTCATAATACAGGCCCAAAACATGCTCAAAATCGATATTTTAGGTGCCCAAAGTCGATATGTGCATGCATCATCAGTACCCGTTTATATCTCTAATTCAGGCTCAAAACACCCGAAAATTCAATATTTTTGGGTCCCAGAAGCGATCTGTACATGCCTACTCAGTGCTAGAATGTTTTCAAAATATACGACCAAAACATGCTAAAAATCGATATTTTAGGTGCCCAAAGTCGATATGTGCATGCATCATCAGTACCCGTTTATATCTCAAATTCAGGCTCAAAACACACGAAAATTCGATATTTTTGTGTCCCAGAAGCGATCTGTACATGCCTACTCCGTGTTAGAGTATTTTCAAAATACAGGCTCAAAATATGCTCAAAATCTATATTTTGGGTGCCCAAAGTCAATATGTGCATGCATCTTCTTTACCCGTTTATATTCCAAATTCAGGTTCAAAACACTCGAAAATTCGATATTTTTGGGTTCCAGAAGCGATCTGTACATGCCTACTCAGTGCTAGAATATTTTCAAAAAATAGGCTCAAAACATGCTAAAAATCGATATTTTAGGTGTCCAAAGTCGATATGTGAATGCATCTTCTGTACCCGTTTACATCCCAAATTCAGGTTTAAAACACTTTAATATTCGATATTTTTGGGTTCCAGAAGCAGTGTGCACATGCCTCCTCAGTGCTAGAATATTTTCAAAATGTAGGCCCAAAACATGCTCAAAATCGATATTTTGTGTGCCAAAAGTCGATATGTGCATGCATCTTCTGTACCCGTTTATATCTCAAATTCAGGCTAAAAACACCCGAAAATTCGATATTTTTGGGTCCCAGAAGCGATCTGTACATGCCTACTCTGTGTTAGAGTATTTTTTATATACAGGCCCAAAACATGCTGAAAATCGATATTTTAGGTGCCCAAAGTTAATATGTGTATGCATCTTCTGTATTCGTTTATTTCCCAAATTCAGGCTCAAAACACTCGAAATTTCGATATTTTTGTGTACCAGAAGCGATCTATACATGCCTACTCCGTGTTAGTTTTTTCAAAATAAAGGCACAGAACATGCTGAAAATCAATATTTTGGGTGCCAAAAGTCGATATGTGCATGCATCTTCTGTACCCGTTTATATCTTAAATTCACGCTCAAAACACTCGAAAATTCGATATTTTTGGGTCCCAGAAGCGATCTGTACATGACTACTCCGTGTTAGAGTATTTTCAAAATACAGGCCAAAAACATGCTCAAAATCTTTATTTTTGGTGCCCAAAGTCGATATGTGCATGCATCTTCTGTACCCGTTTATATCTCGAATTCAGGCTCAAAACACCCGAAAATTCGATATTTTTGGGTCCCAGAAGCAATCTGTACATGCCTACTCCGTGGTAGAGTATTTTCAATATACAGGCCCAAAACATGCTGAAAATCGATATTTTAGTTGCCCAAAGACAATATGTGTATGCATCTTCTGTACCCGTTTATATCCCAAATTCAGGCTCAAAACACCCGAAAATTCGATTTTTTTGGGTCCCAGAAGCGATCTGTACATGCCTACTTAGTGCTAGAATATTTTCAAGATATGGGAACAAAGCATGGTAAAAATCGATATTTTAAGTGCCCAAAGTCGATATGTGCATTCATTTTCAGTACCCGTTTATATCTCAAATTCAGGCTTAAAACACCCATAAATTCAATATTCTTGAGTCCCAGAAGCAATCTGAACATGCCTACTCAGTGCTAGAATATTTTCAAAATATAGGCTCAAAACATGCTAAAAATCGATATTTTAGGTGTCCAAACTCGATATGTGCATGCATCTTCTGTACCCGTTTACATCCCAAATTCAGGTTTAAAACACTCTAAAATTCGATATTTTTGGGTCCCAGAAGCGATCTGTACATGCCTACTCTGTGTTAGAGTATTTTCAATATACAGGCCCAAAGCATGCTGAAAATCGATATTTTAGGTGCCCAAAGTTAATATGTGTATGCATCTTCTGTACCCGTTTATTTCCCAAATTCAGGCGTAAAACACTCGAAATTTCGATATTTTTGTGTACCAGAAGCGATCTGTACATGCCTACTCCGTGTTAGAGTATTTTCAAAATACAGGCCCAAAACATGCTCAAAATCGATATTTTAGGTGCAAAAAGTCGATATGTGCATGCATCTTCTGTACCCATTTATATCTCAAATTCAGGCATAAAAAAACCGAAAATTCTATATTTTTGGGTCCCAGAAGCGATCTGTACATCCCTACTCTGTGTTAGAGTATGTTTAAAATACAGGCCCAAAGCATGCTGAAAATCAATATTTTAAGTGCCTAAAGTCAATATGGGTATGCATCTTCTGTACCCGTTTATTTCCCAAATTCAGGCTCAAAACTCCCTAAAATTCGATATTTTTGGGTCCCAGAAGTGATCTGTACATGCCTACTCAGTGCTAGAATTTTTTCAATATATGGTCCCAAATCATGCTAAAAATCGATATTTTAGTTGCCCAAAGTCAATATGTGCATTCATCTTCAGTACCCGTTTATATCTCAAATTCAGGTTCAGAACACTCGAAATTTCGATATTTTTGGGTCCCAGAAGCAATCTGTACATGCATACTCCGTGTTAGAGTATTTTCAATATACAGGCCCAAAACATGCTTAAAATCGATATTTTAGGTGTCCAAAGTTAATATGTGTATGCATCTTCTGTACTCGTTTATTTCCCAAATTCAGGCTCAAAACACTCGAAAATTCGATATTTTTGAGTCACAGAAGCGATCTGTACATGCCTACTCCTTGCTAGAATGTTCTCAAGATACAGACCCAAAACATAATCAAAATCGATATTTTAGGTGCAAAAAGCCGATATGTGCATGCATCTTCAGTACCCGTTTATATCTCAAATTCAGGCTCAAAATAGCCGAAAATTCAACATTTTTGGGTCCCAGAAGCGATCTGTACATGCCTACTCAGTGCTAGAATGTTTTCAAAATATAGGCTCAAAACATGCTAAAAATCGATATTTAATGTGTCCAAAGTCGATATGTGCATGCATCTTCTGTACCCGTTTATATCTCAAATTCAGGCTCAAAACTCCCTAAAATTCGATATTTTTGGGTCCCAGAAGCGATCTGTACATGCCTACTCCGTGTTAGAGTATTTTCAAAATATGGGCCCAAAACATGCTAAAAATCGATATTGTAGGTGCCCAAAGTCAATATGTGTATGCATCTTCTGTACCCGTTTATATCCCAAATTCAGGCTCAAAACACCCGAAAATTTGATATTTTTGGGTCCCAGAAGCAATCTGTACATGCCTACTATTTGCTAGAATGTTTTCAAGATACAGACCCAAAACATGCTCAAAATCGATATTTTAGGTGCCCAAAGTCGATATGTGCATGCATCTTCAGTAACCGTTTATATCTCAAATTCAGGCTCAAAACGCCTGAAAATCAATATTTTTGGGTCCCAGAAGGGATCTGTGCATGCCTACTCAGTGCTAGAATGTTTTCAAAATATAGGCTCAAAACATGTTACAAATCAATATTTTAGGTGTCCAAAGTCGATATGTTCATTCATCTTCAGTACCTGTTTGTATCTCAAATTCAGGCTCAAAACACCTGAAAATTCTATATTTTTGGGTTCCAGAAGCGATCTGTACATACCTACTCAGTGCTAGAATATTTTCAAAATATAGGCTCAAAACATGCTTAAAATCGATATTTTAGGTGTCTAAAGTCGATATGTGCATGAATCTTCTGTACCCGTTTATATCTCGAATTCAGGCTCAAAACCCCCGAAAATTCAATATTTTTGGGTCCCAGAAGCGATCTGTACATGCCTACTCTGTGTTAGAGTATTTTCAAAATACAGGCCCAAAACATGATGAAAATCGATATTTTAGGTGCCCAAAGTCAATATATGTATGCATCATCTGTACCCGTTTATATCCCAAATTCAGGCTCAAAACACCCGACAATTCGATATTTTTGGGTTCCAGAAGCGATCTGTACATACCTACTCAGTGCTAGAATATTTTCAAAATATAAGCCAAAAACATGCTCAAAATCGATATTTTGGGTGCCCAAAGTCGATATGTGCATGCATCTTCTGTACCCGTTTATATCTAAAATTCAGGCTCAAAACACCCGAAAATTCGAAATTTTTGGGTCCCATAAGCGATCTGTACATGCCTACTCCGTGTTAGAGTATTTTCAGAATACAGGCCCAAAACATGCTGAAAATCAATATTTTAGGTGCCCAATGTCGATATGTGCATGCATCTTCTGTACCCGTTTATTACTCAAATTCAGGCTCAAAACACCCGAAAATTCGATATTTTTGGGTCCCAGAAGCCATCTAAACATGCCTACTGAGTGCTAAAATATATTGAAGTTATGGGGCCAAAACATGCTAAAATTCGATATTTTAGGTGTCCAAAGTCGATATGTGCATGCATCTTTTGTACCCGTTTATATCTCAAATTCTGGTTCAAAACACCCGAAAATTCGATATTTTTGGGTCCCAGAAGCGATCTGTACATGCCTACTCAGTGCTAGAATTTTATCAAAATATGGGCCCAAAACATGCTAAAAATCGATATTTTAAGTGCAAAAGGTCGATATGTTCATGCATCTTCTGTACCCGTTTATATCTCAAATTAAGGCTCAAAACACCGGAAAATTCGATATTTTTGGTTCCCAGAAGCGATCTGTACATGCCTACTCCGTGTTAGAGTATTTTCAAAATACAGGCCCAAAACATGCTGGAAATCAATATTTTAGGTGCCCAAAGTCAATATGTGTATTCATCTTCTGTACCCGTTTATATCCCAAATTCAAGCTCAAAACACTTGAAAATTCGATTTTTTTGGGTCCCAGAAGCGATCTATATATGCCTACTCAGTGCTAGAATATTTTCAAGATATACGCCCAAAACATGCTAGATATCGATATTTTAGGTGCCCAAAGTCGATATGTGCTTGCATCTTCTGTACCCGTTTATATCTCAAATTCAGGCACAACACACACGAAAATTCGATATCTTTGTGTCCAAGAAGCGATCTGTACATGCCTACTCCGTGTTAGAGTATTTTCATAATACAGGCCCAAAACATGCTCAAAATCGATATTTTAGGTGCCCAAAGTCGATTTGTGCATGCATCATCAGTACCCGTTTATATCTCTAATTCAGGCTCAAAACACCCGAAAATTCGATATTTTTGGGTCCCAGAAGCGATCTGTACATGCCTACTCAGTGCAAGAATGTTTTCAAAATATACGACCAAAACATGCTAAAAATCGATATTTTAGGTGTCCAAAGTCGATATGTGCATGCATCATCAGTACCCGTTTATATCTCAAATTCAGGCTCAAAACACACGAAAATTCGATATTTTTGTGTCCCAGAAGCGATCTGTACATGCCTACTCCGTGTTAGAGTATTTTCAAAATACAGGCTCAAAATATGCTCAAAATCTATATTTTGTGTGCCCAAAGTCAATATGTGCATGCATCTTCTTTACCCGTTTATATTCCAAATTCAGGTTCAAAACACTCGAAAATTCGATATTTTTGGGTTCCAGAAGCGATCTGTACATGCCTACTCAGTGCTAGAATATTTTCAAAAAATAGGCTCAAAACATGCTAAAAATCGATATTTTAGGTGTCCAAAGTCGATATGTGAATGCATCTTCTGTACCCGTTTACATCCCAAATTCAGGTTTAAAACACTTTAAAATTCGATATTTTTGGGTTCCAGAAGCAGTGTGCACATGCCTCCTCAGTGCTAGAATATTTTCAAAATGTAGGCCCAAAACATGCTCAAAATCGATATTTTGTGTGCCCAAAGTCGATATGTGCATGCATCTTCTGTACCCGTTTATATCTCAAATTCAGGCTAAAAACACCCGAAAATTCGATATTTTTGGGTCCCAGAAGCGATCTGTACATGCCTACTCCTTGTTAGAGTATTTTCTATATACAGGCCCAAAACATGCTGAAAATCGATATTTTAGGTGCCCAAAGTTAATATGTGTATGCATCTTCTGTATTCGTTTATTTCCCAAATTCAGGCTCAAAACACTCGAAATTTCGATATTTTTGTGTACCAGAAGCGATCTGTACATGCCTACTCCGTGTTAGTTTTTTCAAAATAAAGGCACAGAACATGCTGAAAATCAATATTTTGGGTGCCAAAAGTCGATATGTGCATGCATCTTCTGTACCCGTTTATATCTTAAATTCAGGCTCAAAACACTCGAAAATTCGATATTTTTGGGTCCCAGAAGCGATCTGTACATGACTACTCCGTGTTAGAGTATTTTCAAAATACAGGCCAAAAACATGCTCAAAATCTTTATTTTTGGTGCCCAAAGTCGATATGTGCATGCATCTTCTGTACCCGTTTATATCTCGAATTCAGGCTCAAAACACCCGAAAATTCGATATTTTTGGGTCCCAGAAGCAATCTGTACATGCCTACTCCGTGGTAGAGTATTTTCAATATACAGGCCCAAAACATGCTGAAAATCGATATTTTAGTTGCCCAAAGACAATATGTGTATGCATCTTCTGTACCCGTTTATATCCCAAATTCAGGCTCAAAACACCCGAAAATTCGATTTTTTTGGGTCCCAGAAGCGATCTGTACATGCCTACTTAGTGCTAGAATATTTTCAAGATATGGGAACAAAGCATGGTAAAAATCGATATTTTAAGTGCCCAAAGTCGATATGTGCATTCATTTTCAGTACCCGTTTATATCTCAAATTCAGGCTTAAAACACCCATAAATTCAATATTCTTGAGTCCCAGAAGCGATCTGAACATGCCTACTAAGTGCTAGAATATTTTCAAAATATAGGCTCAAAACATGCTAAAAATCGATATTTTAGGTGTCCAAACTCGATATGTGCATGCATCTTCTGTACCCGTTTACATCCCAAATTCAGGTTTAAAACACTCTAAAATTCGATATTTTTGGGTAACAGAAGCGATCTGTACATGCCTACTCTGTGTTAGAGTATTTTCAAAATACAGGCCCAAAACATGCTGAAAATCAATATTTTAGGTGCCCAAAATCGATATGTGCATGCATCTTCTGTACCCGTTTATATCTCAAATTCAGGTTCAGAACACTCGAAATTTCGATATTTTTGGGTCCCAGAAGCAATCTGTACATGCATACTCCGTGTTAGAGTATTTTCAATATACAGGCCCAAAACATGCTTAAAATCGATATTTTAGGTGCCCAAAGTTAATATGTGTATGCATCTTCTGTACTCGTTTATTTCCCAAATTCAGGCTCAAAACACTCGAGAATTCGATATTTTTGAGTCACAGAAGCGATCTGTACATGCCTACTCCTTGCTAGAATGTTCTCAAGATACAGACCCAAAACATAATCAAAATCGATATTTTAGGTGCAAAAAGCCGATATGTGCATGCATCTTCAGTACACGTTTATATCTCAAATTCAGGCTCAAAATACCCGAAAATTCAACATTTTTGGGTCCCAGAAGCGATCTGTACATGCCTACTCAGTGCTAGAATGTTTTCAAAATATAGGCTCAAAACATGCTAAAAATCGATATTTAATGTGTCCAAAGTCGATATGTGCATGCATCTTCTGTACCCGTTTATATCTCAAATTCAGGCTCAAAACTCCCTAAAATTCGATATTTTTGGGTCCCAGAAGCGATCTGTACATGCCTACTCCGTGTTAGAGTATTTTCAAAATATGGGCCCAAAACATGCTCAAAATCGATATTTTAGGTGCCCAAAGTCGATATGTGCATGCATCTTCAGTAACCGTTTATATCTCAAATTCAGGCTCAAAACGCCTGAAAATCAATATTTTTGGGTCCCAGAAGGGATCTGTGCATGCCTACTCAGTGCTAGAATGTTTTCAAAATATAGGCTCAAAACATGTTACAAATCAATATTTTAGGTGTCCAAAGTCGATATGTTCATTCATCTTCAGTACCTGTTTGTATCTCAAATTCAGGCTCAAAACACCTGAAAATTCGATATTTTTGGGTTCCAGAAGCGATCTGTACATACCTACTCAGTGCTAGAATATTTTCAAAATATAGGCCCAAAACATGCTCAAAATCGATATTTTGGGTGCCAAAAGTCGAAATGTGCATGCATCTTCTGTACCCGTTTATATCTTAAATTCAGGCTCAAAACACTCGAAAATTCGATATTTTTGGGTCCCAGAAGCGACCTGTACATGACTACTCCGTGTTAGAGTATTTTCAAAATACAGGCCAAAAACATGCTCAAAATCGATATTTTGGGTGCCAAAAGTCGATATGTGCATGCATCTTCTGTACCCGTTTATATCTCAAATTCAGGCTCAAAACACCCGAAAATTCGAAATTTTTGGGTTCCAGAAGCGATCTGTATATGCCTACTTCGTGGTAGAGTATTTTCAATATACAGGCCCAAAACATGCTAAAAATCGATATTTTAGGTGCCCAAAGTCAATATGTGTATGCATCTTCTGTACCCGTTTATATCCCAAATTCAGGCTCAAAACACCCGAAAATTCGATATTTTTGGGTCCCAGAAGCGATCTGTACATGCCTACTCAGTGCTAGAATGTTTTCAAAATATAGGCTCAAATTATGATAAAAATCGATATTTAATGTTTCCAAAGTCGATATGTGCATGCATCTTCTGTACCCGTTAATATCTCAAATTCAGGCTCAAAACACTCGAAAATTCGATATTTTTGGGTTCCAGAAGCGATCTGTACATACCTACTCAGTGCTAGAATATTTTCAAAATATAGGCCCAGAACATGCTGAAAATCGATATTTTGGGTGCCAAAAGTCGAAATGTGCATGCATCTTCTGTACCCGTTTATATCTTAAATTCAGGCTCAAAACACTCGAAAATTCGATATTTTTGGGTTCCAGAAGCGATCTGTACATGACTAGTCCGTGTTAGAGTATTTTCAAAATACAGGCCAAAAACATGCTCAAAATCGATATTTTGGGTGCCAAAAGTCGATATGTGCATGCATCTTCTGTACCCGTTTATATCTCAAATTCAAGCTCAAAACACCCGAAAATTCGAAATTTTTGGGTTCCTGAAGCGATCTGTATATGCCTACTTCGTGGTAGAGTATTTTCAATATACAGGCCCAAAACATGCTAAAAATCGATATTTTAGGTGCCCAAAGTCAATATGTGTATGCATCTTCTGTACCCGTTTATATCCCAAATTCAGGCTCAAAACACCCGAAAATTCGATATTTTTGGGTCCCAGAAGCGATCTGTACATGCCTACTCAGTGCTAGAATGTTTTCAAAATATAGGCTCAAATCATGATAAAAATCGATATTTAATGTTTCCAAAGTCGATATGTGCATGCATCTTCTGTACCCGTTAATATCTCAAATTCAGGCTCAAAACACTCGAAAATTCGATATTTTTGGGTTCCAGAAGCGATCTGTACATACCTACTCAGTGCTAGAATATTTTCAAAATATAGGCCCAGAACATGCTGAAAATCGATATTTTGGGTGCCAAAAGTCAAAATGTGCATGCATCTTCTGTACCCGTTTATATCTTAAATTCAGGCTCAAAACACTCGAAAATTCGATATTTTTGGGTTCCAGAAGCGATCTGTACATGACTAGTCCGTGTTAGAGTATTTTCAAAATACAGGCCAAAAACATGCTCAAAATCGATATTTTGGGTGCCAAAAGTCGATATGTGCATGCATCTTCTGTACCCGTTTATATCTCAAATTCAGGCTCAAAACACCCGAAAATTCGAAATTTTTGGGTTTCAGAAGCGATCTGTATATGCCTACTTCGTGGTAGAGTATTTTCAATATACAGGCCCAAAACATGCTAAAAATCGATATTTTAGGTGCCCAAAGTCAATATGTGTATGCATCTTCTGTACAAGTTTATATCCCAAATTCAGGCTCAAAACACCCGAAAATTCGATATTTTTGGGTCCCAGAAGCGATCTGTACATGCCTACTCAGTGCTAGAATGTTTTCAAAATATAGGCTCAAATCATGATAAAAATCGATATTTAATGTTTCCAAAGTCGATATGTGCATGCATCTTCTGTACCCGTTAATATCTCAAATTCAGGCTCAAAACACTCGAAAATTCGATATATTTGGGTCCCAGAAGCAATCTGTACATGCCTACTCAGTGCTAGAATTTTTTCAAAATATGTGCCCAAAACATGCTAAAAATCGATATTTTAGGTGCCCAAAGTCAATATGAGCATGCATCTTCTGTACCCGTTTATATCCCAAATTAAGGCTCAAAACACCCGAAAATTCGATATTTTTGGGTCCCATAAGCGATCTGTACATGCCTACTCCGTGTTAGAGTATTTTCAATATACAGGCCCAAAACATGCTTAAAATCGAAATTTTAGGTGCTCAAAGTTAATATGTGTATGCATCTTCTGTACCCGTTTATTTCCAAAATTCAGGCTCAAAACACTCGAAAATTCGATATTTTTATGTCACAGAAGCGATCTGTACATGCCTACTCCTTGCTAGAATGTTTTCAAGATACAGACTCAAAACATAATCAAAATCGATATTTTAGGTGCAAAAAGTAGATATGTGCTTGGATCTTCAGTACCCGTTTATATCTCAAATTCAGGTTAAAAACACCCGAAAATTCAACATTTTTGGGTCCCAGAAGAGATCTGTACATGCCTACTCAGTGCTAGAATGTTTTCAAAATATAGGCTCAAAACATGCTAAAAATAGATATTTAATGTTTCCAAAGTCGATATGTTCATGCATCTTCTGTACCCGTTTATATCTCAAATTCAGGCTCAAAACACCCGAAAATTCGATATTTTTGGGTCCCAGAAGCGATCTGTACATGCCTACTCAGTGCTAGAATTTTTTCAAAATATGGGCCCAAAACATGCTAAAAATCTATATTTTAGGTGCAAAAAGTAGATATGTGAATGCATCTTCTGTACCCGTTTATATCTCAAATTCAGGCTTAAAACAACCGAAAATTCGATATTTTTGGGTCCCAGAAGCGATCTGTACATGCCTACTCTGTGTTAGAGTATGTTTAAATTAGAGGCCCAAAACATGCTAAAAATCAATATTTTAGGTGCCTAAAGTCAATATGGGTATGCATCTTCTGTACCCGTTTATTTCCCAAATTAAGGCTCAAAACACCCGAAAATTCGATATTTTTGGGTCCCAGAAGTGATCTGTACATGCCTACTCAGTGCTAGAATTTTTTCAATATATGGGCACAAATCAAGCTAAAAATCGATATTTTAGGTGCCCAAAGTCAATATGTGCATTCATCTTCAGTACCCGTTTATATCTCAAATTCAGGCTCAAAACACCCGAAAATTCGATATTTTTGGGTCCTAGAAGCGATCTGTACATGCCTACTCCGTGTTAGAGTATTTTCAAATTACAGACCCAAAACATGCTGAAAATCAATATTTTAGGTGCCCAAAATCGATATGTGCATGCATCTTCTGTACCCGTTTATATCTCAAATTCAGGTTCAGAACACTCGAAAATTCGATATTTTTGGGTCCCAGAAGCTATCTGTACATGCATACTCCGTGTTAGAGTATTTTCAATAAACAGGCCCAAAACATGCTTAAAATCGATATTTTAGGTGTCCAAAGTTAATATGTGTATGCATCTTCTGTACTCGTTTATTTCCCAAATTCAGGCTCAAAACACTCGAAAATTCGATATTTGTGGGTCACAGAAGCGATCTGTACATGCCTACTCCTTGCTAGAAAGTTTTTAAGGTACAGACCCAAAACATAATCAAAATCGATATTTTAGGTGCAAAAAGTCGATATGTGCATGCATCTTAAGTACCCGTTTATATCTTAAAATCAGGCTCAAAATACCCGAAAATTTAACATTTTTGGGTCTCAGAAGCGATCTGTACATGCCTACTCAGTGCTAGAATGTTTTCAAAATATAGGCTCAAAACATGCTAAAAATCGATATTTAATGTGTCCAAAGTCGATATGTGCATGCATCTTCTGTACCCGTTTATATCTCAAATTCAGGGTCAAAACACCCGAAAATTCGATGTTTCTGGGTCCCATAAGCAATCTGTACATGCCTACTCAGTGCTAGAATTTTTTCAAAATATGGGCCCAAAACATGCTAAAAGTCGATATTTTAGGTGCCCAAAGTCAATATGTGCATGCATCTTCTGTACCCGTTTATATCCCAAATTCAGGCTCAAAACACCCGAAAATTTGATATTTTTGGGTCCCAGAAGCGATGTGTACATGCCTACTCCTTGCTAGAATGTTTTCAAGATACAGACCCAAAACATGCTGAAAATCGATATTTTAGCTGCCCAAAGTCGATATGTGCATGCATCTTCAGTAACCGTTTATATCTCAAATTCAGGCTCAAAACGCCTGAAAATCAATATTTTTGGGTGCCAGAAGGGATCTGTGCATGCCTACTCAGTGCTAGAATGTTTTCAAAATATAGGCTCAAAACATGTTACAAATCAATAATTTAGGTGTCCAAACTCGATATGTTCATGCATCTTCAGTACCTGTTTGTATCTCAAATTCAGGCTCAAAACACCCTAAAATTCGATATTTTTGTGTCCCAGAAGCGATCTGTACATGCCTACTCCGTATTAGAGTATTTTCAAAATACAAACTCAAAATATGCTCAAAATTTATATTTTGGGTGCCCAAAGTCAATATGTGCATGCATCTTCTTTACCCGTTTATATCCCAAATTCAGGTTAAAAACACTCTAAAATTCGATATTTTAGGGTTCTAGAAGCGATCTGTACATGCCTACTCAGTGCTAGAATATTTTCAAAATGTAGGCCCAAAACATGCTAAAAATCGATATTTTGGGTGCCCAAAGTCGATATGTGCATGCATCTTCTGTACCCGTTTATATCTCAAAATCAGGCTCAAAACTCCCGAAAATTCGATATTTTTAGGTCCCAGAAGCGATCTGTACATGCCTACTCCGTGTTAGTTTTTTCAAAATACAGGCACAGAACATGCTGAAAATCAATATTTTGGGTGCCAAAAGTCGATATGTGCATGCATCTTCTGTAACCGTTTATATCTTAAATTCAGGCTCAAAACACTCGAAAATTCGATATTTTTGGGTCCCAGAAGCGATCTGTACATGACTACTCCGTGTTAGAGTATTTTCAAAATACAGGCCAAAAACATGCTCAAAATCGATATTTTGGTTGCCCAAAGTCGATATGTGCATGCATCTTCTGTACCCGTTTATATCTCAAATTCAGGCTCAAAACACCCGAAAATTCGATATTTTTGGGTCCCAGAAGCAATCTGTACATACCTACTCCGTGGTAGAGTATTTTCAATATACAGGCCCAAAACATGCTGAAAATCGATATTTTAGTTGCCCAAAGACAATATGTGTATGCATCTTCTGTACCCGTTTATATCCCAAATTCAGGCTCAAAACTCCCGAAAATTCGATTTTTTTGGGTCCCAGAAGCGATCTGTACATGCCTACTTAGTGCTAGAATATTTTCAAGATATGGGAACAAAACATGGTAAAAATCGATATTTTAAGTGCCCAAAGTCGATATGAGCATGCATCTTCAGTACCCGTTTATATCTCAAATTCAGGCTCAAAAGACCCGTAAATTCAATATTCTTGGGTCCCAGAAGCGATCTGAACATGCCTACTCAGTGCTAGAATATTTTCAAAATATAGGCTCAAAACATGCTAAAAATCGATATTTTAGGTGTCCAAACTCGATATGTGCATGCATCATCTGTACCCGTTTACATCCCAAATTCAGGTTTAAAACACTCTAAAATTCGATATTTTTGGGTCCCAGAAGCGATCTGTACATGCCTACTCTGTGTTAGAGTATTTTCAATATACAGGCCCAAAGCATGCTGAAAATCGATATTTTAGGTGCCCAAAGTTAATATGTGTATGCATCTTCTTTACCCGTTTATTTCCCAAATTCAGGCTTAAAACA
This sequence comes from Petrolisthes cinctipes, assembly GCA_033782935.1. Taxonomy (NCBI): domain Eukaryota; kingdom Metazoa; phylum Arthropoda; class Malacostraca; order Decapoda; family Porcellanidae; genus Petrolisthes; species Petrolisthes cinctipes. Next base: position 123,830 of record JAWQEG010000279.1, on the reverse strand, counting down.
CTCGAAATTTCGATATTTTTGTGTACCAGAAGCGATCTGTACATGCCTACTCCGTGTTAGAGTATTTTCTAAATACAGGCCCAAAACATGCTCAAAATCGATATTTTAGGGTCAAAAAGTCGATATGTGCATGCATCTTCTGTACCCGTTTATATCTCAAATTCAGGCTTAAAACAACCGAAAATTCTATATTTTTTGGTCCCAGAAGCGATCTGTACATGCCTACTCTGTGTTAGAGTATGTTTGAAATACAGGCCTAAAACATGCTGAAAATCAATATTTTAGGTGCCTAAAGTCAATATGGGCATTCATCTTCAGTACCCGTTTATATCTCAAATTCAGGCTCAAAATACCCGAAAATTCAACATTTTTGGGTCCCAGAAGCGATCTGTACATGCCTACTCAGTGCTAGAATGTTTTCAAAATATAGGCTCAAAACATGCTAAAAATCGATATTTAATGTGTCCAAAGTCGATATGTGCATGCATCTTCTGTACCCGTTTATGTCTCAAATTCAGGGTCAAAACACCCAAAAATTCGATGTTTCTAGGTCCCATAAGCAATCTGTACATGCCTACTCAGTGCTAGAATTTTTTCAAAATATGGGCCGAAAACATGCTAAAAATCGATATTTTAGGTGCTCAAAGTCAATATGTGCATGCATCTTCTGTACCCGTTTATATCCCAAATTCAGGCTCAAAACACCCGAAAATTTGATATTTTTGGGTCCCAGAAGCGATCTGTACATGCCTACTCCTTGCTAGAATGTTTTCAAGATACAGACCCAAAACATGCTGAAAATCGATATTTTAGGTGCCCAAAGTCGATATGTGCATGCATCTTCAGTAACCGTTTATATCTCAAATTCAGGCTCAAAACGCCTGAAAATCAATATTTTTGGGTCCCAGAAGCGATCTGTACTTGCCTACTCAGTGCTAAAATATTTTCAAGATATGGGCCCAAAACAGGGTAAAAATCGATATTTTAAATGCCTAAAGTCGATATGTGCATGCATCTTCTGTACCCGTTTATATCTCAAATTCAGGCTCAATACACCCGAAAATTCGATATTTTTGGGTCCTAGAAGCGATCTGTACATGCCTACTCCGTGTTAGAGTATTTTCAAAATACAGACCCAAAACATGCTGAAAATCGATATTTTAGGTGCCCAAAGTCAATATGTGTATGCATCTTCTGAATCCGTTTATATCCCAAATTCAGGCTCAAAACACCCGAAAATTCGATATTTTTAGGTCCCAGAAGCGATCTGTACATGCCTACTTAATGCTAGAATATTTTTAAAATACAGGCCCAAAACATGCTAAAAATCGATATTTTGGGTACCCAAAGTCGATATGTGCATGTATCTTCTGTACCCGTTTATATCTCAAATTCAGGCTCAAAACACCCGAAAATTCGATATTTTTGGGTCCCAGAAGCGATCTGTACATGCCTTACTCAGTGCTAGAATGTTTTCAAAATATACACCCAAAACATGCTAAAAATCGATATTTTAGGTGCCCAAAGTCGATATGTGCATGCATCTTCTGTACCCGTTTATATCTCAAATTCAGGCTCAAAACACCCGAAAATTCGATATTTTTGGGTTCCAGAAGCGATCTGTACATGCCTACTCCGTGGTAGAGTATTTTTAATATACAGGCCCAAAACATGCTAAAAATCGATATTTTAGTTGCCCAAAGTCAATATGTGTATGCATCTTCTGTACCCGTTTATATCCCAAATTCAGGCTCAAAACACCCGAAAATTCGATATTTTTGGGTCCCAGAAGCGATCTGTACATGCCTACTCCGTGTTAGAGTATTTTCAATATACAGGAACAAAACATGCTGAAAATCGATATTTTAGGAGCCCAAAGTCAATATGTGTATGCATCTTCTGTACCCGTATATTTCCCAAATTCAGGCTCAAAACTCCCGAAAATTCGATATTTTTGGGTCCCAGAAGCGATCTGTACATGCCTACTCAGTGCTAGAATATATTGAAGATATGGGCCCAAAACATGCTAAAAATCGACATTTTAGGTGCCCAAAGTCGATATGTGCATTCATCTTCTGTACCCGTTTATATCTCAAATTAAAGCTCAAAACACACGAAAATTCGTTATTTTTGGGTCCCAGAAGCGATCTGTACATGCCTACTCCGTGTTAGATTTTTTTTAAATACAGGCCCAAAACATGCTGAAAATCTATATTTTAGGTGCACGAAGTCAATATGTGTATGCATCTTCTGTATCCGTTTATATCCCAAATTCAGGCTCAAAACACCCGAAAATTTAACATTTTTGGGTCCCAGAAGCGATCTGTACATGCCCACTCGGTGCTAGAATGTTTTCAAAATGTAGGCTCAAAACATGCTACAAATCGATATTTTAGGTGTCCAAAGTCGATATGTGCATGCATTTTCTGTACCCGTTTATATCTCAAATTCAGGCTCAAAACACCCGAAAATTCGATATTTTTGGTTCCCAGAAGCGATCTGTACATGCCTACTCCGTGTTAGAGTATTTTCAAAATACAGCCGCAAAACATGCTGGAAATTAATATTTTAGGTGCACAAAGTCAATATGTGTATTTATCTTCTATATCCGTTTATTTCCCAAATTCAGGCTCAAAACACCCGAAAATTCGATATTTTTGGGTCCCAGAAGTGATCTGTACATGCCTACTCACTGCTAGAATTGTTTCAATATATGGGGCCAAAACATGCTAAAAATCGATATTTTAAGTGCAAAAAGTCTATATGTGCATGCATCTTTTATACCCGTTTATATCTCAAATTCAGGCTCAAAACACCCGAAAATTCGATATTTTTGGGTCCCAGAAGCGATCTGTACATGCCTACTCCGTGTTAGAGTATTTTCAATATACAGCCGCAAAACATGCTGGAAATTAATATTTTAGGTGCCCAAAGTCAATATGTGTATTTATCTTCTATACTCGTTTATATCTCAAATTCAGGCTCAAAACACCCGAAAATTCGATATTTTTGGGTCCAAGAAGCGATCTGTACATGACTACTCCGTGTTAGAGTATTTTCAAAATACAGGCCAAAAACATGCTGAAAATCAATATTTTAGGTGCCCAAAGTCGATATGTGCATGCATCTTCTGTACCCGTTTATATCTCAAATTCTGGTTCAGAACACCCGAAAATTCGATATTTTTAGTTCCCAGAAGCGATCTGTACATGCCTACTCCGTGTTAGAATATTTTCAATATACAGGCACAAAACATGCTGAAAATCGATATTTTAGGTGCCCAAAGTCAATATGTGTATGCATCTTCTGTACCCGTTTATTTCCCAAATTCAGGCTCAAAACAACCGAAAATTCGATATTTTTTGGTCCCAGAAGAGAACTGTACATGCCTACTCAGTGCAAAGAATATATTGAAGATATGGGCCCAAAACATGCTAAAAATCGATATTTTAGGTGCCCAAAGTCGATATGTACATTCATCTTCTGTACCCGTTTATATCTCAAATTCAGGCACAAAATACCCGAAAATTCGATATTTTTGGGTCCCAGAAGCGATCTGTACATGCCTACTCAGTGCTATAATTTTTTCAAAATATAGGCTCAAAACATGATAAAAATCGATATTTAATGTTTCCAAAGTCGATATGTGCATGCATCTTCTGTACCCGTTTATATCTCAAATTCAGGCTCAAAACACCCGAAAATTCGATATATTTGGGTCTCAGAAGCAATCTGTACATGCATACTCAGTGCTAGATCTTTTTCAAAATATGTGCTCAAGACATGCTAAAAATCTATATTTTAGGTGCCCAAAGTCAATATGTGCATGCATTTTCTGTACCCGTTTATATCTCAAATTCAGGCTCAAAACACCCGAAAATTCGATATTTTTGGGTCCCAGAAGCGATCTGTACATGCCTACTCCTTGCTAGAATGTTTTCAAGATACAGACCCAAAACATGCTCAAAATCGATATTTTAGTTGTAAAAAGTCGATATGTGCATGCATCTTCAGTAACCGTTTATATCTCAAATTCAGGCTCAAAACACATCTGAAAATCAATATTTTTGGGTCCCAGAAGGGATCTGTGCATGCCTACTCAGTGCTAGAATGTTTTCAAAATATAGGCTCAAAACATGTTAAAAATCAATATTTTAGGTTTCGAAAGTCGATATGTTCATGCATCTTCAGTACCCGTTTGTATCTCAAATTCAGGCTCAAAAAACCCGAGAATTCGATATTTTTGGGTCCCAGAAGCGATCTGTACATGCCTACTCCGTGTAAGAGTATTTTCAATATACAGGAACAAAACATGTTGAAAATCGATATTTTAGGTGCCCAAAGTCAATATGTGTATGCATCTTCTGTACCCGTATATTTCCCAAATTCAGGCTCAAAACACCCGAAAATTCGATATTTTTGGGTCCCAGAAGCGATCTGTACATGCCTACTCAGTGCTAGAATATATTGAAGATATGGGCCCAAAACATGCTAAAAATCGACATTTTAGGTGCCCAAAGTCGATATGTGCATTCATCTTCTGTACCCGTTTATATCTCAAATTCAAGCTCAAAACACACGAAAATTCGATATTTTTTGGTCCCAGAAGCGATCTGTACATGCCTACTCCGTGTTAGATTTTTTTTAAATACAGGCCCAAAACATGCTGAAAATCTATATTTTAGGTGCACGAAGTCAATATGTGTATGCATCTTCTGTATCCGTTTATATCCCAAATTCAGGCTCAAAACACCCGAAAATTTAACATTTTTGGGTCCCAGAAGCGATCTGTACATGCCCACTCAGTGCTAGAATGTTTTCAAAATGTAGGCTCAAAATATGCTACAAATCGATATTTTAGGTGTCCAAAGTCGATATGTGCATGCATCTTCTGTACCCGTTTATATCTCAAATTCAGGCTCAAAACACCCGAAAATTCGATATTTTTGGTTCCCAGAAGCGATCTGTACATGCCTACTCCGTGTTAGAGTATTTTCAAAATACAGACCCAAAACATGCTGGAAATTAATATTTTAGGTGCACAAAGTCAATATGTGTATGCATCTTCTATACCCGTTTATTTCCCAAATTCAGGCTCAAAACACCCGAAAATTCGATATTTTTGGGTCCCAGAAGTGATCTGTACATGCCTACTCAGTGCTAGAATTGTTTCAATATATGGGGCCAAAACATGCTAAAAATCGATATTTTAAGTGCAAAAAGTCGATATGTGCATGCATCTTCTATACCCGTTTATATCTCAAATTCAGGCTCAAAACACCCGAAAATTCGATATTTTTGGTTCCCAGAAGCGATCTGTACATGCCTACTCCGTGTTAGAGTATTTTCAATATACAGCCGCAAAACATGCTGGAAATTAATATTTTAGGTGCCCAAAGTCAATATGTGTATTTATCTTCTATACTCGTTTATATCTCAAATTCAGGCTCAAAACACCCGAAAATTCGATATTTTTGGGTCCCAGAAGCGATCTGTACATGCCTACTCCGTGTTAGAGTATTTTCAAAATACAGGCCAAAAACATGCTGAAAATCAATATTTTAGGTGCCCAAAGTCGATATGTGCATGCATCTTCTGTACCCGTTTATATCTCAAATTCAGGTTCAGAACACCCGAAAATTCGATATTTTTAGTTCCCAGAAGCGATCTGTACAAGCCTACTCCGTGTTAGAATATTTTCAATATACAGGCACAAAACATGCTGAAAATCGATATTTTAGGTGCCCAAAGTCAATATGTGTATGCATCTTCTGTACCCGTTTATTTCCCAAATTCAGGCTCAAAACACCCGAAAATTCGATATTTTTTGGTCCCAGAAGAGAACTGTACATGCCTACTCAGTGCTAGAATATATTGAAGATATGGGCCCAAAACATGCTAAAAATCGATATTTTAGGTGCCCAAAGTCGATATGTACATTCATCTTCTGTACCCGTTTATATCTCAAATTCAGGCTCACAATACCCGAAAATTCGATATTTTTGGGTCCCAGAAGCGATCTGTACATGCCTACTCAGTGCTATAATTTTTTCAAAATATAGGCTCAAAACATGATAAAAATCGATATTTAATGTTTCCAAAGTCGATATGTGCATGCATCTTCTGTAACCGTTTATATCTCAAATTCAGGCTCAAAACACCCGAAAATTCGATATATTTGGGTCTCAGAAGCAATCTGTACATGCATACTCAGTGCTAGATCTTTTTCAAAATATGTGCCCAAGACCTGCTAAAAATCTATATTTTAGGTGCCCAAAGTCAATATGTGCATGCATTTTCTGTACCCGTTTATATCTCAAAATTCAGGCTCAAAACACCCGAAAATTCGATATTTTTGGGTCCCAGAAGCGATCTGTACATGCCTACTCCTTGCTAGAATGTTTTCAAGATACAGACCCAAAACATGCTCAAAATCGATATTTTAGGTGTAAAAAGTCGATATGTGCATGCATCTTCAGTAACCGTTTATATCTCAAATTCAGGCTCAAAACACCCGAAAATCAATATTTTTGGGTCCCAGAAGGGATCTGTGCATGCCTACTCAGTGCTAGAATGTTTCCAAAATATAGGCTCAAAACATGTTAAAAATCAATATTTTAGGTTTCCAAAGTCGATATGTTCATGCATCTTCAGTACCCGTTTGTATCTCAAATTCAGGCTCAAAAAACCCGAAAATTCGATATTTTTGGGTCCCAGAAGGGATCTGTGCATGCCTACTCAGTGCTAGAATGTTTTCAAAATATAGGCTCAAAACATGATTAAAATCGATATTTTAGGTGTCTAAAGTCGATATGTGCATGAATCTTCTGTACCCGTTTATATCTCAAATTCAGGCTCAAAACACCCGAAAATTCGAAAATTTTGGGTTCCAGAAGCGATCTGTACATGCCTACTCCGTGGTAGAGTATTTTTAATATACAGGCCCAAAACATGCTGAAAATCGATATTTTACGTGCCCTAAGTCAATATGTGTATGGATCTTCTGTACCCGTTTATATCCCAAATTCAGGCTCAAAACACCCGAAAATTCGATATTTTTGGGTCCCAGAAGCGATCTGTACATGCTTACTCAGTGCTGGAAATTTTTCAATATATGGGCCCAAATCATGCTAAAAATCGACATTTTAGGTGCCCAAAGTCGATATGTGCATGCATCTTCTGTACCCGTTTATATCTCAAATTCAGCCTCAAAACACCCGAAAATTCGATATTTTTGGGTCCCAGAAGCGATTTGTAGATGCCTACTCCGTGTTAGTGTATTTTCAAAATACAGGCCCCAAACATGCTGAAAATCAATATTTTAGGTGCCCAAAGTCGATATGTGCATGCATCTTCTGTACCCGTTTATATCTCAAATTCAGGTTCAGAACACCCGAAAATTCGATATTTTTGGGTCCCAGAAGCGATCTGTACATGCCTACTCCGTGTTAGAGTATTTTCAATATACAGGCACAAAACATGCTGAAAATCGATATTTTAGGTGCCCAAAGTCAATATGTGTATGCATCTTCTGTACCCGTTTATTTCCCAAATTCAGGCTCAAAACCCCCGAAAATTCGATATTTTTGGGTCCCAGAAGCGATCTGTACATGCCTACTCAGTGCTAGAATATTTTGAAGATATGGGCCCAAAACATGCTGAAAATCGACATTTTAGATGCCCAAAGTCGATATGTGCATTCATTTTCTGTACCCGTTTATATCTCAAATTCAAGCTCAAAACACACGAAAATTCGATATATTTGGGTCCCAGAAGCGATCTGTACATTCCTACTCCGTGTTAGATTTTTTTTAAATACAGGCGCAAAACATGCTAAAAATCTATATTTTATGTGCACAAAGTCAATATGTGTATGCATCTTCTGTATACGTTTATATCCCAAATTCAAGCTCAAAACACCCGAAAATTCAACATTTTTGGGTCCCAGAAGCGATCTGTACATGCCTACTCAGTGCTAGAATGTTTTCAAAATATAGGCTCAAAACATGCTAGAAATCGATATTTTAGGTGTCCAAAGTCGATATGTGCATGCATCTTCTGTACCCGTTTATATCTCAAATTCAGGCTTAAAACACACGAAAATTCGATATTTTTGGGTCCCAGAAGCGACCTGTACATGCCTACTCAGTGCTAGAATTTTTTCAAAATATGGGCCCAAAACATGCTAAAAATCGATATTTTAAATTCAAAAAGTCGATATGTGCATGCATCTTCTGTACCCGTTTATATCTCAAATTCAGGCTCAAAACACCCGAAAATTCGATATTTTTGGTTTCCATAAGCGATCTGTACATGCCTACTCAGTGCTAGAATTGTTTCAATATATGGGGCCAAAACATGCTAAAAATCGATATTTTAAGTGCAAAAAGTCGATATGTGCATGCATCTTCTGTACCCGTTTATATCTCAAATTCAGGCTCAAAACACCCGAAAATTCGATATTTTTGGTTCCCAGAAGCGATCTGTACATGCCTACTCCGTGTTAGAGTATTTTCAAAATACAGCCGCAAAACATGCTGGAAATTAATATTTTAGGTGCCCAAAGTCAATATGTGTATTTATCTTCTATACTCGTTTATATCTCAAATTCAGGCTCAAAACACCCGAAAATTCGATATTTTTGGGTCCCAGAAGCGATCTGTACATGCCTACTCCGTGTTAGAGTATTTTCAAAATACAGGCCAAAAACATGCTGAAAATCAATATTTTAGGTGCCCAAAGTCGATATGTGCATGCATCTTCTGTACCCGTTTATATCTCAAATTCAGGTTCAGAACACCCGAAAATTCGATATTTTTAGTTCCCAGAAGCGATCTGTACAAGCCTACTCCGTGTTAGAATATTTTCAATATACAGGCACAAAACATGCTGAAAATCGATATTTTAGGTGCCCAAAGTCAATATGTGTATGCATCTTCTGTACCCGTTTATTTCCCAAATTCAGGCTCAAAACACCCGAAAATTCGATATTTTTTGGTCCCAGAAGAGAACTGTACATGCATACTCAGTGCTAGATCTTTTTCAAAATATGTGCCCAAGACCTGCTAAAAATCTATATTTTAGGTGCCCAAAGTCAATATGTGCATGCATTTTCTGTACCCGTTTATATCTCAAAATTCAGGCTCAAAACACCCGAAAATTCGATATTTTTGGGTCCCAGAAGCGATCTGTACATGCCTACTCCTTGCTAGAATGTTTTCAAGATACAGACCCAAAACATGCTCAAAATCGATATTTTAGGTGTAAAAAGTCGATATGTGCATGCATCTTCAGTAACCGTTTATATCTCAAATTCAGGCTCAAAACACCCGAAAATCAATATTTTTGGGTCCCAGAAGGGATCTGTGCATGCCTACTCAGTGCTAGAATGTTTTCAAAATATAGGCTCAAAACATGTTAAAAATCAATATTTTAGGTTTCCAAAGTCGATTTGTTCATGCATCTTCAGTACCCGTTTGTATCTCAAATTCAGGCTCAAAAAACCCGAAAATTCGATATTTTTGGGTCCCAGAAGGGATCTGTGCATGCCTACTCAGTGCTAGAATGTTTTCAAAATATAGGCTCAAAACATGATTAAAATCGATATTTTAGGTGTCTAAAGTCGATATGTGCATGAATCTTCTGTACCCGTTTATATCTCAAATTCAGGCTCAAAACACCCGAAAATTCGAAAATTTTGGGTTCCAGAAGCGATCTGTACATGCCTACTCCGTGGTAGAGTATTTTTAATATACAGGCCCAAAACATGCTGAAAATCGATATTTTAGGTGCCCTAAGTCAATATGTGTATGGATCTTCTGTACCCGTTTATATCCCAAATTCAGGCTCAAAACACCCGAAAATTCGTTATTTTTGGGTCCCAGAAGCGATCTGTACATGCTTACTCAGTGCTGGAAATTTTTCAATATATGGGCCCAAATCATGCTAAAAATCGACATTTTAGGTGCCCAAAGTCGATATGTGCATGCATCTTCTGTACCCGTTTATATCTCAAATTCAGCCTCAAAACACCCGAAAATTCGATATTTTTGGGTCCCAGAAGCGATCTGTACATGCCTACTCCGTGTTAGTGTATTTTCAAAATACAGGCCCCAAACATGCTGAAAATCAATATTTTAGGTGCCCAAAGTCGATATGTGCATGCATCTTCTGTACCCGTTTATATCTCAAATTCAGGTTCAGAACACCCGAAAATTCGATATTTTTGGGTCCCAGAAGCGATCTGTACATGCCTACTCCGTGTTAGAGTATTTTCAATATACAGGCACAAAACATGCTGAAAATCGATATTTTAGGTGCCCAAAGTCAATATGTGTATGCATCTTCTGTACCCGTTTATTTCCCAAATTCAGGCTCAAAACCCCCGAAAATTCGATATTTTTGGGTCCCAGAAGCGATCTGTACATGCCTACTCAGTGCTAGAATATTTTGAAGATATGGGCCCAAAACATGCTGAAAATCGACATTTTAGATGCCCAAAGTCGATATGTGCATTCATTTTCTGTACCCGTTTATATCTCAAATTCAAGCTCAAAACACACGAAAATTCGATATATTTGGGTCCCAGAAGCGATCTGTACATTCCTACTCCGTGTTAGATTTTTTTTAAATACAGGCGCAAAACATGCTAAAAATCTATATTTTATGTGCACAAAGTCAATATGTGTATGCATCTTCTGTATACGTTTATATCTCAAATTCAGACTCAAAATACCCGAAAATTCGATATTTTTGGGTCCCAGAAGCGATCTGTACATGCCTACTCAGTGTTAGAATATTTTGAAGATATGGGCCCAAAACATGCTAAAAATCGACATTTTAGATGCCCAAAGTAGATATGTGAATTCATTTTCTGTACCCGTTTATATCTCAAATTCAAGCTCAAAACACACAAAAATTCGATATATTTGGGTCCCAGAAGCGATCTGTACATGCCTACTCCGTGTTAGATTTTTTTTAAATACAGGCGCAAAACATGCTAAAAATCTATATTTTATGTGCACGAAGTCAATATGTGTATGCATCTTCTGTATACGTTTATATCCCAAATTCAAGCTCAAAACACCCGAAAATTCAACATTTTTGGGTCCCAGAAGCGATCTGTACATGCCTACTCAGTGCTAGAATGTTTTCAAAATATAGGCTCAAAACATGCTAGAAATCGATATTTTAGGTGTCCAAAGTCGATATGTGCATGCATCTTCTGTACCCGTTTATATCTCAAATTCAGGCTTAAAACACACGAAAATTCGATATTTTTGGGTCCCAGAAGCGACCTGTACATGCCTACTCAGTGCTAGAATTTTTTCAAAATATGGGCCCAAAACATGCTAAAAATCGATATTTTAAATTCAAAAAGTCGATATGTGCATGCATCTTCTGTACCCGTTTATATCTCAAATTCAGGCTCAAAACACCCGAAAATTCGATATTTTTGGTTTCCATAAGCGATATGTACATGCCTACTCAGTGCTAGAATTGTTTCAATATATGGGCCCAAAACATGCTAAAAATCGATATTTTAAGTGCAAAAAGTCGATATGTGCATGCATCTTCTGTACCCGTTTATATCTCAAATTCAGGCTCAAAACACCCGAAAATTCGATATTTTTGGTTCCCAGAAGCGATCTGTACATGCCTACTCCGTGTTAGAGTATTTTCATAATACAGGCCCAAAACATGCTGAAAATCAATATTTTAGGTGCCCAAAATCGATTTGTGCATGCATCTTCTGTACTCGTTTATATCTCAAATTCAGGCTCAAAACACCCGAAAATTCGATATTTTTGGGTCCCAGAAGCGATCTGTACATGCCTACTACGTGTTAGAGTATTTTCAAAATACAGGCCCAAAACATGCTGAAAATCAATATTTTAGGTGCCCAAAGTCGATATGTGCATGCATCATCTGTACCCGTTTATATCTCAAATTCAGATTCAGAACACCTGAAAATTCGATATTTTTGGGTCCCAGAAGCGATCTGTACATGCCTACTCCGTGTTAGAGTATTTTCAATATACAGGCACAAAACATGCTGAAAATCGATATTTTAGGTGCCCAAAGTCAATATGTGTATGCATCTTCTGTACCCGTTTATTTCCCAAATTCAGGCTCAAAACACTTGAAAATTCGATATTTTTTGGTCCCAGAAGAGAACTGTACATGCCTACTCAGTGCTAGAATATATTGAAGATATAAACCCAAAACATGCTAAAAATCGATATTTTAGGTGCCCAAATTCGATATGTACATTTATCTTCTGTACCCGTTTAAATCTCAAATTCAGGCTCAAAATACCCGAAAATTCGATATTTTTGGGTCCCAGAAGCGATCTGTACATGCCTACTCAGTGCTAGAATGTTTTCAAAATATAGGCTCAAAACATGCTAAAAATCGATATTTTAGGTGTCCAAAGTCGATATGTGCATGCATCTTCTGTACCCGTTTATATCTCAAATTCAGGCTCAAAACACCCGAAAATTCGATATTTTTGGGTCCCAGAAGCGATCTGTACATGCCTACTCAGTGCTAGAAATTTTTCAAAATACAGGCCCAAAACATGCTAAAAATCGATATTTTAAGTGCAAAAAGTCGATATGTGCATGCATCTTCTGTACCCGTTTATATCTCAAATTCAGGCTCAAAACACCCGAAAATTCGATATCTTTGGTTCCCAGAAGCGATCTGTACATGCCTACTCCGTGTTAGAGTATTTTCAAAATACAGGCCCAAAACATGCTCAAAATCGATATTTTCGGTGCCAAAAGTCGATATGTGCATGCATCTTCTTTACCCGTTTATATCCCAAATTCAGGTTCAAAACACTCTAAAATTCGATATTTTTGGGTTCCAGAAGCGATCTGTACATGCCTACTCAGTGCTAGAATATTTTCAAAATGTAGGCCCAAAACCTGCTAAAAATCGATATTTTGAGTGCCAAAAGTCGATATGTGCATGCATCTTCTGTACCCGTTTATATCTCAAAATCAGGCTCAAAACACCCGAAAATTCGATATTTTTGGTTCCCAGAAGCGATCTGTACATGCCTACTCCGTGTTAGAGTATTTTCATAATACAGGAGCAAAACATGCTGGAAATTAATATTTTAGGTGCCCAAAGTCAATATGTGTATTTATCTTCTATACCCGTTTATTTCCCAAATTCAGGCTCAAAACACCCAAAAATTCGATATTTTTGGGTCTCAGAAGCGATCAGTACATGCCTACTCCGTGTTAGAGTATTTTCAAGATACAGGCCGAAAACATGCTGAAAATCAATATTTTAGGTGCCCAAAATCGATATGTGCATGCATCTTCTGTACACGTTTATATCTCAAATTCAGGTTCAGAACACCCGAAAATTCGATATTTTTGGGTCCCAGAAGCGATATGTACATGCCTACTCCGTGTTAGAGTATTTTCAATATACAGGCCCAAAACATGCTGAAAATCGATATTTTAGGTGCCCAAAGTTAATATGTGTATGCATCTTCTGTACTCGTTTATTTCCCAAATTCAGGCTCAAAACACTCGAAAATTCGATATTTTTGTGTACCAGAAGCGATCTGTACATGCCTACTCCGTGTTAGAGTATTTTCAATATACAGGCCCAAAACATGCTCAAAATCGATATTTTGGGTGCCCAAACTTGATATGTAAATGCATCTTCTGTACCCGTTTATATCCTAAATTCAGGTTTAAAACACTCGAAAATTCGAAAATTTTGGGTCACAGAAGCGATCTGTACATGCCTACTCCTTGCTAGAATGTTTTCAAGATACAGACCCAAAACATAATCAAAATCGATATTTTAGGTGCAAAAAGTCGATATGTGCATGCATCTTCAGTACCCGTTTATATCTCAAATTCAGGCTCAAAATATCCGAAAATTCAACATTTTTGGGTCCCAGAAGCGATCTGTACATGCCTACTCAGTGCTAGAATGTTTTCAAAATATAGGCTCAAAACATGCTAAAAATCGATATTAAATGTGTCCAATGTCGATATGTGCATGCATCTTCTGTACCCGTTTATATCTAAAATTCAGACTCAAAACACCCGAAAATTCGATATTTTTGGGTCCCAGAAGCGATCTGTACATGCCTACTCAGTTTTAGAATATTTTGAAGATATGGGCCCAAAACATGCTAAAAATCGACATTTTAGATGCCCAAAGTCGATATGTGAATTCATTTTCTGTACCCGTTTATATCTCAAATTCAAGCTCAAAACACACAAAAATTCGATATATTTGGGTCCCAGAAGCGATCTGTACATGCCTACTCCGTGTTAGATTTTTTTTAAATACAGGTGCAAAACATGCTAAAAATCTATATTTTAGGTGCACAAAGTCAATATGTGTATGCATCTTCTGTATACGTTTATATCCCAAATTCAAGCTCAAAACACCCGAAAATTCAACATTTTTGGGTCCCAGAAGCGATCTGTACATGCCTACTCAGTGCTAGAATGTTTTCAAAATATAGGCTCAAAACATGCTAGAAATCGATATTTTAGTTGTCCAAAGTCGATATGTGCATGCATCTTCTGTACCCGTTTATATCTCAAATTCAGGCTTAAAACACACGAAAATTCGATATTTTTGGGTCCCAGAAGCGACCTGTACATGCCTACTCAGTGCTAGAATTTTTTCAAAATATGGGCCCAAAACATGCTAAAAATCGATATTTTAAATTCAAAAAGTCGATATGTGCATGCATCTTCTGTACCCGTTTATATCTCAAATTCAGGCTCAAAACACCCGAAAATTCGATATTTTTGGTTCCCATAAGCGATCTGTACATGCCTACTCAGTGCTAGAATTGTTTCAATATATGGGCCCAAAACATGCTAAAAATCGATATTTTAAGTGCAAAAAGTCGATATGTGCATGCATCTTCTGTACCCGTTTATATCTCAAATTCAGGCTCAAAACACCCGAAAATTCGATATTTTTGGGTCCCAGAAGCGATCTGTACATGCCTACTCCGTGTTAGAGTATTTTCATAATACAGGCCCAAAACATGCTGAAAATCAATATTTTAGGTGCCCAAAATCGATATGTGCATGCATCTTCTGTACTCGTTTATATCTCAAATTCAGGCTCAAAACACCCGAAAATTCGATATTTTTGGGTCCCAGAAGCGATCTGTACATGCCTACTCCGTGTTAGAGTATTTTCAATATACAGGCACAAAACATGCTGAAAATCGATATTTTAGGTGCCCAAAGTCAATATGTGTATGCATCTTCTGTACCCGTTTATTTCCCAAATTCAGGCTCAAAACACCCGAAAATTCGATATTTTTTGGTCCCAGAAGAGAACTGTACATGCCTACTCAGTGCTAGAATATATTGAAGATATAGGCCCAAAACATGCTAAAAATCGATATTTTAGGTGCCCAAATTCGATATGTACATTTATCTTCTGTACCCGTTTAAATCTCAAATTCAGGCTCAAAATACCCGAAAATTCGATATTTTTGGGTCCCAGAAGCGATCTGTACATGCCTACTCAGTGCTAGAATGTTTTCAAAATATAGGCTCAAAACATGCTAAAAATCGATATTTTAGGTGTCCAAAGTCGATATGTGCATGCATCTTCTGTACCCGTTTATATCTCAAATTCAGGCTCAAAACACCCGAAAATTCGAAATTTTTGGGTCCCAGAAGCGATCTGTACATGCCTACTCAGTGCTAGAAATTTTTCAAAATACAGGCCCAAAACATGCTAAAAATCGATATTTTAAGTGCAAAAAGTCGATATGTGCATGCATCTTCTGTACCCGTTTATATCTCAAATTCAGGCTCAAAACACCCAAAAATTCGATATTTTTGGTTCCCAGAAGCGATCTGTACATGCCTACTCCGTGTTAGAGTATTTTCAAAATACAGGCCCAAAACATGCTGGAAATTAATATTTTTGGTGCCCAAAGTCAATATGTGTATTCATCTTCTGTACCCGTTTATATCCCAAATTCAGGCTCAAAACACCCGAAAATTCGATATTTTTGGGTCCCAGAAGCGATCTATATATGCCTACTCAGTGCTAGAATATTTTCAAGATATACGCCCAAAACATGCTAAAAATCGATATTTTAGGTGCCCAAAGTCGATATGTGCATGCATCTTCTGTACCCGTTTATATCTCAAATTCAGACTTAAAACACCCGAAAATTCGATATCTTTGTGTCCCAGAAGCGATCTGTTCATGCTTACTCCGTGTTAGAGTATTTTCAAAATACAGGCCCAAAACATGCTCAAAATCGATATTTTCGGTGCCAAAAGTCGATATGTGCATGCATCTTCTTTACCCGTTTATATCCCAAATTCAGGTTCAAAACACTCTAAAATTTGATATTTTTGGGTTCCAGAAGCGATCTGTACATGCCTACTCAGTGCTAGAATATTTTCAAAATGTAGGCCCAAAACCTGCTAAAAATCGATATTTTGGGTGCCCAAATTCGATATGTGCATGCATCTTCTGTACCCGTTTATATCTCAAATTCAGGCTCAAAACACCCGAAAATTCGATATTTTTGGTTCCCAGAAGCGATCTGTACATGCCTACTCCGTGTTAGAGTATTTTCAAAATATAGGCTCAAAACATGCTAAAAATCGATATTAAATGTGTCCAATGTCGATATGTGCATGCATCTTCTGTACCCGTTTATATCTAAAATTCAGACTCAAAACACCCTAAAATTCGATATTTTTCGGTCCAAGAAGCGATCTGTACATGCTTACTCAGTGCTAGAATTTTTTCAGTATATGGGCCAAAATCATGCTAAAAATCGATATTTTAGGTGCCCAAAGTCAATATGTGCATGCATCTTCAGTACCCGTTTATATCTCAAATTCAGGCTCAAAACACCCGAAAATTCAATATTTTTGGGTCCCTAAAGCGATGTGTACATGCCTACTCAGTGTTGGAATGTTTTCAAGATAAAGACCCAAAACATGCTAAAAATCGATATTTAATGTGTCCAAAGTCAATATGTGCATATATCTTCTGTACCCGTTTATATCTCAAATTCAGGCTCAAAACACCCGAAAATTCGATATTTTTGGGTCCCAGAAGCGTACTGTACATGCCTACTCCGTGTTAGAGTATTTTCACAATACAGGCCCAAAACATGCTGAAAATCGATATTTTGGGTGCCCAAAGTCGATATGTGCATGCATCTTCTGTACCCATTTATATCTCAAATTCATGCTCAAAACTCCCGAAAATTCGATATTTTTGGGTCCCTGAAGCGATCTGTACATGCCTACTCCGTGTTAGAGTATTTTCAATAAACAGGCCCAAAACATGCTATAAATCGATATTATAGGTGCCCAAAGTCAATATGTGTATGCATCTTCTGTACCCGTTTATTTCCCAAATTCAGGCTCAAAACACCCGAAAATTCGATATTTTTGTGTACCAGAAGCGATCTGTACATGCCTACTCCGTGATAGAGTATTTTCAAAACACAGGCCCAAAACATGCTCAAAATCGATATTTTGGGTGCCCAAAGTCGATAAGTGCATGCATCTTCTGTACCCGTTTATATCCCAAATTCAGGTTTAAAACACTCGAAAATTCGATATTTTTGGGTCACAGAAGTGACCTGTACATGCCTACTCCTTGCTAGAATGTTTTCAAGATACAGACCCAAAACATAATCCAAATCGATAATTTAGGTGCAAAAAGTCGATATGTGCATGCATCTTCAGTACCCGTTTATATCTCAAATTCAGGCTCAAAACACCCGAAAATTCAATATTTTTGGGTCCCTAAAGCGATGTGTACATGCCTACTCAGTGTTAGAATGTTTTCAAGATAAAGACCCAAAACATGCTAAAAATCGATATTTAATGTGTCCAAAGTCAATATGTGCATATATCTTCTGTACCCGTTTATATCTCAAATTCAGGCTCAAAACACCCGAAAATTCGATATTTTTGGGTCCCAGAAGCGTACTGTACATGCCTACTCCGTGTTAGAGTATTTTCACAATACAGGCCCAAAACATGCTGAAAATCGATATTTTGGGTGCCCAAAGTCGATATGTGCATGCATCTTCTGTACCCATTTATATCTCAAATTCATGCTCAAAACTCCCGAAAATTCGATATTTTTGGGTCCCAGAAGCGA
Source organism: Petrolisthes cinctipes (assembly GCA_033782935.1). Classification (NCBI taxonomy): domain Eukaryota; kingdom Metazoa; phylum Arthropoda; class Malacostraca; order Decapoda; family Porcellanidae; genus Petrolisthes; species Petrolisthes cinctipes. The sequence continues at coordinate 105,671 of JAWQEG010000279.1, read as the reverse complement.
TCTGTACATGCCTACTCCGTGTTAGAGTATTTTCAATATACAGGCCCAAAACATGCTGAAAATCGATATTATAGGTGCCCAAAGTCAATATGTGTATGCATCTTCTGTACCCGTTTATTTCCCAAATTCAGGCTCAAAACACCCGAAAATTCGATATTTTTGTGTACCAGAAGCGATCTGTACATGCCTACTCCGTGATAGAGTATTTTCAAAACACAGGCCCAAAACATGCTCAAAATCGATATTTTGGGTGCCCAAAGTCGATAAGTGCATGCATCTTCTGTACCCGTTTACATCCCTAATTCAGGTTTAGAACACTCGAAAATTCGATATTTTTGGGTCACAGAAGTGACCTGTACATGCCTACTCCTTGCTAGAATGTTTTCAAGATACAGACCCAAAACATAATCCAAATCGATAATTTAGGTGCAAAAAGTCGATATGTGCATGCATCTTCTGTACCCGTTTACATCCCAAATTCAGGCTCAAAACACCCGAAAATTTAATATTTTTGGGTCCCAGAAGCGATGTGTACATGCCTACTCAGTGCTAGAATTTCTTCAAAATAAAGGCTCGAAACATGCTAAAAATCGATATTTAATGTGTCCAAAGTCGATATGTGCATGCATCTTCTGTACCCGTTTATATCTCAAATTCAGGCTCAAAACACCCGAAAATTCGATATTTTTGGGTCCCAGAAGCGATCTGTACATGCCTACTCCGTGTTATAGTATTTTCAAAATAAAGGCTCGAAACATGCTAAAAATCGATATTTAATGTGTCCAAAGTCGATATGTGCATGCATCTTCTGTACCCGTTTATATCTCAAATTCAGGCTCAAAACACCCGAAAATTCGATATTTTTGTGTACCAGAAGCGATCTGTACATGCCTACTCCGTGATAGAGTATTTTCAAAACACAGGCCCAAAACATGCTCAAAATCGATATTTTGGGTGCCCAAAGTCGATATGTCAATGCATCTTCTGTACCCGTTTATATCTCAAATTCAGGCTCAAAACACACGAAAATTCGATATTTTTGTGTCCCAGAAGCGATCTGTACATGCCTACTCCGTGTTAGAGTATTTTTAAAATACAAACTCAAAATATGCTCAAAATCGATATTTTGGGTGCCCAAAGTCAATATGTGCATGCATCTTCTTTACCCATTTATATCCCAAATTCAGGTTCAAAACACTCTAAAATTCGATATTTTTGGGTTCCAGAAGCGATCTGTACATGCCTACTCAGTGCTAGAATATTTTCAAAATGTAGGCCCAAAACATGATAAAAATCGATATTTTGGGTGCCCAAAGTCGATATGTGCATGCATCTTCTGTACCCGTTTATATCTCAAAATCAGGCTCAAAACTCCCGAAAATTCTATATTTATGGGTCCAAGAAGCGATCTGTACATGCCTACTCCGTGTAAGAGTATTTTCAATATACAAGCCCAAAACATGCTGAAAATCGATATTTTAGGTGCCCAAAGTCAATATGTGTATGCATCTTCTGTATCCGTTTATATCCCAAATTTAGGCTCAAAACACCCGAAAATTCGATATTTTTGTGTACCAGAAGCGATCTGTACATGCCTACTCCGTGATAGAGTATTTTCAAAATACAGGCCCAAAACATGCTCAAAATCGATATTTTGGGTGCCCAAAGTCGATATGTGCATGCATCTTCTGTCCCCGTTTACATCCCAAATTCAGTTTAAAACATTCGAAAATTCGATATTTTTGGGGGGTCACAGAAGCGATCTGTACATGCCTACTCCTTGCTAGAATGTTTTCAAGATACAGACCCAAAACATAATCAAAATCGATATTTTAGGTGCAAAAAGTCGATATGTACATGCATCTTCAGTACCCGTTTATATCTCAAATTCAGGCTCAAAACACCCGAAAATTCAATATTTTTGGGTCCCTAAAGCGATGTGTACATGCCTACTCAGTGCTAGAATGTTTTCAAAATATAGGCTCAAAACATGCTAAAAATCGATATTTAATGTGTCCAAAGTCAATATGTGCATGCATCTTCTGTACCCGTTTATATCTCAAATTCAGGCTCAAAACACCTGAAAATTCGATATTTTTGGGTCCCAGAAGCGATCTGTACATACCTACTCCGTGTTAGTGTATTTTCAATATACAGGCCCAAAACATGCTAAAAATCGATATTATAGGTGCCCAAAGTCAATATGTGTATGCATCTTCTGTACCCGTTTATATCTCAAATTCAGGCTCAAAACACCCGAAAATTCGATATTTTTGGGTCCCAGAAGCGTACTGTACATGCCTACTCCGTGTTAGAGTATTTTCACAATACAGGCCCAAAACATGCTGAAAATCGATATTTTGGGTGCCCAAAGTCGATATGTGCATGCATCTTCTGTACCCGTTTATATCTCAAATTCAGGCTCAAAACTCCCGAAAATTCGACATTTTTGGGTCCCAGAAGCGATGTGTACATGCCTACTCCGTGTTAGAGTATTTTCAATATACAGGCCCAAAACATGCTGAAAATCGATATTATAGGTGCCCAAAGTCAATATGTATATGCATCTTCTGTACCCGTTTATTTCCCAAATTCAGGCTCAAAACACCCGAAAATTCGATATTTTTGAGTACCAGAAGCGATCTGTACATGCCTACTCCGTGATAGAGTATTTTCAAAATACAGGCCCAAAACATGCTCAAAATTGAAAATTTGGGTGCCCAAAGTCGATATGTGCATGCATCTTCTGTCCCCGTTTACATCCCAAATTCAGGTTTAAAACACTCGAAAAAAAAATTAAATGGGGTCACAGAAGCGGTCTGTACATGCCTACTCCTTGCTAGAATGTTTTCAAGATACAGACCCAAAACATAATCAAAATCAAAATTTTAGGTACAAAAAGTCGATATGTGCATGCATCTTCAGTACCCGTTTATATCTCAAATTCAGGCTCAAAACACCCGAAAATTCAATATTTTTGGGTCCCAGAAGCGATGTGTACATGCCTACCCAGTGCTAGAATGTTTTCAAAATATAGGCTCAAAACATGCTAAAAATCGACATTTAATGTGTCCAAAGTCGATATGTGCATGCATCTTCTGTACCCGTTTATATCTCAAATTCAGGCTCAAAACACCCGAAAATTCGATATTTTTGGGTCCCAGAAGCGATCTGTACATGCCTACTCCGTGTTAGAGTATTTTCAAAATACAGGCCCAAAACATGCTGAAAATCTATATTTTATGTGCACAAAGTCAATATGTGTATGCATCTTCTGTGTCTGTTTATATCCCAAATTCAGGCTCAAAACACCCTAAAATTCGACATTTTTGGATCCCAGAAGTGATCTGTACATGCCTACTAAGTGCTAGAATGTTTTCAAAATATACGCCCAAAACATGCTAAAAATCTATATTTTAGGTGCCCAAAGTCGATATGTGAATGCATCTTCTGGACCCGTTTATATCTCAAATTCAGGCTCAAAACACACGAAAATTCGATATTTTTGTGTCCCAGAAGCGATCTGTACATGCCTACTCCGTGTTATAGTATTTTCAAAATACAAACTCAAAATATGCTCAAAATCGATGTTTTGGGTGCCCAAAGTCAATATGTGCATGCATCTTCTTTACCCGTTTATATCCCAAATTCAGGTTAAAAACACTCTAAAATTCGATATTTTTGGGTTCCAGAAGCGATCTGTACATGCCTACTCAGTGCTAGAATATTTTCAAAATGTAGGCCCAAAACATGCTAAAAATCGATATTTTGGGTGCCCAAAGTCAATATGTGCATGCATCTTCTGTACCCGTTTATATCTCAAATTCAGGCTCAATACACCCAAAAATTCGATATTTTTGGTTCCCAGAAGCGATCTGTACATGCCTACTCCGTGTTAGAGTATTTTCAATATACAGGCCCAAAACATGCTCAAAATCGATATTATAGGTGCCCAAAGTCAATATGTGTATTCATCTTCTGTATCCGTTTATATCCCAAATTCAGGTTAAAAACACTCTAAAATTCGATATTTTTGGGTCCCAGAAGCGATCTGTACATGCCTACTCTGTGTTAGAATATGTTTAAAATACAGGCCCAAAACATGCTGAAAATCAATATTTTAGGTGCCCAAATTCAATATGTGTATGCATCTTCTGTACCCGTTTATTTCCCAAATTCAGGCTCAAAACACCCTAAAATTCGATATTTTTGGGTCCCAGAAGCGATCTGTACATGCCTACTCCGTGTTAGAGTATTTTCAATATACAGGCCGAAAACATGCTTAAAATCGAAATTTTAGGTGCCCAAAGTTAATATGTGTATGCATCTTCTGTACCCGTTTATTTCCCAAATTCAGGCTCAAAACACTCGAAAATTCGATATTTATATGTCAAAGAAGCGATCTGTGCATGCCTACTCAGTACTAGAATGTTTTCAAAATATAGGCTCAAAACATGCTAAAAATCGAAATTTAATGTGTCCAAAGTCGATATGTGCATGCATATTCTGTACCCGTTTATATCTCAAATTGAAGCTCAAAACACCCGAAAATTCGATATTTTTGTGTCCCAGAAGCGATCTGTACATGCTTACTAAGTGCTAGATTTTTTTCAGTGTATGGGCCCAAATCATGCAAAAAATCGATATTTTAGGTGCCCAAAGTCGATATGTGCATGCATCTTCTGTACCCGTTTATATCTCAAATTCAGGTTCAGAACACCCGAAAATTCGATATTTTTGGGTCCCAGAAGCGATCTGTACATGACTACTCCGTGTTAAAGTATTTTCAATATAAAGGCACAAAACATGCTGAAAATCGATATTTTAGGTGCCCAAAGTCAATATGTGTATGCATCTTCTGTACCCGTTTATTTCCCAAATTCAGGCTCAAAACCCCCGAAAATTAGATATTTTAGTGGTCCCAGAAGCGATCTGTACATGCCTACTCAGTGCTAGAATATATTGAAGATATGGGCCCAAAACATGCTAAAAATCGACATTTTAGGTGCCCAAAGTCGATATGTGCATTCATCTTCTGTACCCGTTTATATCTCAAATTCAGGCTCAAAACACCCGAAAATTCGATATTTTTGGTTCCCAGAAGCGATCTGTACATGCCTACTCCGTGTTAGATTTTTTTTTAAATACAGGCCCAAAACATGCTGAAAATCTATATTTTAGGTGCACAAAGTCAATATGTGTATGCATCTTCTGTATCCGTTTATATCCCAAATTCAGGCTCAAAACACCCGAAAATTCAACATTTTTGGGTCCCAGAAGCGATCTGTACATGCCTACTCAGTGCTAGAATTTTTTCAAAATATAGGCTCGAAACATGCTAAAAATCGATATTTTAGGTGTCCAAAGTCGATATGTGAATGCATCTTCTGTACCCGTTAATATCTCAAATTCAGGCTCAAAACACCCGAAAATTCGATATTTTTGGGTCCCAGAAGCGATCTGTACATGCCTACTCCGTGTTAGAGTATTTTCAATATACAGGCCCAAAACATGCTTAAAATCGATATTTTAGGTGCATAAAGTTAATATGTGTATGCATCTTCTGTACTCGTTTATTTCCCAAATTCAGGCTCAAAACACTCGAAAATTCGATATTTTTGTGTACCAGAAGTGATCTGTACATGCCTACTCCGTGTTAGAGTATTTTCAAAATACAGGCCCAAAACATGCTCAAAATCGATATTTTGGGTGCCCAAAGTCGATATGTGCATGCATCTTCTGTACCGTACCGTTTATATCCCAAATTCAGGTTTAAAACACTCGAAAATTCGATATTTTTGGGTCACAGAAGCGATCTGTACATGCCTACTCCTTGCTAGAATGTTTTCAAGATACAGACCCAAAACATAATCAAAATCGATATTTTAGGTGCAAAAGTCGATATGTGAATGCATCTTCAGTACCCGTTTATATCTCAAATTCAGGCTCAAAATATCCGAAAATTCAACATTTTTGGGTCCCAGAAGCGATCTGTACATGCCTAATCAGTGCTAGAATTTTTTCAAAATATAGGCTCAAAACATGCTAAAAATCGATATTTTAGGTGTCCAAAGTCGATATGTGCATGCATCTTCTGTACCCGTTTATATATAAAATTCAGGCTCAAAATTCCCGAAATTTCGATATTTTTGGGTCCCAGAAGCGATCTGTACATGCTTACTCAGTTCTAGATTTTTTTCAATGTATGGGCCCAAATCATGCTAAAAATCGATATTTTAGGTGCCCAAAGTCGATATGTGCATGCATCTTCTGTACCCGTTTATATCTCAAATTCAGGCTCAAAATACCCGAAAATTCGATATTTTTGGGTCCCAGAAGCGATCTGTACATGCCTACTCCGTGTTAGAGTATTTTCAAAAATACAGGCCCAAAACATGCTGAAAATCAATATTTTAGGTGCCCAAAGTCGATATGTGCATGCATCTTCTGTACCCGTTTATATCTCAAATTCAGGTTCAAAACACCCGAAAATTCGATATTTTTGGGTCCCAGAAGCGATCTGTACATGCCTACTCCGTGTTAAAGTGTTTTCAAAATACAGGCACAAAACATGCTGAAAATCGATATTTTAGGTACTCAAAGTCAATATGTGTATGCATCTTCTGTACCCGTTTATTTCCCAAATTCAGGCTCAAAACACCCGAAAATTCGATATTTTTTGGTCCCAGAAGGGATCTGTACATGCCTACTCAGTGCTAGAATATATTGAAGATATGGGCCCAAAGCATGCCAAAAATCGACATTTTAGGTGCCCAAAGTCGATATGTGTATTCATCTTCTGTACCCGTTTATATCTCAAATTCAGGCTCAAAACACCCGAAAAATCGATATTTTTGGGTCCCAGAAGCGATCTGTACATGCCTACTCCTTGCTAGAATGTTTTCAAGATACAGACCCAAAACATAATCAAAATCGATATTTTAGGTGCAAAAAGTCGATATGTGCATGGATCTTCAGTACCCGTTTATATCTCAAATTCAGGCTCAAAATACCCGAAAAATCAACATTTTTGGGTCCCAGAAGCGATCTGTACATGCCTACTCAGTGCTAGAATGTTTTCAAAATATAGGCTCAAAACATGCTAAAAATCGATATTTAATGTGTCCAAAGTAGATATGTTCATGCATATTCTGTACACGTTTACATCTCAAATTCAAGCTCAAAACTCCCGAAAATTCGATATTTTTGGGTCCCAGAAGCGAACTGTACATGCTTACTAAGTGCTAGATTTTTTTCAATGTATGGGCCCAAATCATGCTAAAAATCGATATTTTAGGTGCCCAAAGTCGATATGTGCATGCATCTTCTGTACCCGTTTATATCTCAAATTCAGGCTCAAAATACCCGAAAATTCGATATTTTTGGGTCCCAAAAGCGATCTGTACATGCCTACTCCGTGTTAGAGTATTTTCAAAAATACAGGCCCAAAACATGCTGAAAATCAATATTTTAGGTGCCCAAAGTCGACATGTGCATGCATCTTCTGTACCCGTTTATATCTCAAATTCAGGTTCAGAACACCCGAAAATTCGATATTTTTGGGTCCCAGAAGCGATCTGTACATGCCTACTCCGTGTTAAAGTATTTTCAATATACAGGCACAAAACATGCTGAAAATCGATATTTTAGGTGCCCAAAGTCAATATGTGTATGCATCTTCTGTACCCGTTTATTTCCCAAATTCAGGCTCAAAACACCCGAAAATTCGATATTTTTGGGTCCCAGAAGCGATCTGTACATGCCTACTCAGTGCTAGAATATATTGAAGATATGGGCCCAAAACATGCTAAAAATCGACATTTTAGGTGCCCAAAGTCGATATGTGCATTCATCTTCTGTACCCGTTTATATCTCAAATTCAGGCTCAAAACACCCGAAAATTCGATATTTTTGGGTCCCAGAAGCGATCTGTACATGCCTACTCCGTGTTAGATTTTTTTTTAAATACAGGCCCAAAACATGCTGAAAATCTATATTTTAGGTGCACAAAGTCAATATGTGTATGCATCTTCTGTATCCGTTTATATCCCAAATTCAGGCTGAAAATACCCGAAAATTCAACATTTTTGGGTCCCAGAAGCGATCTGTACATGCCTACTCAGTGCTAGAATTTTTTCAAAATATAGGCTCGAATCATGCTAAAAATCGATATTTTAGGTGTCCAATGTCGATATGTGCATGCATCTTCTGTACCCGTTAATATCTCAAATTCAGGCTCAAAACACCCGAAAATTCGATATTTTTGGGTCCCAGAAGCGATCTGTACATGCCTACTCCGTGTTAGAGTATTTTCAATATACAGGCCCAAAACATGCTAAAAATCGATATTTTAGGTGCCCAAAGTCGATATGTGCATGCATCTTCTTTACCCGTTTATATCCCAAAATCAGGTTCAAAACACACTAAAATTCGATATTTTTGTGTCCCGGAAGCGATCTGTACATGCCTACTCAGTGCTAGAATATTTTCCAAATATAGGCCCAAAACCTGCTAAAAATCGATATTTTGGGTGCCCAAAGTCGATATGTGCATGCATCTTCTGTACCCGTTTATATCTCAAATTCAGGTTCAGAACACCCGAAAATTCGATATTTTTGGGTCCCAGAAGCGATTTGTACATGCCTACTCCGTGTTAGAATATTTTGAATATACAGGCCCAAAACATGCTAAAAATCGATATTATAGGTGCCCAAAGTCAATATGTGTATTCATCTTCTGTATCCGTTTATATCCCAAATTCAGGTTAAAAACACTCTAAAATTCGATATTTTTGGGTCCGAGAAGCGATCTGTACATGCCTACTCTGTGTTAGAATATGTTTAAAATACAGGCCCAAAACATGCTGAAAATCGAAATTTTAGGTGCCCAAAGTCAATATGTGTATGCATCTTCTGTACCCGTTTATTTCCCAAATTCAGGCTCAAAACACTCGAAAATTCGATATTTTTATGTCACAGAAGCGATCTGTACATGCCTAATCCTTGCTAGAATTTTTTCAAGATACAGACCCAAAACATAATCAAAATCGATATTTTAGGTGCAAAAAGTCGATATGTGCATGGATCTTCAGTACCAGTTTATATCTCAAATTCAGGCTGAAAACACCCGAAAATTCAACATTTTTGGGTCCCAGAAGCGATCTGTACATGCCTACTCAGTGCTAGAATGTTTTCAAAATATAGGCTCGAAACATGCTAAAAATCGATATTTTAGGTGTCCAAATTCGATATGTGCATTCATCTTCTGTACCCGTTTATATCTCAAATTCAGGCTCAAAATACCCGAAAATTCGATATTTTTGGGTCCCAGAAGCGATCTGTACATGCCTACTCCGTGTTAGAGTATTTTCAAAAATACAGGCCCAAAACATGCTCAAAATCGATATTTTGGGTGCCCAAAGTCGATATGTGCATGCATTTTCTGTACCCGTTTATATCCCAAATTCAGGTCTGAAACACTCGAAAATTCGATATTTTTGGGTCACAGAAGCGATCTGTACATGCCTACTCCTTGCTAGAATGTTTTCAAGATACAGACCCAAAACATAATCAAAATCGATATTTTATGTGCAAAAAGTCGATATGTGCATGCATCTTCAGTACCCGTTTATATCTCAAATTCAGGCTCAAAATATCCGAAAATTCAACATTTTTGGGTACAAGAAGCGATCTGTACATGCCTAATCAGTGCTAGAATGTTTTCAAAATATAGGCTCAAAACATGCTAAAAATCGATATTTTAGGTGTCCAATGTCGATATGTGCATGCATCTTCTGTACTCGTTTATATCTCAAATTCAGGCTCTAAACACCCGAAAATTCGATATTTTTGGGTCCCAGAAGCGATCTGTACATGCCTACTCAGTGCTAGAAATTTTTCCAAATATAGGCCCAAAACCTGCTAAAAATCGATATTTTGGGTGCCCAAAGTCGATATGTGCATGCATCTTCTGTACCCGTTTATATCTCAAATTCAGGTTCAGAACACCCGAAAATTCGATATTTTTGGGTCCCAGAAGCGATTTGTACATGCCTACTCCATGTTAGAATATTTTAAATATACAGGCCCAAAACATGCTAAAAATCGATATTATAGGTGCCCAAAGTCAATATGTGTATTCATCTTCACTATCCGTTTATATCCCAAATTCAGGTTAAAAACACACTAAAATTCGATATTTTTGGGTCCCAGAAGCGATCTGTACATGCCTACTCTGTGTTAGAATATGTTTAAAATACAGGCCCAAAACATGCTGAAAATCAATATTTTAGGTGCCCAAAGTCAATATGTGCATGCATATTCTGTACCCGTTTATATCTCAAATTCAAGCTCAAAACACCCGAAAATTCGATATTTTTGGGTCCCAGAAGCGATCTGTACATGCTTATTAAGTGCTAGATTTTTTTCAATGTATGGGCCGAAATCATGCTAAAAATCAATATTTTAGGTGCCAAAAGTCGATATGTGCATGCATCTTCTGTACCCGTTTATATGTCAAATTCAGGCTCAAAATACCCGAAAATTCGATATTTTTGGGTCCCAGAAGCGATCTGTACATGCCTACTCCGTGTTAGAGTATTTTCAAAAATACAGGCCCAAAACATGCTGAAAATCAATATTTTAGGTGCCCAAAGTCGATATGTGCATGCTTCTTCTGTACCCGTTTATATCTCAAATTCAGGTTCAGAACACCCGAAAATTCGATATTTTTGGGTCACAGAAGCGATCTGTACATGCCTACTCCGTGTCAAAGTATTTTCAATATACAGGCACAAAACATGCTGAAAATCGATATTTTAGGTGCCCAAAGTCAATATGTGTATGCATCTTCTGTACCCGTTTATTTCCCAAATTCAGGCTCAAAACACCCGAAAATTCGATATTTTTGGGTCACAGAAGCGATCTGTACATGCCTACTCCTTGCTAGAATGTTTTCAAGATACAGACCCAAAACATAATCAAAATCGATATTTTAGGTGCAAAAAGTCGATATGTGCATTCATTTTCTGTACCCGTTTATATCTCAAATTCAAGCTCAAAACACACGAAAATTCGATATTTTTGGGTCCCAGAAGCGATCTGTACATGCCTACTCCATGTTAGATTTTTTTTAAATACAAGCCCAAAACATTCTGAAAATCTATATTTTAGGTGCACAAAGTCAATATGTGTATGCATCTTCTGTATATGTTTATATCCCAAATTCAGGCTCAAAACACCCGAAAATTCAACATTTTTGGGTCCCAGTAGCGATCTGTACATGCCTACTCAGTGCTAGAATGTTTTCAAAATATAGGCTCAAAACATGCTAGAAATCGATATTTTAGGTGTCCAAAGTCGATATGTGCATGCATCTTCTGTACCCGTTTATATCTCAAATTCAGGCTCAAAACACCCGAAAATTCGATATTTTTGGGTTCCAGAAGCGGCCTGTACATGCCTACTCAGTGCTAGAATTTTTTCAAAATATGGGCCCAAAACATGCTAAAAATCGATATTTTATATTCAAAAAGTCGATATGTGCATGCATCTTCTGTACCCGTTTATATCTCAAATTCAGGCTCAAAACACCCGAAAATTCGATATTTTTGGTTCCCATAAGCGATCTGTACATGCCTACTCAGTGCTAAAATTGTTTCAATATATGGGCCCAAAACATGCTAAAAATCGATATTTTAAGTGCAAAAAGTCGATATGTGCATGCATCTTCTGTACCCGTTTATATCTCAAATTCAGGCTCAAAACACCCAAAAATTCGATATTTTTGGTTCCCAGAAGCGATCTGTACATGCCTACTCCGTGTTAGAGTATTTTCATAATACAGACGCAAAACATGCTGGAAATTAATATTTTAGGTGCCAAAAGTCAATATGTGTATTTATCTTCTATACCCGTTTATTTCCCAAATTCAGGCTCAAAACACCCGAAAATTCGATATTTGTGGGTCCCAGAAGCGATCTGTACATGCCTACTCCGTGTTTGAGTATTTTCAATATACAGGCCCAAAACATGCTAAAAATCGATATTTTAGGTGCCCAAAGTTAATATGTGTATGCATCTTCTGTACCCGTTTATATCCCAAATTCAGGTTTAAAACTCTCGAAAATTCGATATTTTTGGGTCACAGAAGCGATCTGTACATGCCTACTCCTTGCTAGAATGTTTTCAAGATACAGACCCAAAACATAATCAAAATCGATATTTTAGGTGCAAAAAGTCGATATGTGCATGCATCTTCTGTACTCGTTTATATCTCAAATTCAGGCTCAAAACACCCGAAAATTCGATATTTTTGGGTGCCAGGAGCGATCTGTACATGCCTACTCCGTGTTAGAGTATTTTCAAAATACAGGCCCAAAACATGCTAAAAATCAATATTTTAGGTGCCCAAAGTCGATATGTGCATGCATCTTCTGTACCCGTTTATATCTCAAATTCAGGTTCAGAACACCCGAAAATTCGATATTTTTGGGTCCCAGAAGCGATCTGTACATGCCTACTCCGTGTTAGAGTATTTTCAATATACAGGCACAAAACATGCTGAAAATCGATATTTTAGGTACCCAAAGTCAATATGTGTATGCATCTTTTGTACCCGTTTATTTCCCAAATTCAGGCTCAAAACACCCGAAAATTCGATATTTTTTGGTCCCAGAAGAGAACTGTACATGCCTACTCAGTGCTAGAATATATTGAAGATATGGCCCAAAACATGCTAAAAATCGATATTTTAGGTGCCCAAATTCGATATGTACATTCATCTTCTGTACCCGTTTATATCTCAAATTCAGGCTCAAAATACCCGAAAATTCGATATTTTTGGGTCCCAGAAGCGATCTGAACATGCCTACTCAGTGCTAGAATGTTTTCAAAATATAGGCTCAAAACATGCTAGAAATCGATATTTTAGGTGTCCAAAGTCGATATGTGCATGCATCTTCTGTACCCGTTTATATCTCAAATTCAGGCTCAAAACACCCGAAAATTCGATATTTTTGGGTTCCAGAAGCGACCTGTACATGCCTACTCAGTGCTAGAATTTTTTCAAAATATGGGCCCAAAACATGCTAAAAATCGATATTTTATATTCAAAAAGTCGATATGTGCATGCATCTTCTGTACCCGTTTATATCTCAAATTCAGGCTCAAAACACCCGAAAATTCGATATTTTTGGTTCCCATAAGCGATCTGTACATGCCTACTCAGTGCTAAAATTGTTTCAATATATGGGCCCAAAACATGCTAAAAATCGATATTTTAAGTGCAAAAAGTCGATATGTGCATGCATCTTCTGTACCCGTTTATATCTCAAATTCAGGCTCAAAACACCCGAAAATTCGATATATTTGGGTCCCAGAAGCGATCTGTACATGCCTACTCAGTGCTAGAAATTTTTCAAAATACAGGCCCAAAACATGCTAAAAATCGATATTTTAAGTGCAAAAAGTCGATATGTGCATGCATCTTCTGTACCCGTTTATATCTCAAATTCAGGCTCAAAACACCCGAAAATTCGATATTTTTGGTTCCCAGAAGCGATCTGTACATGCCTACTCCGTGTTAGAGTATTTTCAAAATACAGGCGCAAAACATGCTGGAAATTAATATTTTTGGTGCCCAAAGTCAATATGTGTATTCATCTTCTGTACCCGTTTATATCCCAAATTCAGGCTCAAAATACTTGAAAATTCGATATTTTTGGGTCCCAGAAGCGATCTATATATGCCTACTCAGTGCTAGAATATTTTCAAGATATACGCCCAAAACATGTTAAAAATCGATATTTTAGGTGCCCAAAGTCGATATGTGCATGCATCTTCTGTACCCGTTTATATCTCAAATTCAGACTTAAAACACACAAAAATTCGATATCTTTGTGTCCCAGAAGCGATCTGTACATGCCTACTCCGTGTTAGAGTATTTTCAAAATACAGGCCCAAAACATGCTGAAAATCAATATTTTAGGTGCCCAAAGTCGATATGTGCATGCATCTTCTGTACCCGTTTATATCTCAAATTCAGGTTCAGAACACCCGAAAATTCGATATTTTTTGTCCCAGAAGCGATCTGTACATGCCTACTCCGTGTTAGAGTATTTTCAATATACAGCCACAAAACATGCTGAAAATCGATATTTTAGGTGCCCAAAGTCAATATGTGTATGCATCTTCTGTACCCGTTTATTTCCCAAATTCAGGCTCAAAACACCCGAAAATTCGATATTTTTTTGGTCCCAGAAGAGAACTGTACATGCCTACTCAGTGCTAGAATATATTGAAGATATGGGCCCAAAACATGCTAAAAATCGATATTTTAGGTGCCCAAAGTCGATATGTACATTCATCTTCTGTACCCGTTTATATGTCAAATTCTGGCTCAAAATACCCGAAAATTCGATATTTTTTTGTCCCAGAAGCGATCTGTACATGCCTACTCAGTGCTAGAATGTTTTCAAAATATAGGCTCAAAACATGCTGAAAATCGATATTTTAGGTGCCCAAAGTCAATATGTGTATGCATCTTCTGTACCCGTTTATATCTCAAATTCAGGCTCAAAACTCCCGAAAATTCGATATTTTTGGGTTCCAGAAGCGATCTGTACATGCCTACTCAGTGATAGAAATTTTTCAAAATACAGGCCCAAAACATGCTAAAAATCGATATTTTAAGTGCAAAAAGTCGATATGTGCATGCATCTTCTGTACCCGTTTACATCCCAAATTAAGGTTTAAAACACTCGAAAATTTGATATTTTTGGGTCACAGAAGCGATCTGTACATGCCTACTCCTTGCTAGAATGTTTTAAAGATACAGACCCAAAACATAATCAAAATCGATATTTTAGGTGCAAAAAATCGAGATGTGCATGCATTTTCAGTACCCGTTTATATCTCAAATTCAGGCTCAAAACACCCGAAAATTCAATATTTTTGGGTCCCTAAAGCTATGCGTACATGCCTACTCAGTGCTAGAATGTTTTCAATATACAGGCCCAAAACATGCTAAAAATCGATATTATAGGTGCCCAAAGTCGATATGTGCATCCATCTTCTGTACCCGTTTATATCTCAAATTCAGGCTCAAAACACCCGAAAATTCGATATTTTTGGGTCCCAGAAGCGTACTGTACATGCCTACTCCGTGTTAGAGTATTTTCACAATACAGGCACAAAACATGCTGAAAATCGATATTTTGGGTGACCAAAGTCAATATGTGCATGCATCTTCTGTACCCGTTTATATCTCAAATTCATGCTCAAAACTCCCGAAAATTCGATATTTTTGGGTCCCAGAAGCGATCTGTACATGCCTACTCCGTGTTAGAGTATTTTCAATATACAGGCCCAAAACATGCTGAAAATCGATATTATAGGTGCCAAAGGCAATATGTGTATGCATCTTCTGTACCCGTTTACATCCCAAATTCAGGTTTAAAACACTCGAAAATTCGATATTTTTTGGGTCCCAGAAGCGATCTGTACATGCCTACTCAGTGCTAGAATGTTTTCAAAATATAGGCCCAAAACATGCTGAAAATCAATATTTTAGGTGCCCAAAGTCGATATGTGCATGCATCTTCTGTACCCGTTTATATCTCAAATTCAGGTTCAGAACACCCGAAAATTCGATATTTTTGGGTCACAGAAGCGATCTGTACATGCCTACTCCGTGTTAAAGTATTTTCAATATACAGGCACAAAACATGCTGAAAATCGATATTTTAGGTGCCCAAAGTCAATATGTGTATGCATCTTCTGTACCCGTTTATTTCCCAAATTCAGGCTCAAA
The DNA here is from genome assembly GCA_033782935.1 of Petrolisthes cinctipes. NCBI lineage: Eukaryota > Metazoa > Arthropoda > Malacostraca > Decapoda > Porcellanidae > Petrolisthes > Petrolisthes cinctipes. The sequence continues at coordinate 89,861 of JAWQEG010000279.1, read as the reverse complement.
ACACCCGAAAATTCAATATTTTTGGGTCCCTAAAGCGATGCGTACATGCCTACTCAGTGCTAGAATGTTTTCAATATACAGGCCCAAAACATGCTAAAAATCGATATTATAGGTGCCCAAAGTCGATATGTGCATCCATCTTCTGTACCCGTTTATATCTCAAATTCAGGCTCAAAACACCCGAAAATTCGATATTTTTGGGTCCCAGGAGCGATCTGTACATGCCTACTCCGTGTTAGAGTATTTTCAATATACAGGCACAAAACATGCTGAAAATCGATATTTTGGGTGACCAAAGTCGATATGTGCATTCATTTTCTGTACCCGTTTATATCTCAAATTCAAGCTCAAAACACACGAAAATTCGATATTTTTGGGTCCCAGAAGCTATCTGTACATGCCTACTCCATGTTAGATTTTTTTTAAATACAGGCCCAAAACATGCTGAAAATCTATATTTTAGGTGCACAAAGTCAATATGTGTATGCATCTTCTGTATATGTTTATATCCCAAATTCAGGCTCAAAACACCCGAAAATTCGATATTTTTGGTTCCCATAAGCGATCTGTACATGCCTACTCAGTGTTAAAGTTGTTTCAATATATGGGCCCAAAACATGCTAAAAATCGATATTTTAAGTGCAAAAAGTCGATATGTGCATGCATCTTCTGTACCCGTTTATATCTCAAATTCAGGCTCAAAACACCCAAAAATTCGATATTTTTGGTTCCCAGAAGCGATCTGTACATGCCTACTCCGTGTCAGAGTATTTTCATAATACAGACGCAAAACATGCTGGAAATTAATATTTTAGGTGCCCAAAGTCAATATGTGTATTTATCTTCTATACCCGTTTATTTCCCAAATTCAGGCTCAAAACACCCGAAAATTCGATATTTTTGGGTCCCAGAAGCGATCTGTACATGCCTACTCCGTGTTTGAGTATTTTCAATATACAGGCCCAAAACATGCTAAAAATCGATATTTTAGGTGCCCAAAGTTAATATGTGTATGCATCTTCTGTACCCGTTTATATCTAAAATTCAGGTTTAAAACTCTCGAAAATTCGATATTTTTGGGTCACAGAAGCGATCTGTATATGCCTACTCCTTGCTAGAATGTTTTCAAGATACAGACCCAAAACATAATCAAAATCGATATTTTAGGTGCAAAAAGTCGATATGTGCATGCATCTTCTGTACTCGTTTATATCTCAAATTCAGGCTCAAAACACCCGAAAATTCGATATTTTTGGGTCCCAGGAGCGATCTGTACATGCCTACTCCGTGTTAGAGTATTTTCAAAATACAGGCCCAAAACATGCTAAAAATCAATATTTTAGGTGCCCAAAGTCGATATGTGCATGCATCTTCTGTACCCGTTTATATCTCAAATTCAGGTTCAGAACACCCGAAAATTCGATATTTTTGGGTCCCAGAAGCGATCTGTACATGCCTACTCCGTGTTAGAGTATTTTCAATATACAGGCACAAAACATGCTGAAAATCGATATTTTAGGTACCCAAAGTCAATATGTGTATGCATCTTTTGTACCCGTTTATTTCCCAAATTCAGGCTCAAAACACCCGAAAATTCGATATTTTTTGGTCCCAGAAGAGAACTGTACATGCCTACTCAGTGCTAGAATATATTGAAGATATGGCCCAAAACATGCTAAAAATCGATATTTTAGGTGCCCAAATTCGATATGTACATTCATCTTCTGTACCCGTTTATATCTCAAATTCAGGCTCAAAATACCCGAAAATTCGATATTTTTTTGTCCCAGAAGCGATCTGAACATGCCTACTCAGTGCTAGAATGTTTTCAAAATATAGGCTCAAAACATGCTAAAAATCGATATTTTAGGTGTCCAAAGTCGATATGTGCATGCATCTTATGTACCCGTTTATATCTCAAATTCAGGCTCATAACACCCGAAAATTCGATATATTTGGGTCCCAGAAGCGATCTGTAAATGCCTACTCAGTGATAGAAATTTTTCAAAATACAGGCCCAAAACATGCTAAAAATCGATATTTTAAGTGCAAAAAGTCGATATGTGCATGCATCTTCTGTACCCGTTTATATATCAAATTCAGGCTCAAAACACCCGAAAATTCGATATTTTTGGTTCCCAGAAGCGATCTGTACATGCCTACTCCGTGTTAGAGTATTTTCAAAATACAGGCGCAAAACATGCTGGAAATTAATATTTTTGGTGCCCAAAGTCAATATGTGTATTCATCTTCTGTACCCGTTTATATCCCAAATTCAGGCTCAAAACACTTGAAAATTCGATATTTTTGGGTCCCAGAAGCGATCTATATATGCATACTCAGTGCTAGAATATTTTCAAGATATACGCCCAAAACATGCTAAAAATCGATATTTTAGGTGCCCAAAGTCGATATGTGCATGCATCTTCTGTACCCGTTTATATCTCAAATTCAGACTCAAAACACACGAAAACTCGATATCTTTGTGTCCCAGAAGCGATCTGTACATGCCTACTCCGTGTTAGAGTATTTTCAAAATACAGGCCCAAAACATGCTCAAAATCGATATTTTAGGTGCCCAAAGTCGATATTTGCATGCATCTTCTTTACCCGTTTATATCCCAAATTTAGGTTCAAAACACTCTAAAATTCGATATTTTTGGGTTCCAGAAGCGATCTGTACATGCCTACTCTGTGTTAGAGTATTTTCAATATACAGCCACAAAACATGCTGAAAATCGATATTTTAGGTGCCCAAAGTCAATATGTGTATGCATCTTCTGTACCCGTTTATTTCCCAAATTCAGGCTCAAAACACCCGAAAATTCGATATTTTTTTGGTCCCAGAAGAGAACTGTACATGCCTACTCAGTGCTAGAATATATTGAAGATATGGGCCCAAAACATGCTAAAAATCGATATTTTAGGTGCCCAAAGTCGATATGTACATTCATCTTCTGTACCCGTTTATATCTCAAATTCTGGCTCAAAATACCCGAAAATTCGATATTTTTTTGTCCCAGAAGCGATCTGTACATGCCTACTCAGTGCTAGAATGTTTTCAAAATATAGGCTCAAAACATGCTGAAAATCGATATTTTAGGTGCCCAAAGTCAATATGTGTATGCATCTTCTGTACCCGTTTATATCTCAAATTCAGGCTCAAAACTCCCGAAAATTCGATATTTTTGGATCCCAGAAGCGATCTGTAAATGCCTACTCAGTGATAGAAATTTTTCAAAATACTGGCCCAAAACATGCTAAAAATCAATATTTTAAGTGCAAAAAGTCGATATGTGCATGCATCTTCTGTACCCGTTTACATCCCAAATTAAGGTTTAAAACACTCGAAAATTTGATATTTTTGGGTCACAGAAGCGATCTGTACATGCCTACTCCTTGCTAGAATGTTTTAAAGATACAGACCCAAAACATAATCAAAATCAATATTTTAGGTGCAAAAAATCGAGATGTGCATGCATTTTCAGTACCCGTTTATATCTCAAATTCAGGCTCAAAACACCCGAAAATTCAATATTTTTGGGTCCCAGAAGCGTATTGTACATGCCTACTCCGTGTTAGAGTATTTTCACAATATAGGCCCAAAACATGCTGAAAATCGATATTTTGGGTGACCAAAGTCGATATGTGCATGCATCTTCTGTACCCGTTTAATCACAAATTCATGCTCAAAACTCCCGAAAATTCGATATTTTTGGGTCCCAGAAGCGATCTGTACATGCCTACTCCGTGTTAGAGTATTTTCAATATACAGGCCCAAAACATGCTGAAAATCGATATTATAGGTGCCCAAAGTCAATATGTGTATGCATCTTCTGTACCCGTTTACATCCCAAATTCAGGTTTAAAACACTCGAAAATTCGATATTTTTGGGTCCCAGAAGCGATCTGTACATGCCTACTCAGTGCTAGAATGTTTTCAAAATATAGGCTCAAAACATGCTAAAAATCGATATTTTAGGTGCAAAAAGTCGATATGTGCATGCATCTTCAGTACCCGTTTATATCTCAAATTCAGGCTCAAAATACCCGAATATTCAACATTTTTGGGTCACAGAAGCGATCTGTACATGCCTACTCAGTGCTAGAATGTTTTCAAAATATAGGCTCAAAACATGCTAAAAATCGATATTTAATGTGTCCAAAGTCGATATGTGCATTCATTTTCTGTACACGTTTATATCTCAAATTCAAGCTCAAAACACACGAAAATTCGATATTTTTGGGTCCCAGAAGCGATCTGTACATGTCTACTCCAAGTTCGATTTTTTTTAAATACAGGCCCAAAACATGCTGAAAATCTATATTTTAGGTGCACAAAGTCAATATGTGTATGCATCTTCTGTATACGTTTATATCCCAAATTCAGGCTCAAAACACCCGAAAATTCAACATTTTTGGGTCCCAGAAGCGATCTGTACATGCCTACTCAGCGCTAGAATGTTTTCAAAATATAGGCTCAAAACATGCTAGAAATCGATATTTTAGGTGTCCAAAGTCGATATGTGCATGCATCTTATGTACCCGTTTATATCTCAAATTCAGGCTCATAACACCCGAAAATTCGATATATTTGGGTCCCAGAAGCGATCTGTAAATGCCTACTCAGTGATAGAAATTTTTCAAAATACAGGCCCAAAACATGCTAAAAATCGATATTTTAAGTGCAAAAAGTCGATATGTGCATGCATCTTCTGTACCCGTTTATATATCAAATTCAGGCTCAAAACACCCGAAAATTCGATATTTTTGGTTCCCAGAAGCGATCTGTACATGCCTACTCCGTGTTAGAGTATTTTCAAAATACAGGCGCAAAACATGCTGGAAATTAATATTTTTGGTGCCCAAAGTCAATATGTGTATTCATCTTCTGTACCCGTTTATATCCCAAATTCAGGCTCAAAACACTTGAAAATTCGATATTTTTGGGTCCCAGAAGCGATCTATATATGCATACTCAGTGCTAGAATATTTTCAAGATATACGCCCAAAACATGCTAAAAATCGATATTTTAGGTGCCCAAAGTCGATATGTGCATGCATCTTCTGTACCCGTTTATATCTCAAATTCAGACTCAAAACACACGAAAACTCGATATCTTTGTGTCCCAGAAGCGATCTGTACATGCCTACTCCGTGTTAGAGTATTTTCAAAATACAGGCCCAAAACATGCTCAAAATCGATATTTTAGGTGCCCAAAGTCGATATTTGCATGCATCTTCTTTACCCGTTTATATCCCAAATTTAGGTTCAAAACACTCTAAAATTCGATATTTTTGGGTTCCAGAAGCGATCTGTACATGCCTACTCTGTGTTAGAGTATTTTCAATATACAGCCACAAAACATGCTGAAAATCGATATTTTAGGTGCCCAAAGTCAATATGTGTATGCATCTTCTGTACCCGTTTATTTCCCAAATTCAGGCTCAAAACACCCGAAAATTCGATATTTTTTTGGTCCCAGAAGAGAACTGTACATGCCTACTCAGTGCTAGAATATATTGAAGATATGGGCCCAAAACATGCTAAAAATCGATATTTTAGGTGCCCAAAGTCGATATGTACATTCATCTTCTGTACCCGTTTATATCTCAAATTCTGGCTCAAAATACCCGAAAATTCGATATTTTTTTGTCCCAGAAGCGATCTGTACATGCCTACTCAGGGCTAGAATGTTTTCAAAATATAGGCTCAAAACATGCTGAAAATCGATATTTTAGGTGCCCAAAGTCAATATGTGTATGCATCTTCTGTACCCGTTTATATCTCAAATTCAGGCTCAAAACTCCCGAAAATTCGATATTTTTGGATCCCAGAAGCGATCTGTAAATGCCTACTCAGTGATAGAAATTTTTCAAAATACTGGCCCAAAACATGCTAAAAATCAATATTTTAAGTGCAAAAAGTCGATATGTGCATGCATCTTCTGTACCCGTTTACATCCCAAATTAAGGTTTAAAACACTCGAAAATTTGATATTTTTGGGTCACAGAAGCGATCTGTACATGCCTACTCCTTGCTAGAATGTTTTAAAGATACAGACCCAAAACATAATCAAAATCAATATTTTAGGTGCAAAAAATCGAGATGTGCATGCATTTTCAGTACCCGTTTATATCTCAAATTCAGGCTCAAAACACCCGAAAATTCAATATTTTTGGGTCCCAGAAGCGTATTGTACATGCCTACTCCGTGTTAGAGTATTTTCACAATATAGGCCCAAAACATGCTGAAAATCGATATTTTGGGTGACCAAAGTCGATATGTGCATGCATCTTCTGTACCCGTTTATATCACAAATTCATGCTCAAAACTCCCGAAAATTCGATATTTTTGGGTCCCAGAAGCGATCTGTACATGCCTACTCCGTGTTAGAGTATTTTCAATATACAGGCCCAAAACATGCTGAAAATCGATATTATAGGTGCCCAAAGTCAATATGTGTATGCATCTTCTGTACCCGTTTACATCCCAAATTCAGGTTTAAAACACTCGAAAATTCGATATTTTTGGGTCCCAGAAGCGATCTGGACATGCCTACTCAGTGCTAGAATGTTTTCAAAATATAGGCTCAAAACATGCTAAAAATCGATATTTTAGGTGCAAAAAGTCGATATGTGCATGCATCTTCAGTACCCGTTTATATCTCAAATTCAGGCTCAAAATACCCGAATATTCAACATTTTTGGGTCACAGAAGCGATCTGTACATGCCTACTCAGTGCTAGAATGTTTTCAAAATATAGGCTCAAAACATGCTAAAAATCGATATTTAATGTGTCCAAAGTCGATATGTGCATTCATTTTCTGTACACGTTTATATCTCAAATTCAAGCTCAAAACACACGAAAATTCGATATTTTTGGGTCCCAGAAGCGATCTGTACATGTCTACTCCAAGTTCGATTTTTTTTAAATACAGGCCCAAAACATGCTGAAAATCTATATTTTAGGTGCACAAAGTCAATATGTGTATGCATCTTCTGTATACGTTTATATCCCAAATTCAGGCTCAAAACACCCGAAAATTCAACATTTTTGGGTCCCAGAAGCGATCTGTACATGCCTACTCAGCGCTAGAATGTTTTCAAAATATAGGCTCAAAACATGCTAGAAATCGATATTTTAGGTGTCCAAAGTCGATATGTGCATGCATCTTCTGTACCCGTTTATATCTCAAATTCAGGCTCAAAACACCCGAAAATTCGATATTTTTGGGTCCCAGAAGCGACCTGTACAAGCCTACTCAGTGCTAGAATTTTATCAAAATATGGGCCCAAAACATGCTAAAAATCGATATTTTAAATTCAAAAAGTCGATATGTGCATGCATCTTCTGTTCCCGTTTATATCTCAAATTCAGGCTCAAAACACCCGAAAATTCGATATTTTTGGTTCCCAGAAGCGATCTGTACATGCCTACGCCGTGTTAGAGTATTTTCATAATACAGACGCAAAATATGCTGGAAATTAATATTTTAGGTGCCCAAAGTCAATATGTGTATTTATCTTCTATACCCGTTTATTTCCCAAATTCAGGCTCAAAACACCCGAAAATTCGATATTTTTGGGTCCCAGAAGCGATCTGTACATGTCTACTCCGTGTTAGAGTATTTTCAAGATACAGGCCCAAAATATGCTGAAAATCAATATTTTAGGTGCCAAAAATCGATATGTGCATGCATCTTCTGTACCCGTTTATATCTCAAATTCAGGTTCAGAACACCCGAAAATTCGATGTTTTTGGGTCCCAGAAGCGATCTGTACATGCCTACTCCGTGTTAGAGTATTTTCAATATACAGGCCCAAAACATGCTTAAAATCGATATTTAAGGTGCCCAAAGTTAATATGTGTATGCATCTTCTGTACCCGTTTATATCCCAAATTCAGGTTTAAAACACTCGAAAATTCGATATTTTTGGGTCACAGAACCGATCGGTACATGCTTACTCCTTGCTAGAATGTTTTCAAGATACAGACCCAAAACATAATCAAAATCGATATTTTAGGTGCAAAAAGTCGATATGTGCATGCATCTTCAGTACCCGTTTATATCTCAAATTCAAGCTCAAAATATCCGAAAATTCGATATTTTTAGGTCCCAGAAGCGATGTGTACATGCCTACTCAGTGCTAGAATGTTTTCAAAATATAGGCTCAAAACATGCTAAAAATCGATATTAAATGTGTCCAATGTCGATATGTGCATGCATCTTCTGTACCCGTTTATATCTAAAATTCAGACACAAAACACCCGAAAATTCGATATTTTTGGGTCCCAGAAGCGATCTGTACATGCTTACTCAGTGCTAGAATTTTTTCAATATATGGGCCCAAATCATGCTAAAAATCGATATTTTAGGTGCACAAAGTCGATATGTGCATGCATCTTCTGTACTCGTTTATATCTCAAATTCAGGCTCAAAACACTCGAAAATTCGATATTTTTTTGTCCCAGAAGCGATCTGTACATGCCTACTCCGTGTTAGAGTATTTTCAAAATACAGGCCCAAAACATGCTGAAAATCAATATTTTAGGTGCCCAAAGTCGATATGTGCATGCATCTTCTGTACCCGTTTATATCTCAAATTCAGGTTCAGAACACCCGAAAATTCGATATTTTTGGGTCCCAGAAGCGATCTGTACATGCCTACTCCGTGTTAGAGTATTTTCAATATACAGGCACAAAACATGCTGAAAATCGATATTTTAGGTACACAAAGTCAATATGTGTATGCATCTTCTGTACCCGTTTATTTCCCAAATTCAGGCTCAAAACACCCGAAAATTCGATATTTTTTGGTCCCAGAAGAGAACTGTACATGCCTACTCAGTGCTAGAATATATTGAAGATATAGGCCCAAAACATGCTAAAAATCGATATTTTAGGTGCCCAAATTCGATATGTACATTCATCTTCTGTACCCGTTTATATCTCAAATTCAGGCTCAAAATACCCGAAAATTCGATATTTTTAGGTCCCAGAAGCGATGTGTACATGCCTACTCAGTGCTAGAATGTTTTCAAAATATAGGCTCAAAACATGCTAAAAATCGATATTTTAGGTGTCCAAAGTCGATATGTGCATGCATCTTCTGTACCCGTTTATATCTCAAATTCAGGCTCAAAACACCCGAAAATTCGATATTTTTGGTTCCCAGAAGCGATCTGTACATGCCTACTCTGTGTTAGAGTATTTTCAAAATACAGGCGCAAAACATGCTGGAAATTAATATTTTTGGTGCCCAAAGTCAATATGTGTATTCATCTTCTGTACCCGTTTATATCCCAAATTCAGGCTCAAAACACTTGAAAATTTGATATTTTTGGGTCCCAGAAGCGATCTATATATGCCTACTCAGTGCTAGAATATTTTCAAGATATACGCCCAAAACATGCTAAAAATCGATATTTTAGGTGCCCAAAGTCGATATGTGCATGCATCTTCTGTACCCGTTTATATCTCAAATTCGGACTTAAAACACACGAAAATTCGATATCTTTGTGTCCCAGAAGCGATCTGTACATGCCTACTCCGTGTTAGAGTAGTTTCAAAGTACAGGCCCAAAACATGCTCAAAATCGATATTTTAGGTGCCCAAAGTCGATATGTTCATGCATCTTCTTTACCCGTTTATATCCCAAATTCAGGTTCAAAACACTCTAAAAATCTATATTTTTGGGTTCCAGAAGCGATCTGTACATGCCTACTCAGTGCTAGAATATTTTCAAAATGTAGGCCCAAAACCTGCTAAAAATCGATATTTTGAGTGCCCAAAGTCGATATGTTCATGCATCTTCTGTGCCCGTTTATATCTCAAATTCGGGCTCAAAACTCTCGAAAATTCGATATTTTTGGGTCCCAGAAGCGATCTGTACATGCCTACTCCGTGTTAGAGTATTTTCAAAATACAGGCCCAAAACATGCTGAAAATCAACATTTTAGGTGCCCAAAGTCGATATGTGCATGCATCTTCTGTACCCGTTTATATCTCAAATTCAGGTTCAGAACACCCGAAAATTCGATATTTTTTGTCCCAGAAGCGATCTGTACATGCCTACTCCGTGTTAGAGTATTTTCAATATACAGCCACAAAACATGCTGAAAATCGATATTTTAGGTGCCCAAAGTCAATATGTGTATGCATCTTCTGTACCCGTATATTTCCCAAATTCAGGCTCAAAACAACCGAAAATTCGATATTTTTTGGTCCCAGAAGAGAACTGTACATGCCTACTCAGTGCTAGAATATATTGAAGATATGGGCCCAAAACATGCTAAAAATCGATATTTTAGGTGCCCAAAGTCGATATGTACATTCATCTTTTGTACCCGTTTATATCTCAAATTCAGGCTCAAAATACCCGAAAATTCGATATTTTTTTGTCCCAGAAGCGATCTGTACATGCCTACTCAGTGCTAGAATGTTTTCAAAATATAGGCTCAAAACATGCTAAAAATCGATATTTTAGGTGTCCAAAGTCGATATGTGCATGCATCTTCTGTACCCGTTTATATCTCAAATTCAGGCTCAAAACTCCCGAAAATTCGATATTTTTGAGTCCCTGAAGCGATCTGTACATGCCTACTCAGTGCTAGAATTATTTCAAAATACAGGCACAAAACATGCTAAAAATCGATATTTTAATTGCAAAAAGTCGATATGTGCATGCATCTTCTGTACCCGTTTACATCCCAAATTAAGGTTTAAAACACTCGAAAATTCGATATTTTTGGGTCACAGAAGCGATCTGTACATGCCTACTCCTTGCTAGAATGTTTTAAAGATACAGATCCAAAACATAATCAAAATCGATATTTTAGGTGCAAAAAGTCGATATGTGCATGCATCTTCAGTACCCGTTTATAACTCAAATTCAGGCTCAAAACACCCGAAAATTCAATATTTTTGGGTCCCTAAAGCTATGTGTACATGCCTACTCAGTGCTAGAATGTTTTCAAGATACAGGCCCAAAACATGCTGAAAATCGATATTTTGGGTGACCAAAGTCGATATGTGCATGCATCTTCTGTACCCGTTTATATCTCAAATTCATGCTCAAAACTCCCTAAAATTCGATATTTTTGGGTCCCAGAAGCGATCTGTACATGCCTACTCCGTGTTAGAGTATTTTCAATATACAGGCCCAAAACATGCTGAAAATCAATATTATAGGTGCCCAAAGTCAATATGTGTATGCATCTTCTGTACCCGTTTATTTCCCAAATTCAGGCTCAAAACACCTGAAAATTCGATATTTTTGTGTACCAGAAGCGATCTGTACATGCCTACTCCGTGATAGAGTATTTTCAAAACACAGGCCCAAAACATGCTCAAAATCGATATTTTGGGTGCCCAAAGTCGATATGTGCATGCATCTTCTGTACCCGTTTACATCCCAAATTCAGGTTTAAAACACTCGAAAATTCGATATTTTTGGGTCACAGAAGCGACCTGTACATGCCTACTCAGTGCTAGAATGTTTTCAAAATATAGGCTCAAAACATGTTAAAAATCGATATTTAATGTGTCCAAAGTCGATATGTGCATGCATCTTCTGTACCCGTTTATATCTTAAATTCAGGCTCAAAACACTCGAAAATTCGATATTTTTGGGTCCCAGAAGCGATCTGTACATGACTACTCCGTGTTAGAGTATTTTCAAAATATAGGCTCAAAACATGTTACAAATCAATATTTTAGGTGTCCAAAGTCGATATGTTCATGCATCTTCTGTACCCGTTTATATCCCAAATTTAGGCTCAAAACACCCGAAAATTCGATATTTTTGGGTCCCTGAAGCGATCTGTACATGCCTACTCAGTGCTAGAATGTTTTCAAAATATAGGTTCAAAACATGATAAAAATCGATATTTAATGTTTCCAAAGTCGATATGTGCATGCATCTTCTGTACCCGTTAATATCTCAAATTCAGGCTCAAAACACCCGAAAATTCGATATATTTGGGTCCCAGAAGCAATCTGTACATGCCTACTCAGTGCTAGAATTTTTTCAAAATATGTGCCCAAAACATGCTAAAAATCGATATTTTAGGTGCCCAAAGTCAATATGTGCATGCATCTTCTGTACCCGTTTATATCTCAAATTCAGGCTCAAAACACCCGAAAATCAATATTTTTGGGTCCCAGAAGGGATCTGTGCATGCCTACTCAGTGCTAGAATGTTTTCAAAATATAGGCTCAAAACATGTTAAAAATCAATATTTTAGGTGTCCAAAGTCGATATGTTCATGCATCTTCAGTACCCGTTTGTATCTCAAATTCTGGCTCAAAACCCCCGAAAATTCAATATTTTTGGGTCCCAGAAGCGATCTGTGCATGCCTACTCAGTGCTAGAATGTTTTCAAAATATAGGCTCAAAACATGATTAAAATCGATATTTTAGGTGTCTAAAGTCGATATGTGCATGAATCTTATGTACCCGTTTATATCTCAAATTCAGGCTCAAAACACCCGAAAATTCGATATTTTTGGATCCCAGAAGCGATCTGTACATTCCTACTCCGTGTTAGATTTTTTTTAAATACAGGCCCAAAACATACTGAAAATCTATATTTTAGGTGAAAAAAGTCAATATGTGTATGCATCTTCTGTATCCGTTTATATCTCAAATTCAGGCTCAAAACACCCGATAATTCAACATTTTTGGGTCCCAGAAGCGATCTGTACATGCCTACTCAGTGCTAGAATTTTTTCAAAATATGTTCCCAAAACATGCTAAAAATCGATATTTTAAATGCAAAAAGTCGATATGTGCATGCATCTTCTGTACCCGTTTATATCTCAAATTCAGGCTCAAAACACCCGAAAATTCGATATTTTTGGTACCCAGAAGCGATCTGTACATGCCTACTGCATGTTAGATTTTTTTTAAATACAGGCCCAAAACATGCTGAAAATCTATATTTTAGGTGCACAAAGTCAATATGTGTATGCATCTTCTGTATACGTTTATATCCCAAATTCAGGCTCAAAACACCCGAAAATTCGATATTTTTGGTTCCCAGAAGCGATCTGTACATGCCTACTCAGTGCTAAAATTGTTTCAATATATGGGCCCAAAACATGCTAAAAATCGATATTTTAAGTGCAAAAAGTCGATATGTGCATGCATCTTCTGTACCCGTTTATATCTCAAATTCAGGCTCAAAACACCCGAAAATTCGATATTTTTGGTTCCCAGAAGCGATCTGTACATGCCTACGCCGTGTTAGAGTATTTTCATAATACAGACGCAAAACATGCTGGAAATTAATATTTTAGGTGCCCAAAGTCAATATGTGTATTTATCTTCTATACCCGTTTATTTCCCAAATTCAGGCTCAAAACACCCGAAAATTCGATATTTTTGGGTCCCAGAAGCGATCTGTACATGCCTACTCCGTGTTAGAGTATTTTCAAGATACAGGCCCAAAACATGCTGAAAATCAATATTTTAGGTGCCCAAAATCGATATGTGCATGCATCTTCTGTACCCGTTTATATCTCAAATTCAGGTTCAGTACACCCGAAAATTCGATGTTTTTGGGTCCCAGAAGCGATCTGTACATGCCTACTCCGTGTTAGAGTATTTTCAATATACAGGCCCAAAACATGCTTAAAATCGATATTTTAGGTGCCCAAAGTTAATATGTGTATGCATCTTCTGTACCCGTTTATATCCCAAATTCAGGTTTAAAACACTCGAAAATTCGATATTTTTGGGTCACAGAAGCGATCGGTACATGCCTACTCCTTGCTAGAATGTTTTCAAGATACAGACCCAAAACATAATCAAAATCAATATTTTAGGTGCAAAAAGTCGATATGTGCATGCATCTTCAGTACCCGTTTATATCTCAAATTCAAGCTCAAAATATCCGAAAATTCAACATTTTTGGGTCCCAGAAGCGATCTGTACATGCCTACTCAGTGCTAGAATGTTTTCAAAATATAGGCTCAAAACATGCTAAAAATCGATATTAAATGTGTCCAATGTCGATATGTGCATGCATCTTCTGTACCCGTTTATATCTAAAATTCAGACACAAAACACCCGAAAATTCGATATTTTTGGGTCCCAGAAGCGATCTGTACATGATTTCTCAGTGCTAGAATTTTTTTAATATATGGGCCCAAATCATGCTAAAAATCGATATTTTAGGTGCACAAAGTCGATATGTGCATGCATCTTCTGTACTCGTTTATATCTCAAATTCAGGCTCAAAACACTCGAAAATTCGATATTTTTTTGTCCCAGAAGCGATCTGTACATGCCTACTCCGTGTTAGAGTATTTTCAAAATACAGGCCCAAAACATGCTGAAAATCAATATTTTAGGTGCCCAAAGTCGATATGTGCATGCATCTTCTGTACCCGTTTATATCTCAAATTCAGGTTCAGAACACCCGAAAATTCGATATTTTTGGGTCCCAGAAGCGATCTGTACATGCCTACTCCGTGTTAGAGTATTTTCAATTTACAGGCACAAAACATGCTGAAAATCGATATTTTAGGTACACAAAGTCAATATGTGTATGCATCTTCTGTACCCGTTTATTTCCCAAATTCAGACTCAAAACACCCGAAAATTCGATATTTTTTAGTCCCAGAAGAGAACTGTACATGCCTACTCAGTGCTAGAATATATTGAAGATATGGGCCCAAAATATGCTAAAAATCGATATTTTAAGTGCCCAAATTCGATATGTACATTCATCTTCTGTACCCGTTTATATCTCAAATTCAGGCTCAAAATACCTGAAAATTCGATATTTTTGGGTCCCAGAAGCGATCTGTACATGCCTACTCAGTGCTAGAATGTTTTCAAAATATAGGCTCAAAACATGCTAAAAATCGATATTTTAGGTGTCCAAAGTCGATATGTGCTTGAATCTTCTGTACCCGTTTATATCTCATATTCAGGCTCAAAACTCCCGAAAATTCGATATTTTTGGGTCCCAGAAGCGATCTGTACATGCCTACTCAGTACTAGAAATTTATCAAAATACAGGCCCAAAACATGCTAAAAATCGATATTTTAAGTGCAAAAAGTCGATATGTGCATGCATCTTCTGTACCCGTTTATATCTCAAATTCAGGCTCAAAACACCCGAAATTTCGATATTTTTGGGTCCCAGAAGCGATCTGTACATGCCTACTCCGTGTTAGAGTATTTTCAAAATAAAGGCGCAAAACATGCTGGAAATTAATATTTTTGGTGCCCAAAGTAAATATGTGTATTCATCTTCTGTACCCGTTTATATCCCAAATTCAGGCTCAAAACACTTGAAAATTTGATATTTTTGGGTCCCAGAAGCGATCTATATATGCCTACTCAGTGCTAGAATATTTTCAAGATATACGCCCAAAACATGCTAAAAATCGATATTTTAGGTGCCCAAAGTCGATATGTGCATGCATCTTCTGTACCCGTTTATATCTCAAATTCAGGCTTAAAACACACTAAAATTCGATATCTTTGTGTCCCAGAAGCGATCTGTACATGCCTACTCCGTGTTAGAGTATTTTCAAAATACAGGCCCAAAACATGCTCAAAATCGATATTTTAGGTGCCCAAAGTCGATATGTTCATGCATCTTCTGTGCCCGTTTATATCTCAAATTCGGGCTCAAAACTCTCGAAAATTCGATATTTTTGGATCCCAGAAGCGATCTGTACATGCCTACTCCGTGTTAGAGTATTTTCAAAATACAGGCCCAAAACATGCTGAAAATCAATATTTTAGGTGCCCAAAGTCGATATGTGCATGCATCTTCTGTACCCGTTTATATCTCAAATTCAGGTTCAGAACACCCGAAAATTCGATATTTTTGGGTCCCAGAAGCGATCTGTACATGCCTACTCCGTGTTAGAGTATTTTCAATATACAGGCACAAAACATGCTGAAAATCGATATTTTAGGTACACAAAGTCAATATGTGTATGCATCTTCTGTACCCGTTTATTTCCCAAAATCAGGCTCAAAACACCCGAAAATTCGATATTTTTTGGTCCCAGAAGAGAACTGTACATGCCTACTCAGTGCTAGAATATATTGAAGATATGGGCCCAAAGCATGCTAAAAATCGATATTTTAAGTGCCCAAATTCGATATGTACATTCATCTTCTGTACCCGTTTATATCTCAAATTCAGGCTCAAAATACCCGAAAATTCGATATTTTTGGGTCCAAGAAGCGATCTGTACATGCCTACTCAGTGCTAGAATGTTTTCAAAATATAGGCTCAAAACATGCTAAAAATCGATATTTTAGGTGTCCAAAGTCGATATGTGCATGAATCTTCTGTACCCGTTTATATCTCATATTCAGGCTCAAAACTCCCGAAAATTCGATATTTTTGGGTCCCAGAAGCGATCTGTACATGCCTACTCAGTGCTAGAAATTTATCAAAATACAGGCCCAAAACATGCTAAAAATCGATATTTTAAGTGCAAAAAGTCGATATGTGCATGCATCTTCTGTACCCGTTTATATCTCAAATTCAGGCTCAAAACACCCGAAAATTCGATATTTTTGGTTCCCAGAAGCGTACTGTACATGCCTACTCCGTGTTAGAGTATTATCACAATACAGGCCCAAAACATGCTGAAAATCGATATTTTGGGTGACCAAAGTCGATATGTGCATGCATCTTCTGTACCCGTTTATATCTCAAATTCATGCTCAAAACTCCCGAAAATTCGATATTTTTGGGTCCCAGAAGCGATCTGTACATGCCTACTCCGTGTTAGAGTATTTTCAAAATACAGGCCCAAAACATGCTGAAAATCAATATTATAGGTGCCCAAAGTCAATATGTGTATGCATCTTCTGTACCCGTTTATTTCCCAAATTCAGGCTCAAAACACCTGAAAATTCGATATTTTTGGGTCCCAGAAGCGATCTATATATGCCTACTCAGTGCTAGAATATTTTCAAGATATACGCCCAAAACATGCTAAAAATCGATATTTTAGGTGCCCAAAGTCGATATGTGCATGCATCTTCTGTACCCGTTTATATCTCAAATTCAGGCTTAAAACACACTAAAATTCGATATCTTTGTGTCCCAGAAGCGATCTGTACATGCCTACTCCGTGTTAGAGTATTTTCAAAATACAGGCCCAAAATATGCTCAAAATCGATATTTTAGGTGCCCAAAGTCGATATGTTCATGCAGCTTCTTTACCCGTTTATATCCCAAATTCAGGTTCAAAACACTCTAAAATTCGATATTTTTGGGTTCCAGAAGCGATCTGTACATGCCTACTCAGTGCTAGAATATTTTCAAAATGTAGGCCCAAAACCTGCTAAAAATCGATATTTTGGGTGCAAAAGTCGATATGTGCATGCATCTTCTGTGCCCGTTTATATCTCAAATTCGGGTTCAAAACTCTCGAAAATTCGATATTTTTGGGTCCCAGAAGCGATCTGTACATGCCTACTCCGTGTTAGAGTATTTTCAAAATACAGGCCCAAAACATGCTGAAAATCAATATTTTAGGTGCCCAAAGTCGATATGTGCATGCATCTTCTGTACCCGTTTATATCTCAAATTCAGGTTCAGAACACCCGAAAATTCGATATTTTTTGTCCCAGAAGCAATCTGTACATGCCTACTCCGTGTTAGAGTATTTTCAATATACAGCCACAAAACATGCTAAAAATCGATATTTTAGGTGCCCAAAGTCAATATGTGTATGCATCTTCTGTACCCGTTTATTTCCCAAATTCAGGCTCAAAACAACCGAAAATTCGATATTTTTTGGTCCCAGAAGAGAACTGTACATGCCTACTCAGTGCTAGAATATATTGAAGATATGGGCCCAAAACATGCTAAAAATCGATATTTTAGGTGCAAAAAGTCGATATGTACATTCATCTTCTGTACCCGTTTATATGTCAAATTCAGGCTCAAAATACCCGAAAATTCGATATTTTTTTGTCCCAGAAGCGATCTGTACATGCCTACTCAGTGCTAGAATGTTTTCAAAATATAGGCTTAAAACATGCTAAAAATCGATATTTTAGGTGTCCAAAGTCGATATGTGCATGCATCTTCTGTACCCGTTTATATCTCAAATTCAGGCTCAAAACTCCCGAAAATTCGATATTTTTGGGTCCCAGAAGCGATCTGTACATGCCTACTCAGTGCTAGAAATTTTTCAAAATACAGGCCCAAAACATGCTAAAAATCGATATTTTAAGTGCAAAAAGTCGATATGTGCATGCATCTTCTGTACCCGTTTACATCCCAAATTAAGGTTTAAAACACTCGAAAATTCGATATTTTTGGGTCACAGAAGCGATCTGTACATGCCTACTCCTTGCTAGAATGTTTTAAAGATACAGACCCAAAACATAATCAAAATCGATATTTTAGGTGCAAAAAGTCGATATGTGCATGCATCTTCAGTACCCGTTTATAACTCAAATTCAGGCTCAAAACACCCGAAAATTCAATATTTTTGGGTCCCTAAAGCGATGTGTACATGCCTACTCAGTGCTAGAATGTTTTCAAGATACAGACCCAAAACATGCTAAAAATCGATATTTAATGTGTCCAAAGTCAATATGTGCATGCATCTTCTGTACCCGTTTATATCTCAAATTCAGGCTCAAAACACCCGAAAATTCGATATTTTTGGGTCCCAGAAGCGTACTGTACATGCCTACTCCGTGTTAGAGTATTTTCACAATACAGGCCCAAAACATGCTGAAAATCGATATTTTGGGTGACAAAAGTCGATATGTGCATGCATCTTCTGTACCCGTTTATATCTCAAATTCATGCTCAAAACTCCCGAAAATTCGATATTTTTGGGTCCCAGAAGCGATCTGTACATGCCTACTCCGTGTTAGAGTATTTTCAAAATACAGGCCCAAAACATGCTGAAAATCAATATTATAGGTGCCCAAAGTCAATATGTGTATGCATCTTCTGTACCCGTTTATTTCCCAAATTCAGGCTCAAAACACCTGAAAATTCGATATTTTTGTGTACCAGAAGCGATCTGTTCATGCCTACTCCGTGATAGAGTATTTTCAAAACACAGGCCCAAAACATGCTCAAAATCGATATTTTGGGTGCCCAATGTCGATATGTGCATGCATCTTCTGTACCCGTTTACATCCCAAATTCAGGTTTAAAACACTCGAAAATTCGATATTTTTGGGTCACAGAAGCGACCTGTACATGCCTACTCCTTGCTAGAATGTTTTCAAGATACAGACCCAAAACATAATCAAAATCGATATTTTAGGTGCAAAAAGTCGATATGTGCATGCATCTTCAGTACCCGTTTATATCTCAAATTCAGGCTCAAAATACCCGAAAATTCAACATTTTTGGGTCCCAGAAACGATCTGTACATGCCTACTCAGTGCTAGAATGTTTTCAAAATATAGGCTCAAAACATGTTAAAAATCGATATTTAATGTGTCCAAAGTCGATATGTGCATGCATCTTCTGTACCCGTTTATATCTCAAATTCAGGGTCAAAACACCCGAAAATTCGATGTTTCTGGGTCCCATAAGCAATCTGTACATGCCTACTCAGTGCTAGAATTTTTTCAAAATATGTGCCCAAAACATGCTAAAAATCGATATTTTAGGTGCCCAAAGTCAATATGTGTATGCATCTTCTGTACCCGTTTAATTCCCAAATTCAGGCTCAAAACAACCGAAAATTCGATATTTTTTGGTCCCAGAAGAGAACTGTACATGCCTACTCATTGCTAGAATATATTGAAGATATGGGCCCAAAACATGCTAAAAATCGATATTTTAGGTGCCCAAAGTCGATATGTACATTCATCTTCTGTACCCGTTTATATCTCAAATTCAGGCTCAAAATACCCGAAAATTCGATATTTTTTTGTCCCAGAAGCGATCTGTACATGCCTACTCACTGCTAGAATGTTTTCAAAATATAGGCTCAAAACATGCTAAAAATCGATATTTTAGGTGTCCAAAGTCGATATGTGCATGCATCTTCTGTACCCGTTTATATCTCAAATTCAGGCTCAAAACTCCCGAAAATTCGATATTTTTGGGTCCCAGAAGCGATCTGTACATGCCTACTCAGTGCTAGAAATTTTTCAAAATACAGGCCCAAAACATGCTAAAAATCGATATTTTAAGTGCAAAAAGTCGATATGTGCATGGATCTTCTGTACCCGATTACATCCCAAATTAAGGTTTAAAACACTCGAAAATTCGATATTTTTGGGTCACAGAAGCGATCTGTACATGCCTACTCCTTGCTAGAATGTTTTAAAGTTACAGACCCAAAACATAATCAAAATCGATATTTTAGGTGCAAAAAGTCGATATGTGCATGCATCTTCAGTACCCGTTTATAACTCAAATTCAGGCTCAAAACACCCGAAAATTCAATATTTTTGGGTCCCTAAAGCGATGTGTACATGCCTACTCCGTGTTAGAGTATTTTCAATATACAGACACAAAACATGCTGAAAATCGATATTTTAGGTGCCCAAAGTCAATATGTGTATGCATCTTCTGTACCCGTTTATTTCCCAAATTCAGGCTCAAAACAACCGAAAATTCGATATTTTTTGGTCCCAGAAGAGAACTGTACATGCCTACTCAGTGCTAGAATATATTGAAGATATGGGCCCAAAACATGCTAAAAATCGATATTTTAGGTGCAAAAAGTCGATATGTACATTCATCTTCTGTACCCGTTTATATGTCAAATTCAGGCTCAAAATACCCGAAAATTCGATATTTTTTTGTCCCAGAAGCGATCTGTACATGCCTACTCAGTGCTAGAATGTTTTCAAAATATAGGCTCAAAACATGCTAAAAATCGATATTTTAGGTGTCCAAAGTCGATATGTGCATGCATCTTCTGTACCCGTTTATATCTAAAATTCAGGCTCAAAACTCCCGAAAATTCGATATTTTTGGGTCCCAGAAGCGATCTGTACATGCCTACTCAGTGCTAGAAATTTTTCAAAATACAGGCCCAAAACATGCTAAAAATCGATATTTTAAGTGCAAAAAGTCGATATGTGCATGCATCTTCTGTACCCGTTTACATCCCAAATTAAGGTTTAAAACACTCGAAAATTCGATATTTTTGGGTCACAGAAGCGATCTGTACATGCCTACTCAGTGCTAGAATGTTTTAAAGATACAGACCCAAAACATAATCAAAATCGATATTTTAGGTGCCCAAAGTCGATATGTGCATGCATCTTCAGTACCCGTTTATAACTCAAATTCAGGCTCAAAACACCCGAAAATTCAATATTTTTGGGTCCCTAAAGCGATGTGTACATGCCTACTCAGTGCTAGAATGTTTTCAAGATACAGACCCAAAACATGCTAAAAATCGATATTTAATGTGTCCAAAGTCAATATGTGCATGCATCTTCTGTACCCGTTTATATCTCAAATTCAGGCTCAAAACACCCGAAAATTCGATATTTTTGGGTCCCAGAAGCGTACTGTACATGCCTACTCCGTGTTAGAGTATTTTCACAATACAGGCCCAAAACATGCTGAAAATCGATATTTTGGGTGACAAAAGTCGATATGTGCATGCATCTTCTGTACCCGTTTATATCTCAAATTCATGCTCAAAACTCCCGAAAATTCGATATTTTTGGGTCCCAGAAGCGATCTTTACATGCCTACTCCGTGTTAGAGTATTTTCAATATACAGGCCCAAAACATGCTGAAAATCAATATTATAGGTGCCCAAAGTCAATATGTGTATGCATCTTCTGTACCCGTTTATTTCCCAAATTCAGGCTCAAAACACCTGAAAATTCGATATTTTTGTGTTCCAGAAGCGATCTGTTCATGCCTACTCCGTGATAGAGTATTTTCAAAACACAGGCCCAAAACATGCTCAAAATCGATATTTTGGGTGCCCAATGTCGATATGTGCATGCATCTTCTGTACCCGTTTACATCCCAAATTCAGGTTTAAAACACTCGAAAATTCGATATTTTTGGGTCACAGAAGCGACCTGTACATGCCTACTCCTTGCTAGAATGTTTTCAAGATACAGACCCAAAACATAATCAAAATCGATATTTTAGGTGCAAAAAGTCGATATGTGCATGCATCTTCAGTACCCGTTTATATCTCAAATTCAGGCTCAAAATACCCGAAAATTCAACATTTTTGGGTCCCAGAAACGATCTGTACATGCCTACTCAGTGCTAGAATGTTTTCAAAATATAGGCTCAAAACATGTTAAAAATCGATATTTAATGTGTCCAAAGTCGATATGTGCATGCATCTTCTGTACCCGTTTATATCTCAAATTCAGGGTCAAAACACCCGAAAATTCGATGTTTCTGGGTCCCATAAGCAATCTGTACATGCCTACTCAGTGCTAGAATTTTTTCAAAATATGTGCCCAAAACATGCTAAAAATCGATATTTTAGGTGCCCAAAGTCAATATGTGTATGCATCTTCTGTACCCGTTTAATTCCCAAATTCAGGCTCAAAACAACCGAAAATTCGATATTTTTTGGTCCCAGAAGAGAACTGTACATGCCTACTCAGTGCTAGAATATATTGAAGATATGGGCCCAAAACATGCTAAAAATCGATATTTTAGGTGCCCAAAGTCGATATGTACATTCATCTTCTGTACCCGTTTATATCTCAAATTCAGTCTCAAAATACCCGAAAATTCGATATTTTTTTGTCCCAGAAGCGATCTGTACATGCCTACTCACTGCTAGAATGTTTTCAAAATATAGGCTCAAAACATGCTAAAAATCGATATTTTAGGTGTCCAAAGTCGATATGTGCATGCATCTTCTGTACCCGTTTATATCTCAAATTCAGGCTCAAAACTCCCGAAAATTCGATATTTTTGGGTCCCAGAAGCGATCTGTACATGCCTACTCAGTGCTAGAAATTTTTCAAAATACAGGCCCAAAACATGCTAAAAATCGATATTTTAAGTGCAAAAAGTCGATATGTGCATGCATCTTCTGTACCCATTTACATCCCAAATTAAGGTTTAAAACACTCGAAAATTCGATATTTTTGGGTCCCAGAAGCGATCTGTACATGCCTACTCCTTGCTAGAATGTTTTAAAGATACAGACCCAAAACATAATTAAAATCGATATTTTAGGTGCAAAAAGTCGATATGTGCATGCATCTTCAGTACCCGTTTATAACTCAAATTCAGGCTCAAAACACCCGAAAATTCAATATTTTTGTTTCCCTAAAGCGATGTGTACATGCCTACTCAGTGCTAGAATGTTTTCAAGATACAGACCCAAAACATGCTAAAAATCGATATTTAATGTGTCCAAAGTCAATATGTGCATGCATCTTCTGTACCCGTTTATATCTCAAAATCAGGCTCAAAACTCCCGAAAATTCGATATTTTTGGGTCCCAGAAGCGTACTGTACATGCCTACTCCGTGTTAGAGTATTATCACAATACAGGCCCAAAACATGCTGAAAATCGATATTTTGGGTGACCAAAGTCGATATGTGCATGCATCTTCTGTACCCGTTTATATCTCAAATTCATGCTCAAAACTCCCGAAAATTCGATATTTTTGGGTCCCAGAAGCGATCTGTACATGCCTACTCCGTGTTAGAGTATTTTCAATATACAGGCCCAAAACATGCTGAAAATCAATATTATAGGTGCCCAAAGTCAATATGTGTATGCATCTTCTGTACCCGTTTATTTCCCAAATTCAGGCTCAAAACACCTGAAAATTAGATATTTTTGTGTACCAGAAGCGATCTGTACATGCCTACTCCGTGATAGAGTATTTTCAAAACACAGGCCCAAAACATGCTCAAAATCGATATTTTGGGTGCCCAAAGTCGATATGTGCATGCATCTTCTGTACCCGTTTACATCCCAAATTCAGGTTTAAAACACTCGAAAATTCGATATTTTTGGGTCACAGAAGCGACCTGTACATGCCTACTCCTTGCTAGAATGTTTTCAAGATACAGACCCAAAACATAATTAAAATCGATATTTTAGGTGCAAAAAGTCGATATGTGCATGCATCTTCAGTACCCGTTTATATCTCAAATTCAGGCTCAAAATACCCGAAAATTCAACATTTTTGGGTCCCAGAAGCGATCTGTACATGCCTACTCAGTGCTAGAATGTTTTCAAAATATGTGCCCAAAACATACTAAAAATCGATATTTTAGGTGCCCAAAGTCAATATGTGCATGCATCTTCTGTACCCGTTTATATACCAAATTCAGGCTCAAAACACCCGAAAATTTGATATTTGTGGGTCCCAGATGCGATCTGTACATGCCTACTTCTTGCTAGAATGTTTTCAAGATACAGACCCAAAACATGCTCAAAATCGATATTTTAGGTGGCCAAAGTCGATATGTGCATGCATCTTCAGTAACCGTTTATATCTCAAATTCAGGCTCAAAACGCCTGAAAATCAATATTTTTGGGTCCCAGAAGGGATCTGTGCATGCCTACTCAGTGCTAGAATGTATTCAAAATATAGGCTCAAAACATGTTACAAATCAATATTTTAGGTGTCCAAAGTCGATATGTTCATGCATCTTCAGTACCTGTTTGTATCTCAAATTCAGGCTCAAAACACCTGAAAATTCGATATTTTTGGGTTCAAGAAGCGATCTGTACATACCTACTCAGTGCTAGAATATTTTCAAAATATAGGCCCAAAACATGCTGAAAATCGATATTTTGGGTGCCAAAAGTCGAAATGTGCATGCATCTTCTGTACCCGTTTATATCTTAAATTCAGGCTCAAAACACTCGAAAATTCGATATTTTTGGGTCCCAGAAGCGATCTGTACATGACTACTCCGTGTTAGAGTATTTTCAAAATATAGGCTCAAAACATGTTACAAATCAATATTTTAGGTGTCCAAAGTCGATATGTTCATGCATCTTCTGTACCTGTTTATATCCCAAATTTAGGCTCAAAACACCCGAAAAATCGATATTTTTGGGTCCCAGAAGCAATTTGTACATGCCTACTCAGTGCTAGAATTTTTTCAAAATATGTGCCCAAAACATGCTAAAAATCGATATTTTAGGTGCCCAAAGTCAATATGTGCATGCATCTTCTGTACCCGTTTATATCTCAAATTCAGGCTCAAAACTCCCGAAAATCAATATTTTTGGGTCCCAGAAGGGATCTGTGCATGCCTACTCAGTGCTAGAATGTTTTCAAAATATAGGCTCAAAACATGTTAAAAATCAATATTTTAGGTGTCCAAAGTCGATATGTTCATGCATCTTCAGTACCCGTTTATATCTTAAATTCAGGCTCAAAACACCCGAAAATTCGATATTTTTGGGTCTTAGAAGCGATCTGTACATGCCTACTCAGTGCTAGAATTTTTTCAAAATATGGGCCCAAAACATGCTAAAAATCGATATTTTAAATGCAAAAAGTCGATATGTGCATGCATCTTCTGTACCCGTTTATATCTCAAATTCAGGCTCAAAACACCCGAAAATTCGATATTTTGGGTTCCCAGAAGCGATCTGTACATGCCTACTCCGTGTTAGAGTATTTTCAAAATACAAGTGCAAAACATGCTGGAAATTAATATTTTAGGTGCCCAAAGTCAATATGTGTATTTATCTTCTATACCCGTTTATTTCCCAAATTCAGGCTCAAAACACCCGAAAATTCGATATTTTTGAGTCCCAGATGTGATCTGTACATGCCTACTCAGTGCTAGAATTATTTCAATATATGGGCCCAAAACATGCTAAAAATAGATATTTTAAGTGCAAAAAGTCGATATGTGCATGCATCTTCTGCACCCGTTTATATCTCAAATACAGGCTCAAAACACCCGAAAATTCGATAGTTTTGGTTCCCAGAAGCGATCTGTACATGCCTACTCCGTGTTAGAGTATTTTCAAAATACAGGCGCAAAACATGCTGGAAATTAATATTTTAGGTGCCCAAAGTCAATATGTGTATTTATCTTCTATACCCGTTTATTTCCCAAATTCAGGCTCAAAACACCCGAAAATTCGATATTTTTGGGTCCCAGAAGCGATCTGTACATGCCTACTCCGTGTTAGAGTATTTTCAAGATACAGGCCCAAAACATGCTGAAAATCAATATTTTAGGTGCCCAAAATTGATATGTGCATGCATCTTCTGTACCCGTTTATATCTCAAATACAGGTTCAGAACACCCGAAAATTCGATATTTTTGGGTCGCGGAAGCGATCTGTACATGCCTACTCCGTGTTAGAGTATTTTCAATATACAGGCCCAAAACATGCTTAAAATCGATATTTTAGTTGCCTAAAGTTAATATGTGTATTCATCTTCTGTACTCGTTTATTTCCCAAATTCAGGCTCAAAACACTCGAAAATTCGATATTTTTGTGTACCAGAAGCGATCTGTACATGCCTACTCCGTGTTAGAGTATTTTCAAAATACAGGCCCAAAACAGGCTCAAAATCGATATTTTGGGTGCCCAAAGTCGATATGTGAATGCATCTTCTGTACCCGTTTATATCCTAAATTCAGGTTTAAAACACTCGAAAATTCGATATTTTTGGTTCACAGAAGCGATCTGTACATGCCTACTCCTTGCTAGAATGTTTTCAAGATACAGACCCAAAACATAATCAAAATCGATATTTTAGGTGCAAAAAGTCGATATGTGCATGCATCTTCAGTACCCGTTTATATCTAAAATTCAGGCTCAAAATATCCGAAAATTCAACATTTTTGGGTCCCAGAAGCGATCTGTACATGCCTACTCAGTGCTAGAATGTTTTCAAAATATAGGCTCATAACATGTTAAAAATCGATATTTAATGTGTCCAAAGTCGATATGTGCATGCATCTTCTGTACCCGTTTATATCTAAAATTCAGGCTCAAAACACCCGAAAATTCGATATTTTTGTGTCCCAGAAGCGATCTGTACATGCCTACTCCGTGTTAGATTTTTTTTAAATACAGGCCCAAAACATACTGAAAATCTATATTTTAGGTGAAAAAAGTCAAAATGTGTATGCATCTTCTGTACCCGTTTATATACCAAATTCAGGCTCAAAACACCCGAAAATTTGATATTTGTGGGTCCCAGATGCGATCTGTACATGCCTACTTCTTGCTAGAATGTTTTCAAGATACAGACCCAAAACATGCTCAAAATCGATATTTTAGGTGGCCAAAGTCGATATGTGCATGCATCTTCAGTAACCGTTTATATCTCAAATTCAGGCTCAAAACGCCTGAAAATCAATATTTTTGGGTCCCAGAAGGGATCTGTGCATGCCTACTCAGTGCTAGAATGTTTTCAAAATATAGGCTCAAAATATGTTACAAATCAATATTTTAGGTGTCCAATGTCGATATGTTCATGCATCTTCAGTACCTGTTTGTATCTCAAATTCAGGCTCAAAACACCTGAAAATTCGATATTTTTGGGTTCAAGAAGCGATCTGTACATACCTACTCAGTGCTAGAATATTTTCAAAATATAGGCCCAGAACATGCTGAAAATCGATATTTTGGGTGCCAAAAGTCGAAATGTGCATGCATCTTCTGTACCCGTTTATATCTTAAATTCAGGCTCAAAACACTCGAAAATTCGATATTTTTGGGTCCCAGAAGCGATCTGTACATGACTACTCCGTGTTAGAGTATTTTCAAAATATAGGGTCAAAACATGTTACAAATCAATATTTTAGGTGTCCAAAGTCGATATGTTCATGCATCTTCTGTACCCGTTTATATCCCAAATTTAGGCTCAAAACACCCGAAAATTCGATATTTTTGGGTCCCAGAAGCGATCTGTACATGCCTACTCAGTGCTAGAATGTTTTCAAAATATAGGTTCAAAACATGATAAAAATCGATATTTAATGTTTCCAAAGTCGATATGTGCATGCATCTTCTGTACCCGTTAATATCTCAAATTCAGGCTCAAAACACCCGAAAATTCGATATATTTGGGTCCCAGAAGCAATCTGTACATGCCTACTCAGTGCTAGAATTTTTTCAAAATATGTGCCCAAAACATGCTAAAAATCGATATTTTAGGTGCCCAAAGTCAATATGTGCATGCATCTTCTGTACCCGTTTATATCTCAAATTCAGGCTCAAAACACCCGAAAATTCGATAGTTTTGGTTCCCAGAAGGGATCTGTGCATGCCTACTCAGTGCTAGAATGTTTTCAAAATATAGGCTCAAAACATGTTACAAATCAATATTTTAGGTGTCCAAAGTCGATATGTTCATGCATCTTCAGTACCCGTTTATATCTTAAATTCAGGCTCAAAACACCCGAAAATTCGATATTTTTGGGTCTTAGAAGCGATCTGTACATGCCTACTCAGTGCTAGAATTTTTTCAAAATACAGGCCCAAAACATGCTAAAAATCGATATTTTAAATGCAAAAAGTCGATATGTGCATGCATCTTCTGTACCCGTTTATATCTCAAATTCAGGCTCAAAACACCCGAAAATTCGATATTTTTGGTTAACAGAAGCGATCTGTACATGCCTACTCCGTGTTAGAGTATTTTCAAAATACAAGTGCAAAACATGCTGGAAATTAATATTTTAGGTGCCCAAAGTCAATATGTGTATTTATCTTCTATACCCGTTTATTTCCCAAATTCAGGCTCAAAACACCCGAAAATTCGATATTTTTGAGTCCCAGAAGTGATCTGTACATGCCTACTCAGTGCTAGAATTGTTTCAATATATGGGCCCAAAACATGCTAAAAATAGATATTTTAAGTGCAAAAAGTCGATATGTGCATGCATCTTCTGCACCCGTTTATATCTCAAATACAGGCTCAAAACACCCGAAAATTCGATAGTTTTGGTTCCCAGAAGCGATCTGTACATGCCTACTCCGTGTTAGAGTATTTTCAAAATACAGGCGCAAAACATGCTGGAAATTAATATTTTAGGTGCCCAAAGTCAATATGTGTATTTATCTTCTATACCCGTTTATTTCCCAAATTCAGGCTCAAAACACCCGAAAATTCGATATTTTTGGGTCACAGAAGCGATCTGTACATGCCTACTCCGTGTTAGAGTATTTTCAAGATACAGGCCCAAAACATGCTGAAAATCAATATTTTAGGTGCCCAAAATTGATATGTGCATGCATCTTCTGTACCCGTTTATATCTCAAATTCAGGTTCAGAACACCCGAAAATTCGATATTTTTGGGTCCCAGAAGCGATCTGTACATGCCTACTCCGTGTTAGAGTATTTTCAATATACAGGCCCAAAACATGCTTAAAATCGATATTTTAGTTGCCCAAAGTTAATATGTGTATGCATATTCTGTACTCGTTTATTTCCCAAATTCATGCTCAAAACACTCGAAAATTCGATATTTTTGTGTACCAGAAGCGATCTGTACATGCCTACTCCGTGTTAGAGTATTTTCAAAATACAGGCCCAAAACAGGCTCAAAATCGATATTTTGGGTGCCCAAAGTCGATATGTGAATGCATCTTCTGTACCCGTTTATATCTTAAATTCAGGCTCAAAACACTCTAAAATTCGATATTTTTGGGTCCCAGAAGCGATCTGTACATGCTTACTCAGTGCTAGAATTTTTTCAAAATATGTGCCCAAAACATGCTAAAAATCGATATTTTAGGTGCCCAAAGTCAATATGTGCATGCATCTTCTGTACTCGTTTATATCTCAAATTCAGGCTCAAAACACCTGAAAATCAATATTTTTGGGTCCCAGAAGGGATCTGTGCATGCCTAGTCAGTGCTAGAATGTTTTCAAAATATAGGCTCAAACCATGTTAAAAATCAATATTTTAGGTGTCCAAAGTCGATATGTTCATGCATCTTCAGTACCCGTTTGTATCTCAAATTCAGGCTCAAAACACCCGAAAATTCAATATTTTTGGGTCCCAGAAGCGATCTGTGCATGCCTACTCAGTGCTAGAATGTTTACAAAATATAGGCTCAAAACATGATTAAAATCAATATTTTAGGTGTCTAAAGTCGATATGTGCATTAATCTTATGTACCCGTTTATATCTCAAATTCAGGCTCAAAACACCCGAAAATTCGATATTTTTGGGTCCCAGAAGCGATCTGTACATGCCTACTCCGTGTTAGATTTTTTTTAAATACAGGCCCAAAACATACTGAAAATCTATATTTTAGGTGAAAAAAGTCAAAATGTGTATGCATCTTCTGTACCCGTTTATATACCAAATTCGGGCTCAAAACACCCGAAAATTTGATATTTGTGGGTCCCAGATGCGATCTGTACATGCATACTTCTTGCTAGAATGTTTTCAAGATACAGACCCAAAACATGCTCAAAATCGATATTTTAGGTGGCCAAAGTCGATATGTGCATGCATCTTCAGTAACCGTTTATATCTCAAATTCAGGCTCAAAACGCCTGAAAATCAATATTTTTGGGTCCCAGAAGGGATCTGTGCATGCCTACTCAGTGCTAGAATGTTTTCAAAATATAGGCTCAAAACATGTTACAAATCAATATTTTAGGTGTCCAAAGTCGATATGTTCATGCATCTTCAGTACCTGTTTGTATCTCAAATTCAGGCTCAAAACACCTGAAAATTCGATATTTTTGGGTTCAAGAAGCGATCTGTACATACCTACTCAGTGCTAGAATATTTTCAAAATATAGGCCCAGAACATGCTGAAAATCGATATTTTGGGTGCCAAAAGTCGAAATGTGCATGCATCTTCTGTACCCTTTTATATCTTAAATTCAGGCTCAAAACACTCGAAAATTCGATATTTTTGGGTCCCAGAAGCGATCTGTACATGACTACTCCGTGTTAGAGTATTTTCAAAATATAGGCTTAAAACATGTTACAAATCAATATTTTAGGTGTCCAAAGTCGATATGTTCATGCATCTTCTGTACCCGTTTATATCCCAAATTTAGGCTCAAAACACCCGAAAATTCGATATTTTTGGGTCCCAGAAGCGATCTGTACATGCCTACTCAGTGCTAGAATGTTTTCAAAATATAGGTTCAAAACATGATAAAAATCGATATTTAATGTTTCCAAAGTCGATATGTGCATGCATCTTCTGTACCCGTTAATATCTCAAATTCAGGCTCAAAACACCCGAAAATTCGATATATTTGGGTCCCAGAAGCAATCTGTACATGCCTACTCAGTGCTAGAATTTTTTCAAAATATGTGCCCAAAACATGCTAAAAATCGATATTTTAGGTGCCCAAAGTCAATATGTGCATGCATCTTCTGTACCCGTTTATATCTCAAATTCAGGCTCAAAACACCCGAAAATCAATATTTTTGGGTCCCAGAAGGGATCTGTGCATGCCTACTCAGTGCTAGAATGTTTTCAAAATATAGGCTCAAAACATGTTAAAAATCAATATTTTAGGTGTCCAAAGACGATATGTTCATGCATCTTCAGTACCCGTTTATATCTTAAATTCAGGCTCAAAACACCCGAAAATTCGATATTTTTGGGTCTTAGAAGCGATCTGTACATGCCTACTCAGTGCTAGAATTTTTTCAAAATATGGGC
Source organism: Petrolisthes cinctipes (assembly GCA_033782935.1). NCBI lineage: Eukaryota > Metazoa > Arthropoda > Malacostraca > Decapoda > Porcellanidae > Petrolisthes > Petrolisthes cinctipes. Next base: position 58,291 of record JAWQEG010000279.1, on the reverse strand, counting down.
CCAAAACATGCTAAAAATCGATATTTTAAATGCAAAAAGTCGATATGTGCATGCATCTTCTGTACCCGTTTATATCTCAAATTCAGGCTCAAAACACCCGAAAATTCGATATTTTTGGTTAACAGAAGCGATCTGTACATGCCTACTCCGTGTTAGAGTATTTTCAAAATACAAGTGCAAAACATGCTGGAAATTAATATTTTAGGTGCCCAAAGTCAATATGTGTATTTATCTTCTATACCCGTTTATTTCCCAAATTCAGGCTCAAAACACCCGAAAATTCGATATTTTTGAGTCCCAGAAGTGATCTGTACATGCCTACTCAGTGCTAGAATTGTTTCAATATATGGGCCCAAAACATGCTAAAAATAGATATTTTAAGTGCAAAAAGTCGATATGTGCATGCATCTTCTGCACCCGTTTATATCTCAAATACAGGCTCAAAACACCCGAAAATTCGATAGTTTTGGTTCCCAGAAGCGATCTGTACATGCCTACTCCGTGTTAGAGTATTTTCAAAATACAGGCGCAAAACATGCTGGAAATTAATATTTTAGGTGCCCAAAGTCAATATGTGTATTTATCTTCTATACCCGTTTATTTCCCAAATTCAGGCTCAAAACACCCGAAAATTCGATATTTTTGGGTCCCAGAAGCGATCTGTACATGCCTACTCCGTGTTAGAGTATTTTCAAGATACAGGCCCAAAACATGCTGAAAATCAATATTTTAGGTGCCCAAAATTGATATGTGCATGCATCTTCTGTACCCGTTTATATCTCAAATTCAGGTTCAGAACACCCGAAAATTCGATATTTTTGGGTCCCAGAAGCGATCTGTACATGCCTACTCCGTGTTAGAGTATTTTCAATATACAGGCCCAAAACATGCTTAAAATCGATATTTTAGTTGCCCAAAGTTAATATGTGTATGCATCTTCTGTACTCGTTTATTTCCCAAATTCAGGCTCAAAACACTCGAAAATTCGATATTTTTGTGTACCAGAAGCGATCTGTACATGCCTACTCCGTGTTAGAGTATTTTCAAAATACAGGCCCAAAACAGGCTCAAAATCGATATTTTGGGTGCCCAAAGTCGATATGTGAATGCATCTTCTGTACCCGTTTATATCCTAAATTCAGGTTTAAAACACTCTAAAATTCGATATTTTTGGGTCACAGAAGCGATCTGTACATGCCTACTCCTTGCTAGAATGTTTTCAAGATACAGACCCAAAACATAATCAAAATCGATATTTTAGGTGCAAAAAGTCGATATGTGCATGCATCTTCAGTACACGTTTATATCTCAAATTCAGGCTCAAAATATCCGAAAATTCAACATTTTTGGGTCTCAGAAGCGATCTGTACATGCCTACTCAGTGCTAAAATGTTTTCAAAATATAGGCTCATAACATGTTAAAAATCGATATTTAATGTGTCCAAAGTCGATATGTGCATGCATCTTCTGTACCCGTTTATATCTAAAATTCAGGCTCAAAAAACCCGAAAATTCGATATTTTTGGGTCCCAGAAGCGATCTGTACATGCTTACTCAGTGCTAGAATTTTTTCAAAATATGTGCCCAAAACATGCTAAAAATCGATATTTTAGGTGCCCAAAGTCAATATGTGCATGCATCTTCTGTACCCGTTTATATCTCAAATTCAGGCTCAAAACACCTGAAAATCAATATTTTTGGGTCCCAGAAGGGATCTGTGCATGCCTACTCAGTGCTAGAATGTTTTCAAAATATAGGCTCAAACCATGTTAAAAATCAATATTTTAGGTGTCCAAAGTCGATATGTTCATGCATCTTCAGTACCCGTTTGTATCTCAAATTCAGGCTCAAAACACCCGAAAATTCAATATTTTTGGGTCCCAGAAGCGATCTGTGCATGCCTACTCAGTGCTAGAATGTTTACAAAATATAGGCTCAAAACATGATTAAAATCAATATTTTAGGTGTCTAAAGTCGATATGTGCATGAATCTTATGTACCCGTTTATATCTCAAATTCAGGCTCAAAACACCTGAAAATTCGATATTTTTGGGTCCCAGAAGCGATCTGTACATGCCTACTCCGTGTTAGATTTTTTTTAAATACAGGCCCAAAACATACTGAAAATCTATATTTTAGGTGAAAAAAGTCAAAATGTGTATGCATCTTCTGTATCCGTTTATATCTCAAATTCAGGCTCAAAACACCCGATAATTCAACATTTTTGGGTCCCAGAAGCGATCTGTACATGCCTACTCAGTGCTAGAATGTTTTCAAAATATAGGCTCAAAACATGCTACAAATCGATATTTTAGGTGTCCAAAGTCGATATGTGCATGCATCTTCTGTACCCGTTTATATCTCAAATTCTGGCTCAAAACACCCGAAAATACGATATTTTTGGGTCTTAGAAGCGATCTGTACATGCCTACTCAGTGCTAGAATTTTTTCAAAATATGGGCCCAAAACATGCTAAAAATCGATATTTTAAATGCAAAAAGTCGATATGTGCATGCATCTTCTGTACCCGTTTATATCTCAAATTCAGGCTCAAAACACCCGAAAATTCGATATTTTTGGTTCCCAGAAGCGATCTGTACATGCCTACACCGTGTTAGAGTATTTTCAAAATACAAGCGCAAAACATGCTGGAAATTAATATTTTAGGTGCCCAAAGTCAATATGTGTATTTATCTTCTATACCCGTTTATATCTCAAATTCAGGCTCAAAACACTGGAAAATTCGATATTTTTGGGTCCCAGAAGCGATCTGTACATGCCTACTCCGTGTTAGATTTTTTTTAAATACAGGCCCAAAACATACTGAAAATCTATATTTTAGGTGAAAAAAGTCAATATGTGTATGCATCTTCTGTATCCGTTTATATCTCAAATTCAGGCTCAAAACACCCGATAATTCAACATTTTTGGGTCCCAGAAGCGATATGTACATGCCTACTCAGTGCTAGAATGTTTTCAAAATATAGGCTCAAAACATGCTAAAAATCGATATTTTAGGTGTCCAAAGTCGATATGTGCATGCATCTTCTGTACCCGTTTATATCTCAAATTCAGGTTTAAAACACTGGAAAATTCGATATTTTTGGGTCCCAGAAGCGATCTGTACATGCCTACTCCGTGTTAGAGTATTTTCAATATACAGGCCCAAAACATGCTTAAAATCAATATTTTAGGTGCCCAAAGTTAATATGTGTATGCATCTTCTGTACTCGTTTATTTCCCAAATTCAGGCTCAAAACACTGGAAAATTCGATATTTTTGTGTACCAGAAGTGATCTGTACATGCCTACTCCGTGTTAGAGTATTTTCAAAATACAGGCCCAAAACAGGCTCAAAATCGATATTTTGGGTGCCCAAAGTCGATATGTGAATGCATCTTCTGTACCCGTTTATATCCTAAATTCAGGTTTAAAACACTGGAAAATTCGATATTTTTGGGTCACAGAAGCGATCTGTACATGCCTACTCCTTGCTAGAATGTTTTCAAGATACAGACCCAAAACATAATCAAAATCGATATTTTAGGTGCAAAAAGTCGATATGTGCATGCATCTTCAGTACCCGTTTATATCTCAAATTCAGGCTCAAAATATCCGAAAATTACACATTTTTGGGTCCCAGAAGCGATCTGTACATGCCTACTCAGTGCTAGAATGTTTTCAAAATATAGGCTCATAACATGCTAAAAATCGATATTTAATGTGTCCAAAGTCGACATGTGCATGCATCTTCTGTACCCGTTTATATCTCAAATTCAGGCTCAAAACACCCGAAAATCAATATTTTTGGGTCCCGGAATGGATCTGTGCATGCCTACTCAGTGCTAGAATGTTTTCATAAATATAGGCTCAAACCATGTTAAAAATCAATATTTTAGGTGTCCAAAGTCGATATGTTCATGCATCTTCAGTACCCGTTTGTATCTCAAATTCAGGCTCAAAACAACCGAAAATTCGATATTTTTGGGTCCCAGAAGCGATCTGTGCATGCCTACTCAGTGCTAGAATGTTTTCAAAATATAGGCTCAAAACATGATTAAAATCAATATTTTAGGTGTCTAAAGTCGATATGTGCATGAATCTTATGTACCCGTTTATATCTCAAATTCAGGCTCAAAACACCTGAAAATTCGATATTTTTGGGTCCCAGAAGCGATCTGTACATGCCTACTCCGTGTTAGATTTTTTTTAAATACAGGCTCAAAACATGCTACAAATCGATATTTTAGGTGTCCAAAGTCGATATGTGCATGCATCTTCTGTACCCGTTTATATCTCAAATTCAGGCTCAAAACACCCGAAAATTCGATATTTTTGGGTCTTAGAAGCGATCTGTACATGCCTACTCAGTGCTAGAATTTTTTCAAAATATGGGCCAAAAACATGCTAAAAATCGATATTTTAAATGCAAAAAGTCGATATGTGCATGCATCTTCTGTACCCGTTTATATCTCAAATTCAGGCTCAAAACACTCGAAAATTCGATATTTTTGGTTCCCAGAAGCGATCTGTACATGCCTACTCCGTGTTAGAGTATTTTCAAAATACAGGCGCAAAACATGCTGGAAATTAATATTTTAGGTGCCCAAAGTCAATATGTGTATTTATCTTCTATACCCGTTTATTTCCCAAATTCAGGCTCAAAACACCCGAAAATTCGATATTTTTGGGTCCCAGAAGCGATCTGTACATGCCTACTCCGTGTTAGAGTATTTTCAAGATACAGGCCCAAAACATGCTGAAAATCAATATTTTAGGTGCCCAAAATCGATATATGCATGCATCTTCTGTACCCGTTTATATCTCAAATTCAGGTTCAGAACACCCGAAAATTCGATATTTTTGGGTCCCAGAAGCGATCTGTACATGCCTACTCCGTGTTAGAGTATTTTCAATATACAGGCCCAAAACATGCTGGAAATCAATATTTTAGGTGCCCAAAGTTAATATGTGTATGCATCTTCTGTACTCGTTTATTTCCCAAATTCAGGCTCAAAACACTCGAAAATTCGATATTTTTGTGTACCAGAAGCGATCAGGACATGCCTACTCCGTGTTAGAGTATTTTCAAAATACAGGTGCAAATCATGCTGGAAATTAATATTTTTGGTGCCCAAAGTCAATATGTGTATTCATCTTCTGTACCCGTTTATATCCTAAATTCAGGCTCAAAACACTTGAAAATTCGATATTTTTGGGTCCCAGAAGCGATCTATATATGCCTACTCAGTGCTAGAATATTTTCAAGATATACGCCCAAAAAATGCTAAAAATCGATATTTTAGGTGCCCAAAGTCGATATGTGCATGCATCTTCAGTACCCGTTTATATCTCAAATTCAGGCTCAAAATATCCGAAAATTCAACATTTTTTGGTCCCAGATGCTATCTGTACATGCCTACTCAGTGCTAGAATGTTTTCAAAATATAGGCTCAAAACATGCTAAAAATCGATATTTAATGTGTCCAAAGTCGATATGTGCATGCATCTTCTGTACCCGTTTATATCTAAAATTCAGGCTCAAAACACCCGAAAATTCGATATTTTTGGGTCCCAGAAACGATCTGTACATGCTTACTCAGTGCTAGAATTTTTTTTAATATATGGGTCCAAATCATGCTAAAAATCGATATTTTAGGTGCACAAAGTCGATATGTGCATGCATCTTCTGTACTCGTTTATATCTCAAATTCTGGCTCAAAACACCGAAAATTCGATATTTTTGGGTCCCAGAAGCGATCTGTACATGCCTACTCCGTGTTAGAGTATTTTCAAAATAGAGGCCCAAAACATGCTCAAAATCAATATTTTAGGTGCCCAAAGTCGATATGTGCATGCATCTTCTGTACCCGTTTATATCTCAAATTCAGGTTCAGAACACCCGAAAATTCGATATTTTTGGGTCCCAGAAGCGATCTGTACATGCCTACTCCGTGTTAGAGTATTTTCAATATACAGGCACAAAACATGCTGAAAATCGATATTTTAGGTGCCCAAAGTCAATATGTGCATGCATCTTCTGTACCCGTTTATATCTCAAATTAAGGCTAAAAACACCCGAAAATTCGATATTTTTTGGTCCCAGAAGAGAACTGTATATGCCTACTCAGTGCTAGAATATATTGAAGATATGGGCCCAAAACATGCTAAAAATCGATATTTTTGGTGCCCAAAGTCGATATGTACATTCATCTTCTGTACCCTTTTATATCTCAAATTCAGGCTAAAAATACCCGAAAATTCAATATTTTTGGGTCCCAGAAGCGATCTGTACATGCCTACTCAGTGCTAGAATGTTTTCAAAATATAGGCTCAAAACATGCTAAAAATCGATATTTTAGGTGTCCAAAGTCGATATGTGCATGCATCTTCTGTACCCGTTTATATCTCAAATTCAGGCTCAAAACACCCGAAAATTCGATATTTTTGGGTCCCAGAAGCGATCTGTACATGCCTACTCAGTGCTAGAAATTTTTCAAAATACAGGCCCAAAACATGCTAAAAATCGATATTTTAAGTGCAAAAAGTCGATATGTGCATGCATCTTCTGTACCCGTTTATATCTCAAATTCAGGCTCAAAACAAACGAAAATTCGATATTTTTGGGTCCCAGAAGCGATCTGTGCATGCCTACTCAGTGCTAGAATGTTTTCAAAATATAGGCTCAAAACATGATTAAAATCAATATTTTAGGTGTCTAAAGTCGATATGTGCATGAATCTTATGTACCCGTTTATATCTCAAATTCAGGCTCAAAACACCTGAAAATTCGATATTTTTGGGTCCCAGAAGCGATCTGTACATGCCTACTCCGTGTTAGATTTTTTTTAAATACAGGCTCAAAACATGCTACAAATCGATATTTTAGGTGTCCAAAGTCGATATGTGCATGCATCTTCTGTACCCGTTTATATCTCAAATTCAGGCTCAAAACACCCGAAAATTCGATATTTTTGGGTCTTAGAAGCGATCTGTACATGCCTACTCAGTGCTAGAATTTTTTCAAAATATGGGCCAAAAACATGCTAAAAATCGATATTTTAAATGCAAAAAGTCGATATGTGCATGCATCTTCTGTACCCGTTTATATCTCAAATTCAGGCTCAAAACACTCGAAAATTCGATATTTTTGGTTCCCAGAAGCGATCTGTACATGCCTACTCCGTGTTAGAGTATTTTCAAAATACAGGCGCAAAACATGCTGGAAATTAATATTTTAGGTGCCCAAAGTCAATATGTGTATTTATCTTCTATACCCGTTTATTTCCCAAATTCAGGCTCAAAACACCCGAAAATTCGATATTTTTGGGTCCCAGAAGCGATCTGTACATGCCTACTCCGTGTTAGAGTATTTTCAAGATACAGGCACAAAACATGCTGAAAATCAATATTTTAGGTGCCCAAAATCGATATATGCATGCATCTTCTGTACCCGTTTATATCTCAAATTCAGGTTCAGAACACCCGAAAATTCGATATTTTTGGGTCCCAGAAGCGATCTGTACATGCCTACTCCGTGTTAGAGTATTTTCAATATACAGGCCCAAAACATGCTTAAAATCGATATTTTAGGTGCCCAAAGTTAATATGTGTATGCATCTTCTGTACTCGTTTATTTCCCAAATTCAGGCTCAAAACACTCGAAAATTCGATATTTTTGTGTACCAGAAGCGATCTGGACATGCCTACTCCGTGTTAGAGTATTTTCAAAATACAGGTGCAAATCATGCTGGAAATTAATATTTTTGGTGCCCAAAGTCAATATGTGTATTCATCTTCTGTACCCGTTTATATCCTAAATTCAGGCTCAAAACACTTGAAAATTCGATATTTTTGGGTCCCAGAAGCGATCTATATATGCCTACTCAGTGCTAGAATATTTTCAAGATATACGCCCAAAAAATGCTAAAAATCGATATTTTAGGTGCCCAAAGTCGATATGTGCATGCATCTTCAGTACCCGTTTATATCTCAAATTCAGGCTCAAAATATCCGAAAATTCAACATTTTTTGGTCCCAGATGCTATCTGTACATGCCTACTCAGTGCTAGAATGTTTTCAAAATATAGGCTCAAAACATGCTAAAAATCGATATTTAATGTGTCCAAAGTCGATATGTGCATGCATCTTCTGTACCCGTTTATATCTAAAATTCAGGCTCAAAACACCCGAAAATTCGATATTTTTGGGTCCCAGAAACGATCTGTACATGCTTACTCAGTGCTAGAATTTTTTTTAATATATGGGTCCAAATCATGCTAAAAATCGATATTTTAGGTGCACAAAGTCGATATGTGCATGCATCTTCTGTACTCGTTTATATCTCAAATTCTGGCTCAAAACACCCGAAAATTCGATATTTTTGGGTCCCAGAAGCGATCTGTACATGCCTACTCCGTGTTAGAGTATTTTCAAAATAGAGGCCCAAAACATGCTGAAAATCAATATTTTAGGTGCCCAAAGTCGATATGTGCATGCATCTTCTGTACCCGTTTATATCTCAAATTCAGGTTCAGAACACCCGAAAATTCGATATTTTTGGGTCCCAGAAGCGATCTGTACATGCCTACTCCGTGTTAGAGTATTTTCAATATACAGGCACAAAACATGCTGAAAATCGATATTTTAGGTGCCCAAAGTCAATATGTGCATGCATCTTCTGTACCCGTTTATATCTCAAATTAAGGCTAAAAACACCCGAAAATTCGATATTTTTTGGTCCCAGAAGAGAACTGTATATGCCTACTCAGTGCTAGAATATATTGAAGATATGGGCCCTAAACATGCTAAAAATCGATATTTTTGGTGCCCAAAGTCGATATGTACATTCATCTTCTGTACCCTTTTATATCTCAAATTCAGGCTCAAAATACCCGAAAATTCAATATTTTTGGGTCCCAGAAGCGATCTGTACATGCCTACTCAGTGCTAGAATGTTTTCAAAATATAGGCTCAAAACATGCTGAAAATCAATATTTTAGGTGCCCAAAATCGATATATGCATGCATCTTCTGTACCCGTTTATATCTCAAATTCAGGTTCAGAAAACCCGAAAATTCGATATTTTTGGGTCCCAGAAGCGATCTGTACATGCCTACTCCGTGTTAGAGTATTTTCAATATACAGGCCCAAAACATGCTTAAAATCGATATTTTAGGTGCCCAAAGTTAATATGTGTATGCATCTTCTGTACTCGTTTATTTCCCAAATTCAGGCTCAAAACACTCGAAAATTCGATATTTTTGTGTACCAGAAGCGATCTGGACATGCCTACTCCGTGTTAGAGTATTTTCAAAATACAGGTGCAAATCATGCTGGAAATTAATATTTTTGGTGCCCAAAGTCAATATGTGTATTCATCTTCTGTACCCGTTTATATCCTAAATTCAGGCTCAAAACACCCGAAAATTCGATATTTTTGGGTCCCAGAAGCGATCTATATATGCCTACTCAGTGCTAGAATATTTTCAAGATATAAGCCCAAAAAATGCTAAAAATCGATATTTTAGGTGCCCAAAGTCGATATGTGCATGCATCTTCAGTACCCGTTTATATCTCAAATTCAGGCTCAAAATATCCGAAAATTCAACATTTTTTGGTCCCAGATGCTATCTGTACATGCCTACTCAGTGCTAGAATGTTTTCAAAATATAGGCTCAAAACATGCTAAAAATCGATATTTAATGTGTCCAAAGTCGATATGTGCATGCATCTTCTGTACCCGTTTATATCTAAAATTCAGGCTCAAAACACCCGAAAATTCGATATTTTTGGGTCCCAGAAACGATCTGTACATGCTTACTCAGTGCTAGAATTTTTTTTAATATATGGGTCCAAATCATGCTAAAAATCGATATTTTAGGTGCACAAAGTCGATATGTGCATGCATCTTCTGTACTCGTTTATATCTCAAATTCTGGCTCAAAACACCCGAAAATTCGATATTTTTGGGTCCCAGAAGCGATCTGTACATGCCTACTCCGTGTTAGAGTATTTTCAAAATAGAGGCCCAAAACATGCTGAAAATAAATATTTTAGGTGCCCAAAGTCGATATGTGCATGCATCTTCTGTACCCGTTTATATCTCAAATTCAGGTTCAGAACACCCGAAAATTCGATATTTTTGGGTCCCAGAAGCGATCTGTACATGCCTACTCCGTGTTAGAGTATTTTCAATATACAGGCACAAAACATGCTGAAAATCGATATTTTAGGTGCCCAAAGTCAATATGTGCATGCATCTTCTGTACCCGTTTATATCTCAAATTAAGGCTAAAAACACCCGAAAATTCGATATTTTTTGGTCCCAGAAGAGAACTGTATATGCCTACTCAGTGCTAGAATATATTGAAGATATGGGCCCAAAACATGCTAAAAATCGATATTTTTGGTGCCCAAAGTCGATATGTACATTCATCTTCTGTACCCTTTTATATCTCAAATTCAGGCTCAAAATACCCGAAAATTCAATATTTTTGGGTCCCAGAAGCGATCTGTACATGCCTACTCAGTGCTAGAATGTTTTCAAAATATAGGCTCAAAACATGCTAAAAATCGATATTTTAGGTGTCCAAAGTCGATATGTGCATGCATCTTCTGTACCCGTTTATATCTCAAATTCAGGCTCAAAACACCCGAAAATTTGATATTTTTGGGTCCCAGAAGCGATCTGTACATGCCTACTCAGTGCTAGAAATTTTTCAAAATACAGGCCCAAAACATGCTAAAAATCGATATTTTAAGTGCAAAAAGTCGATATGTGCATGCATCTTCTGTACCCGTTTATATCTCAAATTCAGGCTCAAAACACCCGAAAATTCGATATTTTTGGTTCCCAGAAGCGATCTGGACATGCCTACTCCGTGTTAGAGTATTTTCAAAATACAGGCGCAAATCATGCTGGAAATTAATATTTTTGGTGCCCAAAGTCAATATGTGTATTCATCTTCTGTACCCGTTTATATCTCAAATTCAGGCTCAAAACACCCGAAAATTCGATATTTTTGGGTCCCAGAAGCGATCTGTACATGCCTACTCAGTGCTAGAAATTTTTCATACTACAGGCCCAAAACATGCTAAAAATCGATATTTTAAGTGCAAAAAGTCGATATGTGCATGCATCTTCTGTACCCGTTTATATCTCAAATTCAGGCTCAAAACACTCTAAAATTCGATATTTTTGGGTTCCAGAAGCGATCTGTACATGCCTACTCAGTGCTAGAATATTTTAAAAATGTAGGCCCAAAACCTGCTAAAAATCGATATTTTAGGTGCCCAACGTAGATTTGTGCATGCATCTTCTGTACCCGATTATATCTCAAATTCAGGCTCAAAACTCCCTAAAATTCGATATTTTTGGGTCCCAGAAGCGATCTGTACATGCCTACTCCGTGTTCGAGTATTTTCAATATACAGGCACAAAACATGCTAAAAATCGATATTATAGGTGCCCAAAGTCGATATGTGCATGCATCTTCTGTACCCGTTATTATCTCAAATTCAGGCTCAAAAGACCCGAAAATTCGATATTTTTGGGTCCCAGAAGCGATCTGTACATGCGTACTGCGTGTTAGAGTATTTTCAAAATACAGGCGCAAAACATGCTGAAAATCGATATTTTGGGTGCCCAAAGTCGATATGTGCATGTATCTTCTGTACCCGTTTATATCTTAAATTCAGGCTCAAAACTCCCGAAAATTCGATATATTTGTGTACCAGAAGCGATCTGTACATGCCTACTCCGTGATAGAGTATTTTCAAATTGCAGGCCCAAAACATGCTCAGAATCGATATTTTGGGTGCCCAAAGTCGATATGTGCATGCATCTTCTGTACCCGTTTACATCCCAAATTCAGGTTTAAAACACTCGATAATTCGATATTTTTGGGTCACAGAAGCGATCTGTACATGCCTACTCCTTGCTAGAATGTTTTCAAGATACAGACCCAAAACATAATCAAAATCGATATTTTAGGTGCAAAAAGTCGATATGTGCATGCATCTTTAGTACCCGTTTATATCTCAAATTCAGGCTCAAAATATCCGAAAATTCAACATTTTTGGGTCCCAGAAGCGATCTGTACATGCCTACTCAGTGCTAGAATGTTTTCAAAATATAGGCTCATAACATGCTTAAAATCGATATTTAATGTGTCCAAAGTCGACATGTGCATGCATCTTCTGTACCCGTTTATATCTAAAATTCAGGCTCAAAACACCCGAAAATTCGATATTTCTGGGTCCCAGAAGCGATCTGTACATGCTTACTCAGTGCTAGAATTTTTTCAAAATATGTGCCTAAAACATGCTAAAAATCGATATTTTAGGTGCCAAAGTCAATATGTGCATGCATCTTCTGTACCCGTTTATATCTCAAATTCAGGCTCAAAACACCCGAAAATCAATATTTTTGGGTCCCAGAAGGGATCTGTGCATGCCTACTCAGTGCTAGAATGTTTTCAAAATATAGGCTCAAACCAAGTTAAAAATCAATATTTTAGGTGTCCAAAGTCGATATGTTCATGCATCTTCAGTACCCGTTTGTATCTCAAATTCAGACTCAAAACACCCGAAAATTCAATATTTTTGGGTCCCAGAAGCGATCTGTGCATGCCTACTCAGTGCTAGAATGTTTTCAAAATATAGGCTCAAAACATGATTAAAATCAATATTTTACGTGTCTAAAGTCGATATGTGCATGAATCTTATGTACCCGTTTATATCTCAAATTCAGGCTCAAAACACCCGAAAATTCGATATTTTTGGGTCCCAGAAGCGATCTGTACATGCCTACTCCGTGTTAGATTTTTTTTAAATACAGGCCCAAAACATACTGAAAATCTATATTTTAGGTGAAAAAAGTCAATATGTGTATGCATCTTCTGTATCCGTTTATATTCCAAATTCAGGCTCAAAACACCCGAAAATTCGATATTTTTGGGTCTTAGAAGCGATCTGTACATGCCTACTCAGTGCTAGAATTTTTTCAAAATATGGGCCCAAAACATGCTAAAAATCGATATTTTAAATGCAAAAAGTCGATATGTGCATGCATCTTCTGTACCCGTTTATATCTCAAATTCAGGCTCAAAACACTCGAAAATTCGATATTTTTGGTTCCCAGAAGCGATCTGTACATGCCTACTCCGTGTTAGAGTATTTTCAAAATACAGGCGCAAAACATGCTGGAAATTAATATTTTAGGTGCCCAAAGTCAATATGTGTATTTATCTTCTATACCCGTTTATTTCCCAAATTCAGGCTCAAAACACCCGAAAATTCGATATTTTTGAGTCCCAGAAGTGATCTGTACATGCCTACTCAGTGCTAGAATTGTTTCAATATATGGGCCCAAAACATGCTAAAAATAGATATTTTAAGTGCAAAAAGTCGATATGTGCATGCATCTTCTGCACCCGTTTATATCTCAAATTCAGGCTCAAAACACCCGAAAATTCGATATTTTTGGTTCCCAGAAGCGATCTGTACTAGCCTACTCCGTGTTAGAGTATTTTCAAAATACAGGCTCAAAACATGCTGGAAATTAATATTTTAGGTGCCCAAAGTCAATATGTGTATTTATCTTCTATACCCGTTTATTTCCCAAATTCAGGCTCAAAACACCCGAAAATTCGATATTTTTGGGTCCCAGAAGCAATCTGTACATGCCTACTCCGTGTTAGAGTATTTTCAAGATACAGGCCCAAAACATGCTGAAAATCAATATTTTAGGTGCCCAAAATCGATATATGCATGCATCTTCTGTACCCGTTTATATCTCAAATTCAGGTTCAGAACACCCGAAAATTCGATATTTTTGGGTCCCAGAAGCGATCTGTACATGCCTACTCCGTGTTAGAGTATTTTCAATATACAGGCCCAAAACATGCTTAAAATCGATATTTTAGGTGCCCAAAGTTAATATGTGTATGCATCTTCTGTACTCGTTTATTTCCCAAATTCAGGCTCAAAACACTCGAAAATTCGATATTTTTGTGTACCAGAAGCGATCTGGACATGCCTACTCCGTGTTAGAGTATTTTCAAAATACAGGCGCAAATCATGCTGGAAATTAATATTTTTGGTGCCCAAAGTCAATATGTGTATTCATCTTCTGTACCCGTTTATATCCTAAATTCAGGCTCAAAACACTTGAAAATTCGATATTTTTGGGTCCCAGAAGCGATCTATATATGCCTACTCAGTGCTAGAATATTTTCAAGATATACGCCCAAAAAATGCTAAAAATCGATATTTTAGGTGCCCAAAGTCGATATGTGCATGCATCTTCAGTACCCGTTTATATCTCAAATTCAGGCTCAAAATATCCGAAAATTCAACATTTTTGGGTCCCAGAGGCTATCTGTACATGCCTACTCAGTGCTAGAATGTTTTCAAAATATAGGCTCAAAACATGCTAAAAATCGATATTTAATGTGTCCAAAGTCGATATGTGCATGCATCTTCTGTACCCGTTTATATCTAAAATTCGGGCTCAAAACACCCGAAAATTCGATATTTTTGGGTCCCAGAAGCGATCTGTACATGCCTACTCAGTGCTAGAAATTTTTCAAAATACAGGCCCAAAACATGCTAAAAATCGATATTTTAAGTGCAAAAAGTCGATATGTGCATGCATCTTCTGTACCCGTTTATATCTCAAATTCAGGCTCAAAACACCCGAAAATTCGATATTTTTGGTTCCCTGAAGCGATCTGGACATGCCTACTCCGTGTTAGAGTATTTTCCAAATACAGGCGCAAATCATGCTGGAAATTAATATTTTTGGTGCCCAAAGTCAATATGTGTATTCATCTTCTGTACCCGTTTATATCCCAAATACAGGCTCAAAACACTTGAAATTTCGATATTTTTGGGTCCCAGAAGCGATCTATATATGCCTACTCAGTGCTAGAATATTTTCAAGATATACGCCCAAAAAATGCTAAAAATCGATATTTTAGGTGCCCAAAGTCGATATGTGCATGCATCTTCTGTACCCGTTTATATCTCAAATTCAGGCCTAAAACACACGAGAATTCGATATCTTTGTGTCCCAGAAGCGATCTGTACATGCCTACTCCGTGTTAGAGTATTTTCAAAATACAGGTCCAAAACATGCTCAAAATCGATATTTTAGGTGCCCAAAGTCGATATGTGCATGCATCTTCTTTACCCGTTTATATCCCAAATTCAGGTTCAAAACACTCTAAAATTCGATATTTTTGGGTTCCAGAAGCGATCTGTACATGCCTACTCAGTGCTAGAATATTTTCAAAATGTAGGCCCAAAACCTGCTAAAAATCGATATTTTAGGTGCCCAACGTAGATATGTGCATGCATCTTCTGTACCCGTTTATATCTCAAATTCAGGCTCAAAACTCCCGAAAATTCGATATTTTTGGGTCCCAGAAGCGATCTGTACATGCCTACTCCGTGTTCGAGTATTTTCAATATACAGGCCCAAAACATGCTAAAAATCGATATTGTAGGTGCCCAAAGTCGATATCTGCATGCATCTTCTGTACCCGTTATTATCTCAAATTCAGGCTCAAAACACCCGAAAATTCGATATTTTTGGGTCCCAGAAGCGATCTGTACATGCCTACTCCGTGTTAGAGTATTTTCAATATACAGGCTCAAAACATGCTGAAAATCGATATTTTAGGTGCCCAAAGTCAATATGTGCATGCATCTTCTGTACCCGTTTATATCTCAAATTCAGGCTCAAAACACCCGAAAATTCGATATTTTTTGGTACCAGAAGAGAACTGTACATGCCTACTCAGTGCTAGAATATATTGAAGATATGGGCCCAAAACATGCTAAAAATCGATATTTTTGGTGCCCAAAGTCGATATGTACATTCATCTTCTGTACCCGTTTATATCTCAAATTAAGGCTCAAAATACCCGAAAATTCAATATTTTTGGGTCCCAGAAGCGATCTGTACATGCCTACTCAGTGCTAGAAATTTTTCATACTACAGGCCCAAAACATGCTAAAAATCGATATTTTAAGTGCCCAAAGTCGATATGTGCATGCATCTACTGTACCCGTTTATATCTCAAATTCAGGCTTAAAACACAATAGAATTCGATATTTTTGTGTCCCAGAAGCGATCTGTACATGCCTACTCCGTGTTAGAGTATTTTCAAAATACAGGTCCAAAACATGCTCAAAATCGATATTTTAGGTGCCCAAAGTCGATATGTGCATGCATCATCTTTACCCGTTTATATCCCAAATTCAGGTTCAAAACACTCTAAAATTCGATATTTTTGGGTTCCAGAAGCGATCTGTACATGCCTACTCAGTGCTAGAATATTTTAAAAATGTAGGCCCAAAACCTGCTAAAAATCGATATTTTAGGTGTCCAACGTAGATATGTGCATGCATCTTCTGTACCCGATTATATCTCAAATTCAGGCTCAAAACTCCCGAAAATTCGATATTTTTGGGTCCCATTAGCGATCTGTACATGCCTACTCCGTGTTCGAGTATTTTCAATATACAGGCCCAAAACATGCTAAAAATCGATATTATAGGTGCCCAAAGTCGATATGTGCATGCATCTTCTGTACCCGTTATTATCTCAAATTCAGGCTCAAAACACCAGAAAATTCGATATTTTTGGGTCCCAGAAGCGATCTGTACATGCGTACTGGGTGTTAGAGTATTTTCAAAATACAGGCCCAAAACATGCTGAAAATCGATATTTTGGGTGCCCAAAGTCGATATGTGCATGTATCTTCTGTACCCGTTTATATCTCAAATTCAGGCTCAAAACTCCCGAAAATTCGATATATTTGTGTACCAGAAGCGATCTGTACATGCCTACTCCGTGATAGAGTATTTTCAAATTGCAGGCCCAAAACATGCTCAGAATCGATATTTTGGGTGCCCAAAGTCGATATGTGCATGCATCTTCTGTACCCGTTTACATCCCAAATTCAGGTTTAAAACACTCGATAATTCGATATTTTTGGGTCACAGAAGCGATCTGTACATGCCTACTCCTTGCTAGAATGTTTTAAAGATACAGACCCAAAACATAATCAAAATCTATATTTTAGGTACAAAAAGTCGATATGTGCATGCATCTTCAGTACCCGTTTATATCTCAAATTCAGGCTCAAAACACCTGAAAATTCAATATTTTTGGGTCCCTAAAGCGATGTGTACATGCCTACACAGTGCTAGAATGTTTTCAAAATATAGGCTTAAAACATGCTAAAAATCGATATTTAATGTGTCCAAAGTCAATATGTGCATGCATCTTCTGTACCCGTTTATATATCAAATTCAGGCTCAAAACACCCGAAAATTCGATATTTTTGGGTCCCAGAAGCGATCTGTACATGCCTACTCCGTGTTAGAGTATTTTCAATATAGAGGCCCAAAACATGCTAAAAATCGATATTATAGGTGCCCAAAGTCGATATGTGCATGCATCTTCTGTACCCGTTTATATCTCAAATTCAGGCTCAAAACACCCGAAAATTAAATATTTTTGGGTCCCAGAAGTGTACTGTACATGCCTACTCCGTGTTAGAATATTTTCACAATACAGGCCCAAAACATGCTGAAAATCGATATTTTGGGTGCCCAAAGTCGATATGTGCATGCATCTTCTGTACCCGTTTATATCTCAAAATCAGGCTCAAAACTCCCGAAAATTCGATATTTTTAGGTCCCAGAAGCGATCTGTACATGCCTACTCCGTGTAAGAGTATTTTCAATATACAGGCCCAAAACATGCTAAAAATCGATATTTTAGTTGCCCAAAGTCAATATGTGTATTCATCTTCTGTACCCGTTTATATCCTAAATTCAGGCTCAAAACACCCGAAAATTCGATATTTTTGGGTCCCAGAAGCGATCTGTACATGCCTACTCAGTGCTAGAATATTTTCAAGATATGGGCCCAAAACTGGGTAAAAATCGATATTTCAAGTGACTAAAGTCGATATGTGCATGCATCTTCTGTACCCGTTTATATCTCAAATTCAATCTCAATACACCCGAAAATTCGATATTTTTGGGTCCTAGAAGCGATCTGTACATGCCTACTCTGTGTTAGAGTATTTTCAAAATACAGGCCCAAAACATGCTCAAAATCGATATTTTAGGTGCCCAAAGTCAATATGTGCATGCATCTTCTGTACCCGTTTATATCCCAAATTCAGGCTCAAAATACCCGAAAATTTGATATTTTTGGGTCCCAGAAGCGATCTGTACATACCTACTCATTGCTAGAATATTTTCAAAATATAGGCATAGAACATGCTGAAAATCGATATTTTGGGTGCCAAAAGTCGAAACGTGCATGCATCTTCTGTACCCGTTTATATCTCAAATTCAGGCTAAAAACGCCCGAAAATTCGAAATTTTTGGGTTCCAGAAGCGATCTGTATATGCCTACACAGTGCCAGAATGTTTTCAAAATATAGGCTCAAAACTTGTTAAAAATCAATATTTTAGGTGTCCAAAGTCGATATGTTCATGCATCTTCTGTACCCGTTTATATCTCAAATTCAGGCTCAAAACACCCGAAAATTCGATATTTTTGGGTCCCAGAAGCGATCTGTATATGCCTACTCCTTGCTAGAATGTTTTCAAGATACAGACCCAAAATATGCTCAAAATCGATATTTTAGGTGTAAAAAGTCGATATGTGCATGCATCTTCAGTAACCGTTTATATCTCAAATTCAGGCTCAAAACTCCCAAATATCAATATTTTTGGGTCCCAGAAGGAATCTGTGCATGCCTACTCAGTGCTAGAATGTTTTCAAAATATAGGCTCAAAACATGTTAAAAATCAATATTTTAGGTGTCCAAAGTCGATATGTTCATGCATCTCCAGTACCCGTTTGTATCTCAAATTCAGGCTCAAAACACCCGAAAATTCAATATTTTTGGGTCCCAGAAGCGATCTGTGCATGCCTACTCAGTGCTAGAATGTTTTCAAAATATAGGCTCTAAACATGATTAAAATCGATATTTTAGGTGTCTAAAGTCGATATGTGCATGAATCTTCTGTACCCGTTTATATCTCAAATTCAGGCTCAAAACACCCGAAAATTCGAAAATTTTGGGTTCCAGAAGCGATCTGTACATGCCTACTCCGTGGTAGAGTATTTTTAATATACAGGCCCAAAACATGCTGAAAATCGATATTTTAGTTTCCCAAAGTCAATATGTGGATGCATCTTCTGTACCCGTTTATATCCCAAATTCAGGCTCAAAACACCCGAAAATTCGATATTTTTGGGTCCCAGGAGCGATATGTACATGCTTACTGAGTGCTAGAATTTTTTCAATATATGGGCCCAAATCATGCTAAAAATCGATATTTTAGGTGCCCAAAGTCGATATGTGCATGAATCTTCTGTACCCGTTTATATCTCAAATTCAGGCTCAAAACACCCGAAAATTCGATATTTTTGGGTCCCAGAAGCGATCTGTACATGCCTACTCAGTGCTAGAATGTTTTCAAAATATAGGTTCAAAACATGATAAAAATCGATATTTAATGTTTCCAAAGTCGATATGTGCATGCATCTTCTGTACCCGTTTATATCTCAAATTCAGGCTCAAAACACCCGAAAATTCCATATTTTTGGGTCCCAGAAGCGATCTGTACATGCCTACTCCTTGCTAGAATGTTTTCAAGATACAGAAACAAAACATGCTCGAAATCGATATTTTAGGTGTAAAAAGTCGATATGTGCATGCATCTTCAGTAACCGTTTATATCTCAAATTCAGGCTCAAAACTCCCAAATATTAATATTTTTGGGTCCCAGAAGGAATCTGTGCATGCCTACTCAGTGCTAGAATGTTTTCAAAATATAGGCTCAAAACATGTTAAAAATCAATATTTTAGGTGTCCAAAGTCGATATGTTCATGCATCTCCAGTACCCGTTTGTATCTCAAATTCAGGCTCAAAACACCCGAAAATTCAATATTTTTGGGTCCCAGAAGCGATCTGTGCATGCCTACTCAGTGCTAGAATGTTTTCAAAATATAGGCTCTAAACATGATTAAAATCGATATTTTAGGTGTCTAAAGTCGATATGTGCATGAATCTTCTGTACCCGTTTATATCTCAAATTCAAGCTCAAAACACCCGAAAATTCGAAAATTTTGGGTTCCAGAAGCGATCTGTACATGCCTACTCCGTGGTAGAGTATTTTTAATATACAGGCCCAAAACATGCTGAAAATCGATATTTTAGTTTCCCAAAGTCAATATGTGGATGCATCTTCTGTACCCGTTTATATCCCAAATTCAGGCTCAAAACACCCGAAAATTCGATATTTTTGGGTCCCAGGAGCGATATGTACATGCTTACTGAGTGCTAGAATTTTTTCAATATATGGGCCCAAATCATGCTAAAAATCGATATTTAAGGTGCCCAAAGTCGATATGTGCATGAATCTTCTGTACCCGTTTATATCTCAAATTCAGGCTCAAAACACCCGAAAATTCGATATTTTTGGGTCCCAGAAGCGATCTGTACATGCCTACTCCGTGTTAGTGTATTTTCAATATACAGGCCCCAAACATGCTGAAAATCAATATTTTAGGTGCCCAAAGTCGATATGTGCATGCATCTTCTGTACCCGTTTATATCTCAAATTCAGGTTCAGAACACCCGAAAATTCGATATTTTTGGGTCCCAGAAGCGATCTGTACATGCCTACTCCGTGTTAGAGTATTTTCAATATACAGGCACAAAACATGCTGAAAATCGATATTTTAGGTGCCCAAAGTCAATATGTGTATGCATCTTCTGTACCCGTTTATTTCCCAAATTCAGGCTCAAAACACCCGAAAATTCGATATTTTTGGGTCCCAGAAGCGATCTGTACATGTCTACTCAGTGCTAGAAATTTTTCAATATATGGGCCCAAATCATGCTAAAAATCGATGTTTTAGGTGCCCAAAGTCGATATGTGCATGCATCTTCTGTACTCGTTTATATCTCAAATTCAGGCTCAAAACACCCGAAAATTCGATATTTTTGGGTCCCAGAAGCGATCTGTACATGCCTACTCCGTGTTAGAGTATTTTCAAAATACAGGCCCAAATCATGCTAAAAATCGATATTTTAGGTGCCCAAAGTCGATATGTGCATGAATCTTCTGTACCCGTTTATATCTCAAATTCAGGCTCAAAACACATGAAAATTCGATATTTTTGGGTCCCAGAAGCGATCTGTACATGCCTACTCAGTGCTAGAATGTTTTCAAAATATAGGTTCAAAACATGATAAAAATCGATATTTAATGTTTCCAAAGTCGATATGTGCATGCATCTTCTGTACCCGTTTATATCCCAAATTCAGGCTAAAAACACCCGAAAATTCCATATTTTTGGGTCCCAGAAGCGATCTGTACATGCCTACTCCTTGCTAGAATGTTTTCAAGATACAGAAACAAAACATGCTCGAAATCGATATTTTAGGTGTAAAAAGTCGATATGTGCATGCATCTTCAGTAACCGTTTATATCTCAAATTCAGGCTCAAAACTCCCAAATATCAATATTTTTGGGTCCCAGAAGGAATCTGTACATGCCTACTCAGTGCTAGAATGTTTTCAAAATATAGGCTCAAAACATGTTAAAAATCAATATTTTAGGTGTCCAAAGTCGATATGTTCATGCATCTCCAGTACCCGTTTGTATCTCAAATTCAGGCTCAAAACACCCGAAAATTCAATATTTTTGGGTCCCAGAAGCGATCTGTGCATGCCTACTCAGTGCTAGAATGTTTTCAAAATATAGGCTCTAAACATGATTAAAATCGATATTTTAGGTGTCTAAAGTCGATATGTGCATGAATCTTCTGTACCCGTTTATATCTCAAATTCAGGCTCAAAACACCCGAAAATTCGAAAATTTTGGGTTCCAGAAGCGATCTGTACATGCCTACTCCGTGGTAGAGTATTTTTAATATACAGGCCCAAAACATGCTGAAAATCGATATTTTAGTTTCCCAAAGTCAATATGTGGATGCATCTTCTGTACCCGTTTATATCCCAAATTCAGGCTCAAAACACCCGAAAATTCGATATTTTTGGGTCCCAGGAGCGATATGTACATGCTTACTGAGTGCTAGAATTTTTTCAATATATGGGCCCAAATCATGCTAAAAATCGATATTTTAGGTGCCCAAAGTCGATATGTGCATGAATCTTCTGTACCCGTTTATATCTCAAATTCAGGCTCAAAACACCCGAAAATTCGATATTTTTGGGTCCCAGAAGCGATCTGTACATGCCTACTCCGTGTTAGTGTATTTTCAATATACAGGCCCCAAACATGCTGAAAATCAATATTTTAGGTGCCCAAAGTCGATATGTGCATGCATCTTCTGTACCCGTTTATATCTCAAATTCAGGTTCAGAACACCCGAAAATTCGATATTTTTGGGTCCCAGAAGCGATCTGTACATGCCTACTCCGTGTTAGAGTATTTTCAATATACAGGCACAAAACATGCTGAAAATCGATATTTTAGGTGCCCAAAGTCAATATGTGTATGCATCTTCTGTACCCGTTTATTTCCCAAATTCAGGCTCAAAACACCCGAAAATTCGATATTTTTGGGTCCCAGAAGCGATCTGTACATGTCTACTCAGTGCTAGAAATTTTTCAATATATGGGCCCAAATCATGCTAAAAATCGATGTTTTAGGTGCCCAAAGTCGATATGTGCATGCATCTTCTGTACTCGTTTATATCTCAAATTCAGGCTCAAAACACCCGAAAATTCGATATTTTTGGGTCCCAGAAGCGATCTGTACATGCCTACTCCGTGTTAGAGTATTTTCAAAATACAGGCCCAAAACATGCTGAAAATCAATATTTTAGGTGCCCAAAGTCGATATGTGCATGCATCTTCTGTACCCGTTTATATCTCAAATTCAGGTTCAGAACACCCGAAAATTCGATATTTTTGAGTCCCAGAAGCGATTTGTACATGCCTACTCCGTGTTAGAATATTTTCAATATACAGGCACAAAACATGCTGAAAATCGATATTTTAGGTGCCCAAAGTCAATATGTGTATGCATCTTCTGTACCCGTTTATTTCCCAAATTCAGGCTCAAAACACCCGTAAATTCGATATTTTTTGGTCCCAGAAGAGAACTGTACATGCCTACTCAGTGCTAGAATATATTGAAGATATGGGCCCAAAACATGCTAAAAATCTATATTTTAGGTGCCCAAAGTCAATATGTGCATGCATTTTCTGTACCCGTTTATATCTCAAATTATGGCTCAAAACACCCGAAAATTCGATATTTTTGGGTCCCAGAAGCGATCTGTACATGCCTACTACGTGTTAGAGTATTTTCAATATACAGGCACAAAACATGCTGAAAATCGATATTTTAGGTGCCCAAAGTCAATATGTGTATGCATCTTCTGTACCCGTTTATTTCCCAAATTCAGGCTGAAAACCCCCGAAAATTCGATATTTTTGAATCCCAGAAGCGATCTGTACATGCCTACTCAGTGCTAGAATATATTGAAGATATGGGCCAAAAACATGCTAAAAATCGACATTTTAGGTGCCCAAAGTCGATATGTGTATGCATCTTCTTTACCCGTTTATTTCCCAAATTCAAGCTCAAAACACACGAAAATTCAATATTTTTGGGTCCCAGAAGAGATCTGTACATGCCTACTCCGTGTTAGATTTTTTTTAAATACAGGCCCAAAACATGCTGAAAATCTATGTTTTAGGTGTCCAAAGTCAATATGTGTATGCATCTTCTGTATCCGTTTATATCCCAAATTCAGGCTCAAAACACCCGAAAATTCAACATTTTTGGGTACCAGAAGCGATCTGTACATGCCTACTCAGTGCTAGAATGTTTTCAAAATATAGGCTCAAAACATGCTAAAAATCGATATTTTAGGTGTCCAAAGTCGATATGTGCATGCATCTTCTGTACCCGTTTATATCTCAAATTCAGGCTCAAAACACCCGAAAATTCGATATTTTTGGGTCCCAGAAGCGATCTGTACATGCCTACTCAGTGCTAGAATTTTTTCAAAATATGGGCCCAAAACATGCTAAAAATCGATATTTTAAATGCAAAAAGTCGATATGTGCATGCATCTTCTGTACCCGTTTATATCTCAAATTCTGGCTCAAAACACCTGAAAATTCGATATTTTTGGTTCCCAGAAGCGATCTGTACATGCCTACTCCGTGTTAGAGTATTTTCAAAATACAGGCGCAAAACATGCTGGAAATTAATATTTTAGGTGCCCAAAGTCAATATGTGTATTTATCTTCTATACCCGTTTATTTCCCAAATTCAGGCTCAAAACACCCGAAAATTCGATATTTTTGGGTCCCAGAAGCGATCTGTACATGCCTACTCCGTGTTAGAGTATTTTCAATATACAGGCACAAAACATACTGAAAATCGATATTTTAGGTGCCCAAAGTCAATATGTGTATGCATCTTCTGTACCCGTTTATTTCCCAAATTCAGGCTCAAAACACCCGAAAATTCGATATTTTTGGGTCCCAGAAGCGATCTGTACATGCCTACTCAGTGCTAGAATATATTGAAGATATGGGCCCAAAACATGCTAAAAATCGACATTTTAGATGCCCAAAGTCGATATGTGCATTCATTTTCTGTACCCATTTATATCTCAAATTCAAGCTCAAAACACACGAAAATTCGATATTTTTGGGTCCCAGAAGCGATCTGTACATGCCTACTCCGTGTTAGATTTTTTTTAAATACAGGCCCAAAACATGCTTAAAATCTATATTTTAGGTGCCCAAAGTCAATATGTGTATGCATCTTCTGTACCCGTTTATTTCCCAAATTCAGGCTCAAAACACCCGAAAATTCGATATTTTTGGTTCTCATAAGCGATCTGTACATGCCTACTCAGTGCTAGAATTGTTTCAATATATGGGCCCAAAACATGCTAAAAATCGATATTTTAAGTGCAAAAAGTCGATATGTGCATGCATCTTCTATACCCGTTTATTTCTCAAATTCAGGCTCAAAACACCCGAAAATCGATATTTTTGGGTCCCAGAAGCGATCTGTACATGCCTACTCCGTGTTAGAGTATTTTCAATATACAGGCCCAAAACATGCTTAAAATCGATATTTTAGGTGCCCAAAGTTAATATGTGTATGCATCTTCTGTACTCGTTTATTTCCCAAATTCAGGCTCAAAACACTCGAAAATTCGATATTTTTGTGTACCAGAAGCGATCTGTACATGCCTACTCCGTGTTAGAGTATTTTCAAAATACAGGCCCAAAACAGGCTCAAAATCGATATTTTTATTTACCCAAACTCGATATGTAAATGCATCTTCTGTACCCTTTTATATCCTAAATTCAGGTTTAAAACACTCGAAAATTCGATATTTTTGGGTCACAGAAGCGATTTGTACATGCTTACTCCTTGCTAGAATGTTTTCAAGATAAAGACCCAAAACATAATCAAAATCGATATTTTAGGTGAAAAAAGTCGATATGTGCATGCATCTTCAGTACCCGTTTATATCTCAAATTCAGGCTCAAAATATCCGAAAATTCAACATTTTTGGGTCCCAGAAGCGATCTGTACATGCCTACTCAGTGCTAGAATGTTTTCAAAATATAGGCTCAAAACATGCTAAAAATCGATATTAAATGTGTCCAAAGTCGATATGTGCATGCATCTTCTGTACCCGTTTATATCTAAAATTCAGACTCAAAACACCCGAAAATTCGATATTTTTGGGTCCCAGAAGCGATCTGTACATGCTTACTCAGTGCTAGAATTTTTTCAATATATGGGCCCAAATCATGCTAAAAATCGATATTTTAGGTGCACAAAGTCCATATGTGCATGCATCTTCTGTACTCGTTTATATCTCAAATTCAGGCTTAAAACACCCTAAAATTCGATAATTTTGGGTCCCAGAAGCGATCTGTACATGCCTACTCCGTGTTAGAGTATTTTCAAAATACAGGCCCAAAACATGCTGAAAATCAATATTTTAGGTGCCCAAAGTCGATATGTGCATGCATCTTCTGTACCCGTTTATATCTCAAATTCAGGTTCAGAACACCCGAAAATTCGATATTTTTGGGTCCCAGAAGCGATCTGTACATGCCTACTCCGTGTTAGAGTATTTTCAATATACAGGCACAAAACATGCTGAAAATCGATATTTTAGGTGCCCAAAGTCAATATGTGTATGCATCTTCTGTACCCGTTTATTTCCCAAATTCAGGCTCAAAACACCCGAAAATTCGATATTTTTTGGTCCCAGAAGAGAACTGTACATGCCTACTCAGTGCTAGAATATATAGAAGATATAGGCCCAAAACATGCTAAAAATCGATATTTTAGGTGCCCAAATTCGATATGTACATTCATCTTCTGTACCCGTTTATATCTCAAATTCAGGCTCAAAATACCCGAAAATTCGATATTTTTGGGTCCCAGAAGCGATCTGTACATGCCTACTCAGTGCTAGAATGTTTTCAAAATATAGGCTCAAAACATGCTAAAAATCGATATATTAGGTGTCCAAAGTCGATCTGTGCATGCATCTTCTGTACCCGTTTATATCTCAAATTCAGGCTCAAAACACCCGAAAATTCGATATTTTTGGGTCCCAGAAGCGATCTGTACATGCCTACTCAGTGCTAGAAATTTTTCAAATTACAGGCCCAAAACATGCTAAAAATCGATATTTTAAGTGAAAAACGTCGATATGTGCATGCATCTTCTGTACCCGTTTATATCTCAAATTCAGGCTCAAAACACCCGAAAATTCGAAATTTTTGGTTCCCAGAAGCTATCTGTACATGCCTACTCCGTGTTAGAGTATTTTCAAAATACAGGCGCAAAACATGCTGGAAATTAATATTTTTGGTGCCCAAAGTCAATATGTGTATTCATCTTCTGTACCCGTTTATTTCCCAAATTCAGGCTCAAAACACCCGAAAATTCGATATTTTTGGGTCCCAGAAGAGAACTGTACATGCCTACTCAGTGCTAGAATATATTGAAGATATAGGCCCAAAACATGCTAAAAATCGATATTTTAGGTGCCCAAATTCGATATGTACATTCATCTTCTGTACCCGTTTATATCTCAAATTCAGGCTCAAAATACCCGAAAATTCGATATTTTTGGGTCACAGAAGCGATCTGTACATGCCTACTCCTTGCTAGAATGTTTTCAAGATACAGACCCAAAACATAATCAAAATCGATATTTTAGGTGAAAAAAGTCGATATGTGCATGCATCTTCAGTACCCGTTTATATCTCAAATTCAGGCTCAAAATATCCGAAAATTCAACATTTTTGGGTCCCAGAAGCGATCTGTACATGCCTACTCAGTGCTAGAATGTTTTCAAAATATAGGCTCAAAACATGCTAAAAATCGATATTAAATGTGTCCAAAGTCGGTAAGTGCATGCATCTTCTGTACCCGTTTATATCTAAAATTCAGACTCAAAACACCCGAAAATTCGATATTTTTGGGTCCCAGAAGCGATCTGTACATGCTTACTCAGTGCTAGAATTTTTTCAATATATGGGCCCAAATCATGCTAAAAATCGATATTTTAGGTGCACAAAGTCCATATGTGCATGCATCTTCTGTACTCGTTTATATCTCAAATTCAGGCTCAAAACACCCGAAAATTCGATATTTTTGGGTCCCAGAAGCGATCTGTACATGCCTACTCCGTGTTAGAGTATTTTCAAAATACAGGCCCAAAACATGCTGAAAATCAATATTTTAGGTGCCCAAAGTCGATATGTGCATGCATCTTCTGTACCCGTTTATATCTCAAATTCAGGTTCAGAACACCCGAAAATTCGATATTTTTGGGTCCCAGAAGCGATCTGTACATGCCTACTCCGTGTTAGAGTATTTTCAATATACAGGCCCAAAACATGCTAAAAATCGATATTTTAGGTGCCCAAAGTCAATATGTGTATGCATCTTCTGTACCCGTTTATTTCCCAAATTCAGGCTCAAAACACCCGAAAATTCGATATTTTTTGGTCCCAGAAGAGAACTGTACATGCCTACTCAGTGCTAGAATATATTGAAGATATAGGCCCAAAACATGCTAAAAATCGATATTTTAGGTGCCCAAATTCGATATGTACATTCATCTTCTGTACCCGTTTATATCTCAAATTCAGGCTCAAAATACCCAAAAATTCGATATTTTTGGGTCCCAGAAGCGATCTGTACATGCCTACTCAGTGCTAGAATGTTTTCAAAATATAGGCTCAAAACATGCTAAAAATCGATATATTAGGTGTCCAAAGTCGATCTGTGCATGCATCTTCTGTACCCGTTCATATCTCAAATTCAGGCTCAAAACACCCGAAAATTCGATATTTTTGGGTCCCAGAAGCGATCTGTACATGCCTACTCAGTGCTAGAAATTTTTCAAATTACAGGCCCAAAACATGCTAAAAATCGATATTTTAAGTGCAAAACGTCGATATGTGCATGCATCTTCTGTACCCGTTTATATCTCAAATTCAGGCTCAAAACACCCGAAAATTCGATATTTTTGGTTCCCAGAAGCGATCTGTACATGCCTACTCTGTGTTAGAGTATTTTCAAAATACAGGCGCAAAACATGCTGGAAATTAATATTTTTGGTGCCTAAAGTCAATATGTCTATTCATCTTCTGTACCCGTTTATTTCCCAAATTCAGGCTCAAAACACCCGAAAATTCGATATTTTTGGGTCCCAGAAGAGAACTGTACATGCCTACTCAGTGCTAGAATATATTGAAGATATACGCCCAAAACATGCTAAAAATCGATATTTTAGGTGCCCAAATTCGATATGTACATTCATCTTCTGTACCCGTTTATATCTCAAATTCATGCTCAAAATACCAGAAAATTCGATATTTTTGGGTCCCAGAAGCGATCTGTACATGCCTACTCCTTGCTAGAATGTTTTCAAGATACAGACCCAAAACATAATCAAAATCGATATTTTAGGTGAAAAAAGTCGATATGTGCATGCATCTTCAGTACCCGTTTATATCTCAAATTCAGGCTCAAAATATCCGAAAATTCAACATTTTTGGGTCCCAGAAGCGATCTGTACATGCCTACTCAGTGCTAGAATGTTTTCAAAATATAGGCTCAAAACATGCTAAAAATCGATATTAAATGTGTCCAAAGTCGATATGTGCATGCATCTTCTGTACTCGTTTATATCTAAAATTCAGACTCAAAAAACCCGAAAATTCGATATTTTTGGGTCCCAGAAGCGATCTGTACATGCCTACTCCGTGTTAGAGTATTTTCAAAATACAGGCCCAAAACATGCTGAAAATCAATATTTTAGGTGCCCAAAGTCGATATGTGCATGCATCTTCTGTACCCGTTTATATCTCAAATTCAGGTTCAGAACACCCGAAAATTCGATATTTTTGGGTCCCAGAAGCGATCTGTACATGCCTACTCCGTGTTAGAGTATTTTCAATATACAGGCCCAAAACATGCTGAAAATCGATATTTTAGGTGCCCAAAGTCAATATGTGTATGCATCTTCTGTACCCGTTTATATCTCAAATTCAGGCTCAAAACACTCGAAAATTCGATATTTTTGGGTCCCAGAAGCGATCTGTACATGCCTACTCAGTGCTAGAAATTTTTCAAAATACAAGCCCAAAACATGCTAAAAATCGATATTTTAAGTGCAAAAAGTCGATATGTGCATGCATCTTCTGTACCCGTTTATATCTCAAATTCAGGCTCAAAACACCCGAAAATTCGATATTTTTGTGTACCAGAAGCGATCTGTACATGCCTACTCCGTGTTAGAGTATTTTCAAAATACAGGGGCAAAACATGCTGGAAATTAATATTTTTGGTGCCCAAAGTCAATATGTGTATTCATCTTCTGTACCCGTTTATATCCCAAATTCTTGCTCAAAACACTTGAAAATTCGATATCTTTGTGTCCCAGAAGCGATCTGTACATGCCTACTCCGTGTTAGAGTATTTTCAAAATACAGGCCCAAAACATGCTCAAAATCGATATTTTAGGTGCCCAAAGTCGATATGTACATGCATCTTCTTTACCCGTTTATATCTCAAATTCAGGTTCAAAACACTCTAAAATTCGATATTTTTGGGTTCCAGAAGCGATCTGTACATGCCTACTCAGTGCTAGAATATTTTCAAAATGTAGGCCCAAAACCTGCTAAAAATCGATATTTTGGGTGCCCAAAGTCGATATGTGCATGCATCTTCTGTACCCGTTTATATCTCAAATTCAGGCTCAAAACACCCGAAAATTCGATATTTTTGGGTCCCAGAAGCGATCTGTACATGCCTACTCCGTGTTAGAGTATTTTCAAAATACAGGCCCAAAACATGCTGAAAATCAATATTTTAGGTGCCCAAAGTCGATATGTGCATGCATCTTCTGTACCCGTTTATATCTCAAATTCAGGTTCAGAACACCCGAAAATTCGATATTTTTGGGTCCCAGAAGCGATCTGTACATGCCTACTCCGTGTTAGAGTATTTTCAATATACAGCCACAAAACATGCTGAAAATCGATATTTTAGGTGCCCAAAGTCAATATGTGTATGCATCTTCTGTACCCGTTTATTTCCCAAATTCAGGCTCAAAACACCCGAAAATTCGATATTTTTTGGTCCCAGAAGAGAACTGTACATGCCTACTCAGTGCTAGAATATATTGAAGATATGGGCCCAAAACATGCTATAAATCGAAATTTTAGGTGCCCAAAGTCGATATGTAAATTCATCTTCTGTACCCGTTTATATCTCAAATTCAGGCTCAAAATACCCGAAAATTCGATATTTTTGGGTCCCAGAAGCGATCTGTACATGCCTACTCAGTGCTAGAATGTTTTCAAAATATAGGCTCAAAACATGCTAAAAATCGATATTTTAGGTGTCCAAAGTCGATATGTGCATGCATCTTCTGTACCTGTTTATATCTCAAATTCAGGCTTTGGGTCCCAGAAGCGATCAGTACATGCCTACTCAGTGCTAGAAATTTTTCAAAATACAGGCCCAAAACATGCTAAAAATCGATATTTTAAGTGCAAAAAGTCGATATATGCATGCATCTTCTGTACCCGTTTACATCCCAAATTCAGGTTTAAAACACTCGAAAATTCGATATTTTTGAGTCACAGAAGCGATCTGTACATGCCTACTCCTTGCTAGAATGTTTTAAAGATACAGACCCAAAACATAATCAAAATCGATTTTTTAGGTGCAAAAAGTCGATATGTGCATGCATCTTCAGTACCCGTTTATATCTCAAATTCAGGCTCAAAACACCCGAAAATTCAATATTTTTGGGTCCCTAAAGCGATGTGTACATGCCTACTCAGTGCTAGAATGTTTTCAAGATACAGACCCAAAACATGCTAAAAATCGATATTTAATGTGTCCAAAGTCAATATGTGCATGCATCTTCTGTACCCGTTTATATCTCAAATTCAGGCTCAAAACACCCGAAAATTCGATATTTTTGGGTCCCAGAAGCGATCTGTACATGCCTACTCCGTGTTAGAGTATTTTCAATATACAGGCCCAAAACATGCTAAAAATCGATATTATAGGTGCCCAAAGTCGATATGTGCATGCATCTTCTGTACCCGTTTATATCTCAAATTCAGGCTCAAAACACCCGAAAATTCGATATTTTTCGGTCCCGGAAGCGTACTGTACATGCCTACTCCGTGTTAGAGTATTTTCAATATACAGGCCCAAAACATGCTGAAAATCGATATTTTGGGTGCCCAAAGTCGATATGTGCATGCATCTTCTGTACCCGTTTATATCTCAAATTCAGGCTCAAAACACCCGAAAATTCGATATTTTTGTGTACCAGAAGCGATCTGTACATGCCTACTCCGTGTTAGAGTATTTTAAAAATACAGGCGCAAAACATGCTGGAAATTAATATTTTTGGTGCCCAAAGTCAATATGTGTATTCATCTTCTGTACCCGTTTATATCCCAAATTCAGGCTCAAAACACTTGAAAATTCGATATCTTTGTGTCCAAGAAGCGATGTGTACATGCCTACTCCGTGTTAGAGTATTTTCAAAATACAGGCGCAAAACATGCTAAAAATCGATATTTTAGGTGCCCAAAGTCGATATGTGCATGCATCTTCTTTACCCGTTTATATCCCAAATTCAGGTTCAAAACACTCTAAAATTCGATATTTTTGGGTTCCAGAAGCGATCTGTACATGCCTACTCAGTGCTAGAATATTTTCAAAATGTAGGCCCAAAACCTGCTAAAAATCGATATTTTGGGTTCCCAAAGTCGATATGTGCATGCATCTTATGTACCCGTTTACATCTGAAATTCAGGCTCAAAACTCCCGAAAATTCGATATTTTTGGGTCCCAGAAGCGATCTGTACATGCCTACTCCGTGTTAGAGTATTTTCAAAATACAGGCCCAAAACATGCTGAAAATCAATATTTTAGGTGCCCAAAGTCGATATGTGCATGCATCTTCTGTACCCGTTTATATCTCAAATTCAGGTTCAGAACACCCGAAAATTCGATATTTTTGGGTCCCAGAAGCGATCTGTACATGCCTACTCCGTGTTAGAGTATTTTCAATATACAGCCACAAAACATGCTGAAAATCGATATTTTAGGTGCCCAAAGTCAATATGTGTATGCATCTTCTGTACCCGTTTATTTCCCAAATTCAGGCTCAAAACACCCGAAAATTCGATAATTTTTGGTCCCAGAAGAGAACTGTACATGCCTACTCAGTGCTAGAATATATTGAAGATATGGGCCCAAAACATGCTATAAATCGATATTTTAGGTGCCCAAAGTCGATATGTAAATTCATCTTCTGTACCCGTTTATATCTCAAATTCAGGCTCAAAATACCCGGAAATTCGATATTTTTGGGTCCCAGAAGCGATCTGTACATGCCTATTCAGTGCTAGAATTTTTTCGAAATATAGACTCAAAACATGCTAAAAATCGATATTTTAGGTGTCCAAAGTCGATATGTGCATGCATCTTCTGTACCTGTTTATATCTCAAATTCAGGCTTAGGGTCCCAGAAGCGATCTGTACATGCCTACTCAGTGCTAGAAATTTTTCAAAATACAGGCCCAAAACATGCTAAAAATCGATATTTTAAGTGCAAAAAGTCGATATATGCATGCATCTTCTGTACCCGTTTACATCCCAAATTCATGTTTAAAACACTCGAAAATTCGATATTTTTGAGTCACAGAAGCGATCTGTACATGCCTACTCCTTGCTAGAATGTTTTAAAGATACAGACCCAAAACATAATCAAAATCGATATTTTAGGTGCAAAAAGTCGATATGTGCATGCATCTTCAGTACCCGTTTATATCTCAAATTCAGGCTCAAAACACCCGAAAATTCAATATTTTTGGGTCCCTAAAGCGATGTGTACATGCCTACTCAGTGCTAGAATGTTTTCAAGATACAGACCCAAAACATGCTAAAAATCGATATTTAATGTGTCCAAAGTCAATATGTGCATGCATCTTCTGTACCCGTTTATATCTCAAATTCAGGCTCAAAACACCCGAAAATTCGATATTTTTGGGTCCCAGAAGCGATCTGTACATGCCTACTCCGTGTTAGAGTATTTTCAATATACAGGCCCAAAACATGCTAAAAATCGATATTATAGGTGCCCAAAGTCGATATGTGCATGCATCTTCTGTACCCGTTTATATCTCAAATTCAGGCTCAAAACACCCGAAAATTCGATATTTTTGGGTCCCGGAAGCGTACTGTACATTCCTACTCCGTGTTAGAGTATTTTCACAATACAGGCCCAAAACATGCTGAAAATCGATATTTTGGGTGCCCAAAGTCGATATGTGCATGCATCTTCTGTACCCGTTTATATCTCAAATTCATGCTCAAAACTCCCGAAAATTTGATATTTTTGGGTCCCAGAAGCGATCTGTACATGCCTACTCAGTGCTAGAATGTTTTCGAAATATAGGCTCAAAACATGCTAAAAATCGATATTTTAGGTGTCCAAAGTCGATCTGTGCATGCATCTTCTGTACCCGTTTATATCTCAAATTCAGGCTCATAACACCCGAAAATTTGATATTTTTGGGTCCCAGAAGCGATCTGTACATGCCTACTCAGTGCTAGAATGTTTTCAAAATATAGGCTCAAAACATGCTAAAAATCGATATTTTAGGTGTCCAAAGTCGATATGTGTATGCATCTTCTGTACCCGTTTATATCTCAAATTCAGGCTCAAAACTCCCGAAAATTCAATATTTTTGGGTCCCTAAAGCGATGTGTACATGCCTACTCAGTGCTAGAATGTTTTCAAGATACAGACCCAAAACATGCTAAAAATCGATATTTAATGTGTCCAAAGTCAATATGTGCATGCATCTTCTGTACCCGTTTATATCTCAAATTCAGGCTCAAAACACCCGAAAATTCGATATTTTTGGGTCCCAGAAGCGATCTGTACATGCCTACTCCGTGTTAGAGTATTTTCAATATACAGGCCCAAAACATGCTAAAAATCGATATTATAGGTGCCCAAAGTCGATATGTGCATGCATCTTCTGTACCCGTTTATATCTCAAATTCAGGCTCAAAACACCCGAAAATTCGATATTTTTGGGTCCCGGAAGCGTACTGTACATGCCTACTCCGTGTTAGAGTATTTTCACAATACAGGCCCAAAACATGCTGAAAATCGATATTTTGGGTGCCCAAAGTCGATATGTGCATGCATCTTCTGTACCCGTTTATATCTCAAATTCTGGTTCAAAACTCTCGAAAATTCGATATTTTTGGGTCCCAGAAGCGATCTGTACATGCCTACTCCGTGTTAGAGTATTTTCAATATACAGGCCCAAAACATGCTGAAAATCGATATTATAGGTGCCCAAAGTCAATATGTGTATGCATCTTCTGTACCCGTTTATTTCCTAAATTCAGGCTCAAAACACCCGAAAATTCGATATTTTTGTGTACCAGAAGCGATCTGTACATGCCTACTCCATGATAGAGTATTTTCAAAACGCAGGCCCAAAACATGCTCAAAATCGATATTTTGGGTGCCCAAAGTCGATATGTGCATGCATCTTCTGTACCCGTTTACATCCCAAATTCAGGTTTAAAACACTCGAAAATTCGATATTTTTGGGTCACAGAAGCGACCTGTACATGCCTACTCCTTGCTAGAATGTTTTCAAGATACAGACCCAAAACATAATCAAAATCGATATTTTAGGTTCAAAAAGTCGATATGTGCATGCATCTTCAGTACCCGTTTATATCTCAAATTCAGGCTCAAAACACCCGAAAATTCAATATTTTTGGGTCCCAGAAGCGATGTGTACATGCCTACTCAGTGCTAGAGTTTTTTCAAAATATAGGCAAAAAAACATGCTAAAAATCGATATTTAATGTGTCCAAAGTCGATATGTGCATGCATCTTCTGTACCCGTTTATATCTCAAATTCAGGCTCAAAACACCCGAAAATTCGATATTTTTGGGTCCCAGAAGCGATCTGTACATGCCTACTCCGTGTTAGAGTATTTTCAATATACAGGCCCAAAACATGGTGAAAATCGATATTTTAGGTGCCCAAAGTCAATATGTATATGCATCTTCTGTACCCGTTTATTTCCCAAATTCAGGCTAAAAACACCCGAAAATTCGATATTTTTGGGTCCC